>HG995359.1:7887570-8487570 GCA_905333045.1 Lysandra bellargus
TGGACACTAGATGGAATGGAAATCCTAACAAATGTATTAGAAACCAAATACGGAGTAAGCTCAATTTGGATGAGACACCTTAACCAAGATCCATTAGAAAACTTTTTTGGTTCGATCAGGAGCCATGGGTGTCGCAACACTAATCCCACGCCTGAAAGATTTCAAGCGGCATTTGCGGCATTATTAATAACAGTCTATCTAGTGTCCATTCCCCAGGTAAAATTGTGAAGACGATATAGCTTCTTTATACGCCCTCGTCATCAATGAGGACTGTGAGGCCCAAAGAAATGAAAGTGTAAGTGTAGATTTTGATATAATTTCAGATATTAAATTCACTTCTTTAGAAGAAAAATTTGAAAATCAAAAAGTAAAAGCAGGCTTGCAGTATTGCAGTGGATATTTTGCAAAAAAATGTAAAGTAAAAATATTAAAAAATGCTCAGATTGTAAAAAAAATATAATTGATAAAAATTCATGTGAATACATATCTCACAGAGAATTTGAAAAAAAAACGGTGGCTTTGCAGTCCTACAAAAGAGTTTGTAGCAAATATTTCCGAGATGCAAGACGTAATTTATAAAGTTTTACAAAAAAAAAATTGAAATTAGATTATTAAAAGAATTTATTAAAACAATTATATTAATGTTGATTGATTTTGATTATCTAAAATGCATAATTCATAAAGAAAAGTTAATTGAGTTTTTAATCAATCATGAATTAATAATTACCTACCTTATTAATTTTCAGCCTCGCCACAAAAGATTTTAAAACACTGTTTAAGTTAAGACTCTTATTTCATAATATTGTTTGAGTTAAGAGATAAATTTGTAGTGTCTTAATAATGCAGTGTTTTAAAATCTTTTGGCAAGGCTTCAAATATTATTCTGAGATTTAGTACTGGAGAAAATTTGAATTTCCCGCTATCACTGTTTAGTTACAACTTATACTTAGAGATGGCTTTGGTTTACTTATTGCCACAAAAGGCTTCGAAGATAGGCCTCTATTCCTATATATAAAAAGGTACTGTGTCAGATACTTTGTTTTCTTACAGGAAGTGAGGACTTAATTGCAATCATCTTAACAAAGTATTTCTTAGCTAACATGAGTCGTCTCAAGAATAAAGGAGGTATACAAGTTTCAACTTCCATTGAGTTTATCGGGGTGGATTTCATCGCACCAGTTATAATGCGCAGCGCTTGATTTTGAATTATATCTAACTTTTTTAGAAGACTAGCGCTAGCATTAATATATGCTAAGCAACTATAGTCAAAGTGGCTCCTAACTAAACTTTTATACAACATTGAGAGAATTTTTGGATCAGCACCCCAAAAAACTCCTGCTAAGCATCTCAATATGTTGAGTCGCTGGTAAGCTTTATTACATATATAATCTATATGTTTATTAAATTTGAGTTTGTCATCTAAAACTATACCTAGAAATTTATGTTCATTTACTATTGAGATTATTTCATTATTACATTTAACTTGAACATTACATTGACTTTTACCAAAAGTCAAAACTGAACTTTTTGAAGAATTAATATTTAGTTTTAGTTTGTTATTGTAATAATTTAACAGTTGCTTAAGAGCTAAATTAATATTACAATTGGCCGAGCGTAGTAGACGATTAATACAATATATAACAATATCATCAGCATATTGTAGAACATTAACACCTAATACTTTTACATATTTACAAATTTGTGATGTAAGGTGCATTGGGGTAACTTCGGAAGAAAAAAAAAATGGGGATATTTCGAAAATGGCAAATAATTACCAAACAGAAAGTAATTTTGAGCTCTGGCTACATTTACCGAGACGCCAATTTAATCACCTCCCCCGCTTCCCTTCCCTCGAGCCGTCAGCCGGGAGTGCGTGTGCGCTAAGTTCATTTTTTCGCGCAAAGTGCAATTTTATGATTTTTTGGGATTATCGAAATTACCCCGTTTTGTTTTACACAGAAATTAGGTAAGTTACGTAATAATTTGTTTGTTTTAAAGAAGCTTTGACGTTTTTTGCTTTCTTAAGAATATGTAATGTTGGTCTAGCTATGATTTTTAACAAACATTCTAAATAACCCCAGTGGGGTAAATTTACTAACGAAATTTCCCCAATATTTTTTTCATAGTCTTTTGCAGGGGTGCGCAACATATAAATATTTAACTGCCTTTACCAACAAACATAAACGAATGAAAATACAGGGTCCAAACTTGACTCGACTCGTACAAATCATGTCGATTTTCGACATTGAGAGGTTTAAAATATTTGAAATTTATTTATACGTATTTTTGAAAAGACGTGTAGAATCAATTTTTATTGTTGTTAAAATAAAAATAAAAACAGTTTTAAAGTATAATCCGGGTTCCCAAAAACATTTTTTTATTACTATCCAGCAAATGTTTCGTGAGTAGCTTCATTTTGATAAGACGAACAACAATTTCCTTTGCGTAAATTCTCGAAAGTGGTAGCTAACAGAGATAGAAAAGATTTAAATTTTAATATTTCTATTTGATGGTCTTAAAATATGCATTGTTCTATATTTTGTAGGACAAGGTTACTCTTGAATTTTATAACTATGTATTAACCTATCAATATAAGTACAAAAAATCAGCTCGTTAGGGTTCCGTTTTAGTCGTTTTAGTTCATTAATCAACAAAACTTGGTTGACTACGGAACCCTAAAACACAACCCTAACTAGCTGATTTTTGTATATTGATAGGTTAATAGTTCTATCTCTGTTAGCTACCACTTTCAAGAATTTACGCAGAGGAAATTGAGTTCGTCTTATCAAAATGAAGCTACTCACGAAAAATTAGCTTGATTGTAATAAAAAAAAATGTTCTAGGGAACCTGTACGACTGTATAAAAATGGTTTAAGTGAAGAAGCCACTTTCATTATTTGCAGGTGTCAACTGCTCGGGTGCTGATTGCTGACGTGGTTTTTAAATGCAGAGCTAAGGCGCACCTTTCCTCTGCAATTGAAAACTACTTCCTTTTTTTAATTTAGTTTTAATTTTGATTTAGCTATTTACAAGACTGGGTAACAATTATTTTTATTTTTAACAAAAAATGTGTTCCTATTTTATTTCGTTAGTTATAGTTTTGCTGGGTATTAAATTTAAATAAATACAATAATATTATCTAGTGTTGGCTTTTTTATTGTTCTTATCTATTTACTTCTTTGCTCCAAATGTTGAGGACATCTGCGTCCCCGATGGGGTAATTTCGAAAATTTTTCAGTCTAAAACTTAGTTTGGTGTCTTCTATGGCTTGTATACACAATGTTTTTGTGTGGGGTAAAATAGAATAAAAATAAATGTGTGCCTTAAATGTATTTTTACATTAGGTCGTGTTTCGCTGTTATTCGAAATTACCCCTTGAGTTTTCGAAATTACCCATGAAAAGTAAAAATAGGGTTTATATTTTAAAGGGGTAGTTATACCAGAATCCGTAAATACTTTTGAACTAAAAAAGACACAATTCACATGGAAATATGTTTATTATAACTGAAATGTTAGCGTTATAGTTAAAAATATATACAATTCGTCTTCTAAAGTTGAAACAATGACACAATAGCCTCACTCTTCCAAAAAGTTTACGACATTACCCCAATGCACCTTATATAAATTATACAGGATTGGAGACAATATTGCTCCTTGCATTAAGCCTTTATGTGCAAATTTTGGACCATGTAGTATATCATTAAATTTCACATAGACAAGACGGTGATTCAAGAATCTATATGTGACATTATCTGGGAAAAGGGACCTTATGGAGGGTTTTAGTTTCCGAGATAATCGCATTTAAAGTAAAGTGTCGAAAAAAATCATTTTTTCTTTTTTTGCTCCATGTTAACAAACAGACTCTAAATTTTGATATGACAAAGACACAGGTTTTAAAAACGATTTTTTATAGGTTAAAATTGAACCTAAAGTTTAGTGAAAAAGGGACCTTATTGTCGGTGCTGCAGTCGAGAGCCGATTGCGGCTTTCTTTCGGCACGGTATCTACTGTTATATTACTAGTAATTTGTACCAAGCTGAAAAGCGGTAACATTGATTAGAATATCTGGGGCACGGCAGTGCCCCCGCCAAGTAGAGCGCGAAGCAAACACTGCAGTACCATCATTTACAGGAACCATTTCACCACATTTTAGGTCCCTATTTTGAGAACCTCTAGAGGTCAATAAGTTCCGAATTTAAGTTAAAGCAAAGTTTCTCATTTATGACACTCACTCACTCAAGATCATCAAAATAGGACTAGTACTTCCACAGAAATAAGAAGTACTTCCCATAGACTCAGAGAGCTGAAATTTAGCACAGTTTAATGGCCATTTATAGGGAAAACCATAAAAATTAGTTATACTATAACATATAATAATATAATTATCTGTCTGTCTGTCTGTCTGTCCGTCCGTATGTCACAGCCACTTTTCTCCGAAACTATAAGAGCTATACTATTGAAACTTGGCAAGTAGATGTAGTCTGTGAGCCGCATTAAGATTTTGATACAAAAATGGAAAAAATATTAAAAATTTTAGGGGTCCCCATAGGTACAACTGAAACAAAAAAAAATTTTTCGTCTAACCTATGCGTATAGGGTGTCTATGGATAAGTCTTCAAAAATCATATTGAGGTTTCTAATATCATTTTTTTCTAATCTGAATAGTTTGCGAGAGAGACTATTCCAAAGTGATAAAATGTGTGTCCTCCCCCCTCTAACTTCTAAAGTAGGGGCATGATAATTCTAAAAAAAATATATGATGTACATTATTATAAAAACTACCAACAAAAATTGGTTTGAACGAGATCTAACAAGTAGTTTTTTTTAAACGTCATAAATGGTAAACCTTAATTTAACTTTCATTAAATCAACTAAAATATAAAAATAAATCAAAAACCTTTTAATTTTATAGAAATAAACCTTATTGCTGCTGCGGAACCCTTCATGGGCGAGTCCAACTCGCACTTGGCCGGTTTTGTACCGGTTGTTTATTACTAAAAATGTAACGACCGACATACGGTCCCTTTTAATATTTATGAATACTTCTATGGTAACTATGAGAAATTACATGTTTTTGGTACACGTCTTGTTACTAAGTATAATTAAAGTTATTTAAAAAATAAGAACTTCAATGTTAATAAAAATGTATATTTATTTTTATGTGATATTACTAAACTTTTAATCACCGACAATAAGGTCCCTTTTGAAAAGTGTTAAATGTTTGTACCAGCTTTTTACTAAACTTTACCTTGAATTTTAAGACAGAAAAAGTTACTTTTTAAAAAGAAGTTTATATATTTGATCTCATTTGACTATGTTTAACTGTAGTAAATATATAATTTTGTTGATTTTGACTGATTAATAAGATTAGTAGAAGCACAATGTTTATTTGTTCAAAAAAAATGTTAATACAATAAACAATGTTGTTTAATATCGAAGACATAAATCAGTTTTTACTATTTAGTAAAAACTGATCCGTTTTACATTATTCTTTTATAAAATCCAATAGAAAACATAGTATAAGTGAAATATTTAGTAAAAACCATCTTGGGCATTTTCATTACATCATGTACTTTGGCGTGGTAAATAACAAGAATAGAGTTGTAAAATTATATAATTGAAGTTAAAATCTAAAAGACCATATAATGTACTTCTCAAAAAACATAATATCAATGTAACTTCCCACAATAACATGAAAATCGCATTCAAACTTCGAAACCCAAAAAAAGTATTTTTTGGGTTTCGAAGTTTGAATGCGATTTTCTCAATATCACCTTTTACGACTTTCGAGTTTAAACTTTTTTTAAAAAAAAATTTGCCAGGCCTACATGCATGTTATTTACATGGTTCGATAGCTTATTAAATGTAGATTATGGGGATGCTAATAACTCAATACCGACAATAAGGTCCCTTCACGCTGATAACGTCACATACTTATATCCAATTTAAAAATCTACCAGGAATGCCCAATTCACTTAAAACATTATCGTATGCTCCTTGCACATCTAAAAATACACAAATTGCATTTGAATGAGCCATTAAAGAATTCTTAATATCATTAAGAAATGAAACAAAGCCGTCAACTGTACTTTTTCCTTTAGGGAAACCTAGCTGAAAATCTGGTAATATTGAATTAGTTTCTGTAAAGTAGTCTAACCTAACTTTTTACATATTTTCAAAAACTTTTCCTATGCATGAAGTGAGTGATATTTGACGGTAAGAATTATGATCATGGATTGGCTTATCTTCTTTCAGAATGGGCAAAACACACTGAGTTTTCCACTCGTCGGGAACAACTTGTTTGGACCATAAGTGATTGTAGATATTAAGAAGAACTACTTGTGCGTTTTTGTGTACATTTTTAACCATTAAATATGGTAAATTATCCAGTCCAGGAGAAGAATCTCTTCTTGACATTAAGGAACTATGAAATTCATCCCAGCTAAAATCTTTCAATCTTCTAATGAACTGTCACATACTTCATCATTTGTAAATTTGTCTAAAAATTCTGGTACAAAACTATCACATTTACTATTTATGCTAGAATCTACACGCTTATATTTTTTGATAAAATTCAAAATATTTGTGACTGGGGTGGATCTTTTAAATGTAGAGAATAAATTTTGCCTACTTTTTCTCTTTTCCTCTTTTATAATCCTTTTTTTGAGTGCATCTAATCTCTTATAATTTATATAATTTTCCATACTCAAATTATTTCTATGTTTTTCCAAAGCTTCTCTACAATCCTTTACAGCCCTATCACAAATATCATTCCACCACGGAGCAGGTACCCTTTTTTAATTTTTTTTAGATGAATTAGTTATTATAATTTTTGGAACACATTCATCTCTTAAAGTGTTTAGTAGATCACAGAAATGATTGTAACTTTCTAAAGGATTTTGTAAATTATATTCAAAATCTTGAAATAAATCATTTGACATATACTTCAGTCGGAATTTCCAGGAATTGCTATTGTATTCTATTGTTGTCGCGATCACCGGTGCTCGCGCGGGGCCTGAAGGATTAAAGAACTTATCCCAGTTAGCTTTTTTGAATAAATACTTATTTACATTTTTATTTATGTCATATTGCATAGGAGAAGTATTAAGTTTTGTAAAAGTTTTGTAAAACTTCCCAACGGATCCTCACCGACATACAATTCACAATAGGGAGCCAGCTCTGGGCTCACTAGTGTAACATCAATTGCAGAAGTGTTATTGTTTGGTCTACTTTAGTAGCACAACCTGTATTTAAAATACATAAATTATATTCATCTATAACTTCATACAAGTCTCGTCCTCTTGTATTATTTATTGTACAACCAAAAGCTATGTGATGGGCGTTACAATCACCTGATATGATAATAGGTTTAGGAACATTGTTAATTATTCTTTTTAATTTTGTTATATTAATTTTGTTTCTAGGTGGACTGTAAATGCAAAGGATTGTAATGGAACCTATACCTGTTTCTATGGTTATAGCAATACAGACTGTATATCTTGATAATTTGGAGTCGGATGCTGCACATACTTTATAGAATTCCTAATAATTATTGCCACTTCTCAGTGTTCATTTGAAGCATTTTTAAAAATGAAATTATACCCAGGGAAATGAATCCGAGGACTTGAAGTTTTCAGCCATGTTTCATTTAATAAAGCTATATCTATTTCTTTATCTATTAAGAGTGATTGAAGTAAAGGTTTTTTATTATTTAAACTCTGGATGTTATGCTGTACAATATTAATACTATCTATTACTTATTAAAGTTTTTAATGAATGTTTAATATGTGTTGTAGTATTAATCTCATTAGAATTTCCTATACTTACAATAGTGCTTATTATGGCTTCTAAAATTTTTTGACTATTAATAATGTCCTGGGCTGATATCTTTTCTGGAACAATTTTAACATTTTGAGGTTTAGTTTTTGTCAGAGGTGGGAAAGATGTTAAATTATTTGTTATGTCTGCATAAGTAGAGTTATTATTTCTCAAAGATATGTTTTTCTTAATTTTAGAAGCCTTAATTGGGCACTCCTTAGAAATAGCTAGGTGATTACCTCCACAGTTTTTACATTTTAAAATTTCTGATGCACATTCTTTATAGGAATGATTCTCTGCACATTTAGAACATGCTTGTTCATTAAAACAATATTTTGCAGAGTGATTGAAAAGTAAGCATTTAAAACATTGTAGAACTGGAGGTATATAATTATGAACCTTATATCTCCATCCATCTAAGAAATTGCATTGTGGTTATACAGTGCCAGAAAAAGTAACAGTAATAGTATTTAACGGAACAAATGTATTATTTTCTTTTTTCATAAATCTACTTATACCAGTTATGTCAATATCGCTACTTATTTTTTCAAATAAATCCGTATTACTAATTTCCTTAGGAATGTACCTAACTACCCCAACCCTTTCCACAGAGGCTGCTGGGATATATGCTCTTAGATTGTTTTCTTGAATAAATGATGCATTGAGGAAATCATTAGCTAATGCCGCTTGTTTGAAAGTTATTTTTATTTTGCTGGCGCTTATTCTAGCTCTTTCATAAACTCCTTTTGCGTTTTTGAAAATTTTCGAAAGGCTAAGGGGGTTCATGTTTCCTATTTTTGTATCATTACAATGTTCGACGAAGACAATAAATTCTCCGCTGCAATTATTGTCAGGATATTTTCTAGAATACGAAGGCTTACTAAAGGGTTTGTACTTATCGCCTGAGATATCATCTATTTTACTTTTCTTCGATGAAGATTTATAGTTCGCTCTCGTCCTGCATATTATCTATAACTCGGGCGAATTAACTTGACACCTGGTTCAATTGACGTTTCTCTAAAGTACTGAGTGCAAAAAAAGTTTTTTTTATTTTAAGTTAATTCAAAAAAATAACGTTACCGGAACTAGTCATTTTTATAGGGCTACACTAACCACAGTATTTTATGCAATTATTCGGCCAAGTACGAGTAGGTTTCGCCCAAGGGTTCCCAAGCAGGAATACGAGGTTTATGGATGCGTCCGATAATTTGTATCTAGCTTCATATTAATATATTCCGTGAGTAGCTACTTCATACCACTCAACGCAATAACGTTATTAAAATCACTAATCCACTACATGAGACTGACCAGTAATGTCTATTTTGTATTGCTTATCAAATTTAATGCCAAATTATGTAATAATAATTACTAATAATTGTGCTTCACATGTGAAAAAAATTGTAAAATTTTCCCGCCGTAAAAAACGTAACAAATAACACAACAAAACTCAACAAAAATCCAAAAACAATAACAATTAACTACTAAAAAATAACTCCGAAACGCAAACTCAATAACACACGTGTAACGGTAACAGATATGCTAACGCTACTGGACGCGTACGACGAGAGCGGGGCGCTGCGCGGGGAAGCGAGGGAGGGGTAAAATTTAAGCCAGGTGTCAAGTTAATTCGCCCGAGTTGTACTTTTAAAGTACTTTTAATGTATAAAAACTATTAAATACGATTTTTCCAAATTGTTAAAAAAAGGCGCCTTCCTCTTCCCGCCAAAAAGAGCAAGTCAAAGGAACAAATGTCAAAAGAGTGTTGCTATTGCTAAAATAAAAAGTTTCGCCTCCTAACTTTTTAATTTGATTGTCAAACAGTTTCCATTTAGTAACTAGATGGCGTATGGGTAGACAACTATCGGTAATACCACCAATAATTGGTACAAAACTGGGCAAAAGAATGTAAAACTTGATTTCAATTTGAAAACGACGCCATAATATTCCAATGACTAGGTTAACAAAGTTATTACAACGATGTTTTAGTTTCAACTCACGGAAGAAATAGCCCTATTTACCGATATTCACACCAAATATCACAGGAATTATACATTTTGGTTTTGACAACATTTTATCTGCACTTGTGCCAGTAAACGGGTATTTCATGGCTAATATTTTACCAATAATGAACATCAAAGACCCAAATAACACAATTTGGGAAAAAATAATAAAAACCACACCAACAATAAAAAGTAGGAGTTTGAAAGTGACATGTCCATGACATGCCCGCCAAAACTCTATCAGTTGTCAGTTTGACAATTTGCGTGTTCCTAAACTGTTACCAGTATACTGACCTAATCGCTTAGGTTTAAGATATTTTGATTTATGCCACACTTGACAGTACACTGATATTTTTTAGAAACAACCAATATGTATCCGTGATGCCAACCACGGCTTCAAATAACGTTATTTTTTCATAACGTTACTGCTTCAAGGGCTTAAATAACGTTATGAAAATTTACCCGATATTAAAAATAACGTTAAAAATTGATATTAATAACGGTTAATGTTATAACGTTATATAGGATTTATAACGGTAAATATATGTTCTTTGATAACGTTATAGTCCGTCAAGAAAGTCATGACAGGCGGGAAAATTTTCTAAATTTTTTTCTTTGTATTTTCACACAAATCTCGCAAAAAAGTGGGCTGCGAGTGAGATTTAGTGCACCGTGCACGATCGCATACCTGGTACCAGAAAATAACGTTATTATTATAACGATATTTTTTCGTTTAAACATGAAAAAATATCGTTATAATAATAACGGTAAATATAACGTTATTTTACTAAATATCGTTAAAAAAATAACGTTATCTGGCTACTATTATGAAAATAACGGTACGTAACGATATTTTTTCTGTTATTCGATAACGTTATGAAGCCCTGATGCCAACCTACAGATAATTTCAGATCGGTGGGGAACCAATAGAAAATCTAGAAGTGTATCGTCGCGCCGTCTGGTGGAGATTAAAAATAAGAAAACCTCTCATTTAAGTTGAATGGACTGTATCTCGGGAATAAAGACGGGAAAAGCAGATAATTTCACTAACCTCAGTTTGGTTCCGTAGCTTCGCTTCGAGGGCCCTCTTCTCTTCTTTTCTTGACACAGATTTACACACACACACTCATTCACACTTGGCTGATTAAATAGTTCTATAGGCTATCGCGCATAGTAACGACGTAGAAGTTGATTTTTTTTTAGGCGGCGCGTTCGAGCAGAGATTCGTTCTGAGAGGCTCGTTTTTGAATACTGACACTCGCGAAGACGACACTGCTTTTTATATAGGTAGGGACGCTCTCGCCGCGTGATTCGTAAACTAGGATTTTTTATTTTTCTACCTTCATTCACAAAAAAGTATTAAATTTTTGAATTCGAGTTCGTTCATCGGTCATATAGCTAGTATAATATAATATGCAGATAATATACAGAATTCATAAATATAATTTTCATAATAAACATACTTAATAATGAGATAGAAATTTCTTGTAACAATAATAGGCTACTTGACATATATTTAATTTCATTGAAAAAATGCATATTTCTAGTAGAACTTGGCCTAGGAAACTGTATTTCACCCTTATCGTGAAATAAAAGCTTATGATTGATAAATAAAGTCGATTTTAAAATATGATTTTATAAAAATAGGAATTGTACTGACGAAAACGCTTTTGCGGTACTTCCGATCTGGATGTGACGTTTATTTATCGCGCTCGTTATATGTAAGTTTATTTGTACATAAATAATATGAATAAGCCTAGAAGGATTTATAAAATATATTTTCTTGAATAATTCAAATAAAACACCAGTTTTATATAATTATTATCTCCATTTATTGTAGTTAGGAAATGAAATGGCCAAAACTTTTCTACAAAAGTGTTCAACATTACAAATGATTTCTAAATTCTTTTTCAATTTTTTAAGCACTGTTAGACTCGTACGTTTAGCACATAAAACTTTTTTCAATAAAGAAAGTATAAAATACAAAAACACGACGTCACACTATGGCGGCACAATGGCGGACAGTGTTTTCGGCGCCATATATAGGGCATATTTTTCAATCAACATTTTTATGGGTTTCTACTGTTTAAAATATTAAAATATTAGTTTTTTAGTGAAAATGAATGATTAAGAAGCGATTAGAATGAAGAAAAAAAAATAGGTCAAGTAGCCTATTAGAGCTTGATGACCTCAAGGAGCTTATTCTTTTGTAAGAAACATGCCCATTTTTATGGAATCCGAAAGATAACAATAATCCGTCTTGTTTTGCATGCGTTAAGTTTTTAATGCGCATGTGAGTATTATTGCTTCTGCTGCTTTTCTCTTGTAAAAAAAAAAACTTGTACGAGACGATCTTCCTTATATAAAAAAGTACTCTGTGGATGCCATAGTAGCTAGTGTATCTGCCTACTTAGGAGATTGCGGGTTCGATTCCCGTGTAAGTCAATCATTTGTAGGTGTTATGTTATTAATATAGGTTTGTTGTCTGCGGTACCCAAATTACAAGCAAGGAATGCTTTGTTCGGGACAAGATTGCGTTGTGAGAATGTGTGAGGAATATTATTTATAATTTATTCTTATCTTATTTTTGCAGAAAAAGGAATAATCTCCCAAGATGCGCAAAACACCGCAGACGTCATCTTATTTTTTGACCAACTTTTTGACTCAATTAATAGAAGCTTCGGAAAAAGGAAGAAGCACAGTAAACCTCTTCTGGGACCTGCGACGCCAAACTCGCCACATCACAAAACATGGATGGAGGCTAAAATATTTTTAAAAAATATGAAGTTTGTGAATGTAAAAACCTTAAATGTGGAGCATGTTCCCACTTTAAATAACTGGGTGTGGACACTAGAAGGAATAGAACTACTATTAAAAAAAATTGCTGTGAAGTACGGAGTGACATCGGTTTGGTTGCGGCATCTGAACCAGGATCCAATCGAAATTTTTTTTGGATCGATAAGGAGCCAAGGATGCCGGAACGTAAACCCTACTCCAGATGGGTTTGAAGCAGCATTTAGCAGCCTTTTAATAAACAGCCTATCTAGTGTCCATGCCCCTGGGGCAAATTGTGAGGTGGATAATTGCCATGCTTTGCATGAAGTTCTCATCACAAGCGGGGCCTGCAAAGAACAAATAAACTGCGAGCTGTCTAAGATTCCGGACATAGAAATTATACCCCTTGAAGACAAAAGTGACCCCCGAATAGTTGGGGGGCTACAATATGTTAGCGGTTATTTTGTTAAAACCGCTAAGAAGAAAGTCTTCAATTCAAGCGTTGTAGTGAATGCAAAGAAAACTTAATGTCCGATCAGGAAGGAGAGTATTTAAAACGTAGAGAGTGCGCTAATAAAAAATGGCTTTGCAGTCCCAGCGACTCTCTCTTGAATTGTGTTTCGAATCTGCAGGATATAAATTACACAATAATTAAAAAGTTCTTAGATAAAAAATATTTAAAAAAAATAATTAAAACAGTGATATTTATTCACATACAATTTGATTTCTTAAAATGTGAACTGCATAAAGAAAAATTAATCGATTTTTTAATCAATATATCCTGCAGATTCTTCATTTACAATTACTGTAAGAATATAAATAGAATATTAATGAATAGGAGAGAGTGTGATGATGATACGGATTTGTTTATGCTGAAAGCGAAAAAATTATATATGAAATGTTTTAAAAGAAAAAAATAAATTATATCAATTACGGTTGTCAGTGTTTTATTTATTGAAAAACATCCTATAAAAAGAAACAAAAAGCAACCTAAACCCAGTAACCAATGCTATAAGTATGTAGGTATATATATTGACAAAAAGTTGTCAAAACCTACTTCCAGAGAGCGCCACTTGTCTTACCCTATTTGGCCGTCGAGTTGTACCTCTATTCCTATATATAAAAAAGTACTCTGTGGTACTGACGGTGATTATATTGACCGTATAATAGGCAGGGCTTCATAACGTTATCGAATAACAGAAAAAATATCGTTACGTACCGTTATTTTCATAATGGTAGCCAGATAACGTTATTTTTTTAACGATATCTAGTAAAATAACGTTATATTTACCGTTATTATTATAACGATATTTTTTCGTTATGGCATAACAAAAAAATAACGTTATAATAATAACGGTAAATATAACGTTATTTTCTGGTATCAGGTATGCGATCGTGCACGGTGCACCAAATCTCACTCATATTTAAAATGTAATAAGCGTTATCTGTGAAAATACAAAGAAAAAATACACCTTAAAAGCGTGATTACGTTTAGAAAATTTTCCCGCCTGTCATGACTTTCTTGACGGACTATAACGTTATCAAAGAACATATATTTACCGTTATAAATCCTATATAACGTTATAACATTTACCGTTATTAAATACATTTATAACGTTATTTCTAGTATCGGTTAAATTTTCATAACGTTATCTATGCCCTTGAAGCAATAACGTTATGAAAAAATAACGTTATTTGAAGCCCTGCTAAATCATGGTTAAATAGCCGAAGTGCCATAAGAAAAAAATGATAAGAAGATGTCATAACTCATATGCGTTTTTCGTTCTTTATTTTCTGACATATGACATAAGTTTGAACTTTGACATTTGACATTTACGTAGTATTATTATCTGATTATGATCTGTGTTTGGGAACGGCGGGAAACTCGAACGCGGGCGGTCGTGTTTTTCATAAGTCTCAAATTTTATTTGTATAATAGTGTTCAGTGCGGGAGTATTGTATATATTTGTAAATATTTAGCTTTAGTCATCTATCTTATATATTTTATTTCTTCTCGGTAAGTGTATTTATTTCTGTTTATACAATGAATCGTCCTCCGGATCCGGGAGGCGGGAATTTTTGTGGCCCAATTCCACAACCTGGTTATTTTGTTACATTGGATTACGATGAGTGCAGTATGGACACAGAAGAGTTAACTCAAAGATCGTACAAACGATCTCGTAATGATATTACCGAAGACCTGTGTAAGCAATGTAACAAAGACACCAGAGATAGCGCGGGAATCCGTATAAGTTGTAAGTGTAGACTTGACAAGGAAAATCCAGTTAGTATGCAAGTATCCTCAGCCTCAGCACCTCAAACAGAAAGAAAGCATATTGGTAGAAGTTTATATAATGAAAACGATGTTTCCCCATATTTAGTTCATGTACAAAGAATTACAAAAAATTCCACTGATGGTACACAATTACATCCCATCACCTTTGGCGACTTCTTAATTAAAAATAAAATCTATAATATTATTAATGGCTCTCTTAAAAAAATTGGTCGAAACAGAATTTCTGTTTCATTTCAGAATTACAAAGATGCTAATACATTTATTAATAATTCAATACTTACTGACAATAACTATGAAGCTTTTATACCATCTTTTAATGTAGTAAGAATAGGTATTGTGAGGGGTATACCAGCTGAATGGTCACCTGAAGAAGTAATAAATAACATTTCTACACCTGCCGGTAGTGGTAAAGTTGTAAAGGTCAGACGCTTAAATTATAAAACAATGGTGGAGGGTTCTCCTGTATGGAAACCGACTCAGTCAGTTGTTGTTTACTTTGATGGTAGGGTTCTGCCAAAAAGAGTTTTTATCTGTTACAATTCATTACCAGTTGAGCTTTACATCTTTCCCACTATACAATGCTTTAAGTGTTGTCGGTATGGCCATACCAAAGCTCAGTGTAGGTCAAAATCAAGGTGTATCAAGTGTGGACAGGAACATGATATGGATTCTTGTATTGTCAATGAGCATGAATATTTCTGTTGCTTATGTTCTGGTCATCATATGGCTAATGACAAAATATGCCCTGAATTTAATAGGCAAAAATGTATAAAAATACACATGGCTGAACATTGTGTCTCTTATGCAGAGGCTAATAAAGAAATTCCTTCATCATACAAATCATATTCCGATATAACATTATCCACCCCTAAATTTAATTTACCTAATAATAATGATAATAATAATAGTTTATTTACTAATAGATCTTACAAAAAAACTGTAATTGCTAAGCCTCGTGCTCCATATAGACCAACAAAAGGTTATGATAAAATTGCCCATAACAATGTGATAAAAGAGTTTTCTTTTGATAATTTAGAAAAAAACACAACACCAGTACATAAATACAATAAAGATAATAATAATTATAAGAATGAACTTAGTTCACTTACAGATGTAATATCATTATTACAAACCCACTCGCAGAACAATAATATACCGTCCATCGTTGCCCCTTTAATACAATGCATAATTAATATTCTACAATATGGACCAGATCATTCAGTGGAACGCTCGAAGTGTAGTTAATAAAAAAAGTGACATAGCTTATTTATTAAGAAATTATAATCCTTTTTTATTTTCTTTCTCAGAAACTTGGCTTAGGCCAAGTAATACTTTTAGATTTAAGAATTATAATACAATTAGAGAAGATAGGTTAGACGGCTATGGTGGTGTAGCTTTTCTCCTTGAGAAAAACTACCCTTTTAGCCTTATTGATATCCCTGTACATAGTTCAGAACTATCTATTATAGCAATAAGTGTAAATAATATATGTTTTGTCTCTGTATATATTTCCCATGCCTCTATTAATATTTTAAATGAATTTAATAACATTTTAAGCTCTTTACCAAGACCTATAATTATAACAGGTGACTTTAATTGTCATCACCAGTCATGGGGAAGCTCCACTACTAATAGTTATGGTAACAAGCTGCTAAGTGTTTTGGACCTGAATAATCTATGTGTCATAAATTCTGGTGAGCCCACAAGGCGCACTAGTCCAACAGATGGCAAAAGCGTTGTTGACTTGACTATTTGCTCCCCACAGTTTATAACACAATTAACATCTTCAGTTCTATCCTCTACTTTCGGAAGTGATCACTTTCCCATATTAACATCCTTTCCTTTTAATAATTCTCAGACTCCTATTCAAAATGTTAGATTATTTCCCAGATATAACCTCAATAATGTCACCGATAATTGTTGGAAGAAATTCAGTAGTAAAGTCGATATAAAATTGTCACAGATATCTCCAAGTGAAGATGACTTTATTGATGCTCTTGTTTTTACAGATGTCTTGATAGAAAGTGCTAATGAAGTTTTTCCAATTAAAAATGAATCATCTTCCATTCCCAGTCCACCATGGTGGGACAAAGAGTGTACGGAAGCTGTAAAAAGGAGAAAAAAGGCTGAAAGAATATATAGTACAAATATGTCTCTTGAAAATTATTGGACATTAAAAAACATTATAAATAGCACCAAATTACTTTTCAAAAAGAAAAAATCAGAAAGTTGGCAAAAATTTTGCTCCTCTCTGTCCCCGAATTCACCTCCATCTGTTGTTTGGCAAAATATTAGGAGGTTCAAATCTGCATACAATACTTCTCATTCTGTTTCTCTTCCCAGCTTTATTGCAAATGATTTTCTTGACAAGCTTGCTCCTCCTACAGTTAATCTTCCTATCTTATCAGCTAATAACAATAGTACAATAGATGAAAATGAAGAGTCTTCAGAATTAAATTCCCCCTTTACCATGACTGAATTGAAAAATGTACTCTCGTATGTATCGGATTCCTCTCCTGGGCCTGATGGTATTTATTATTCATTTATTTCTCATTTAAACGAAAACAGTTTAACAGTCTATCTTAAAATCATCAACTCCATTTTTGAATCTGGCAATATTCCATCTGAGTGGAAATGTCAATTAATTCTACCCATTTTGAAACCAAACAAAGATCCTTCCCTCCCATCTTCATATCGTCCAATAGCCCTCTCTTCTGTTCTCCTAAAAATAATTGAACATTTAGTCAAAAACCGCCTGGAGTGGTTCATTGAAAGTAACAGCTTGCTTTCTTCATCCCAATACGGTTTTCGGCGTAATAAAAGTACATATGACAACTTAAGTACTTTTACCACCGACATAAGATTAGCTTTCAGTGAAAATAAATTTGTCCTTTCAGCCTTTTTAGATCTTTCTAATGCTTATGATAGTGTCATTATATCAATATTGAAACGGAAACTAATACGTCTAAAAATTCCTAAAAAAATTATTGCATTTATTATAAACCTGTTAACTGATAGGTCTATTATTTTCTTTAATAATGGTCATAAATATATCAGAATTGTAACCAAAGGTTTACCACAAGGCTTAGTTTTGAGCCCTCTGTTATATGACTTATATACTTATGATTTAGAATCGGCCATCGCAGAGTTGTTGGATGTCGATGCTTCGCAGTACGCGGATGATCTGACCTTATATGTTGTAGGGAGTAATGTTGATGAAGCTTCCGCTAAGTTAACAAAAGCCTTGCATTTTCTTAAGCGTTGGTTGGACAACCACGGCCTTGATGTATCCCCAACTAAAAGCTCCGTAGTTATTTTTAGTCGAATGCGCGTAACTCCTCAAGTTAGAATATTTTTTGATAACATGATCATTCCACAAAAAAACCATCATAAATTTTTAGGTGTCATCCTGGATGAAAAGCTTTCCGGAATTCCTCATTGTGATTATGTTGTAAATAGATGCGAAAACAATGTAAATATCATCAGATGTCTAGCAGGCGTATGGTGGGGTGCCCATCCTTTTTATCTAAAATTAGTTTATAATGCTTTGATTCGCAGTATATTAGAATATGGCTCTTTCCTTTTGGAGCCAGGGCGTGTATCAGGATTTAAATCTTTAGACAAAATTCAAAATAAATGCCTCAGAATTATATGTGGAGCAATGAAATCTAGCCCAATCAACGCTTTACAGGTTGAATGCTACGATCCACCTTTATATTTACGTCGTCAATATTTATCCGACAAATATCTATTTCGATGCCTTCAACTTTATGATCATCCTATTATTGGGAAGCTTCAGCAGCTTTCTTATCATGTTTCTGAAAATCCTTACTGGTTACATAAACAAAACCCGTGTTTAATTGTAAGTTATTTTAAATTTAAATCACTTGCTGCGCCTATTCATTCTTCTTCTAAATTACCGATTTTTTCTTCT
Organism: Lysandra bellargus; assembly: GCA_905333045.1. Classification (NCBI taxonomy): domain Eukaryota; kingdom Metazoa; phylum Arthropoda; class Insecta; order Lepidoptera; family Lycaenidae; genus Lysandra; species Lysandra bellargus. The sequence goes on from HG995359.1 coordinate 7,906,394, forward strand.
TCATATGGGGCTCTTGTCTCCGCTCCAAATATTTTGACCATTAATATAGAAAAGAACTCTTTGCGGGCTAATGAAAAATTTAATGATATAATTAATACACGATTTAAAGATCATCATTATATCTTCACAGATGCTTCAAAAAGTAATGTTAATGGCCATGTCGGTATAGGTGTATTCCATTCCCAGTACAATATTGTCCAAAAAATCAAACTCCCTCCTGAATCTACTGTATTCTCTGGAGAATGCTTAGGGATCTTAAAAGCTTTAGAGTATATTTTATTAGCCAAACTTAAAAAATCTATAATCTTTACAGACTCTCTAAGTTCTATTCAAGCTCTTAACAAGAATCCATTTAAAATTAAACAACAACATCCTGTTATATTTGATATAAGACAGTTATTAACAGATTTTACCAAGAAAGGAACTTCAGTTTCATTAGCTTGGATCCCTAGTCATTGTGGAATAGAAGGAAACGTTAGAGCGGATTCTCTTGCTAATGAGGCATTAACGTGTGGTGATTTAAATCCATACAAAATCTACTACCCCGATTTATTAACTTTACCCAAAATTCATTTAGAGACGTCATGGAAGTCGTCATTTGATCAAAGTCATAAACAAAAAGGAGCACATTTCTATAGTATTCAATCCGAAATAGTATCAAAACCATGGTTTTATAGTATGAATTTCAATAGAAAATGCAGTAGTATCATATCCCGATTAAGACTTGGTCACACGTGCTCACCAGACCATCTTGCTAGACTTAATATAATTAACAGCCCCTCTTGTACCTGTGGTGCTGAGGTTGGGGATGTCAACCATATATTCTTCACTTGTCCTCTTTACAACCGTTCCCATTTCCTTGATTCATTGTTAAAGAATAGTATTCCTTTTCCTACTTCAATAATTTGTTTATTACATTCTAGAAAATATATTATTTATAAGATATTAGTTGATTTTATATTACTTAATAATATTGAGATTTGATATTCTATTCTATATAATTTTAAGTATTCTTTTGTAAATATATATTTTTCCTGATCCTGTCCTGAAGTCCTTTTTCCAAATTCCTCGTTTTTCGTCATATTTTAATTTTTTAACATTGTTTTTCCCGTTCGTCATTGGCAATGTACTAAGTGCATGCCATTAAAAAAAAAAAAAAAAAAAAAAATGATCTGTGTTTGACATTAGACATATTAAAATCCTACTCTAGTAATCTGTGTTATAAATCGACCGTTCCAGGTTCCTGCTTGGCTCGAATTTTATGTAATAATTTGTTTGTAAAGTGATTTTTAAAAGATTTATCAGTTATTATTAAGTAGATGAGTAAGTCAAAAGTATCAGCAGAATGGAAGAAGCGCGTGAAGTCCGAATATATGCGCCTGCGACAAGTGAAGGTATGTACTAGTGAGTCTTTGTGTTCAGTAATTTTCAAATGTACATAATTTATTAATTTATGCTCTTAGAGATTCAAGCGCGCCGACGAGGTGAAGGTGGCATGGGCGCGGAATCTGCGGCTGATGTCGGAGGCAGTTGAGAGCCGCGAGGAGTGCTCCGATCACGGCCGGCCGTTCTGGCCCCCACCGGCACCCTCCTCCAACCATGAGAGTCTCATGAAACGAGCTGAAGTCACCTACACAGATGGTATTCTTGCAGATTATCCTAATATATGTGCGAGACCCAGAATAAAAATGGGGATGTTGTGTAGAGGCTCGGGGGGTGATCTATTTCATCTGGATGCATTTTAAATTGGGGAGCTAAAACATAATAAATTCTCTAAGTGGGCAGTAGACAAAATAAGTTTGGGAACCCCTGATCTAATGTTTGTGACAATGTCTCGATAAACAGAATGTCCTATGTGCAAAAATTATCAACTATGAAATTTTGTTAAAATTCTAGGTTTGATACGATGTTTATACTTCTAGAATCTAGTCTACTTGTTACTTTATCAAACTACTTGTTTAGGGGCCACACACGTAAAATATGTCACACTAAAATTAACTTTTTTTTCACACTGTGTCACATTTCTGTGACCCTGTAAATATTTCGTCACAAAAACTAAGGCCCCTCCCCCTTAAACATGATAAATTTTGATTGATAATACACAAATTTTGATAATAGAAAATATACTTTTTATTGTTATAATAAAATGTATAAATATCTATTAAAATAGATATTTATAAATTTATTTAAATTTTTATTTGTTTGTTTTTTTGAATATTTGTGATGGATCGCAAGTCACAAGACACAGAGCGTCACAACTCACTGAGCTAGTGAGCTAGCTCATGTTGAAAAAAATAAATATAAATAAATATATCAAGTTACAATTTATTGTAATTAATATATAATATAAATTTAAAAATCGGTATATTTACTAAATGACTTCTATCATTACAAAATTGAATAAAAAGTCGAGAGAATGAATTACTAGCAAATTTTTTAAATGAACAGAGAATATCAAGCTGCCGTAAACCCCCTGGCTCGGCAACCCCCTGTATGCGAATGTATTTTATGAACGGGCCCTTATTGCTTATTTAATCAGTTTTAAAGCTGCAATTTGTGTAACTTTATGAATGTGTGTCTATTAATCCTTCGATTGGAGGTTCTCGGAATTGCCATTGTATTCTATTCTATTGTTCACCGGTGCTCGTACAGGGCTTAATGGGTTAAGTGAAACCTAAAATTACATCATAAAGCTCTGTTATTTCCATTCTAGCATCTGGTGTCGTGACGACTCAGCAGGTACCAATCCGCATCATCAACTCAGTGAACCCCATCCCTACAATGTACACCTGGGCGCCGACTCAAAAGAACTTCATGGTGGAAGACGAGACTGTGCTCCACAACATCCCGTACATGGGAGATGAAGTCCTCGACCAGGACGGCACATTTATCGAGGAGCTCATTAAGAATTATGATGGAAAAGTTCATGGTGAGATATATTCAAAGTTGTACTTTGACTGAGCTGCTGTCTAATGTAGTTTATAATGAAGCCTATTATTTTTCTTAGATTTTTTAAAATTTATACTGGCAATTAATTTTAATTAAATTTAAATGAAATTTAATTTAATGTGTATTTATTAGTTGTTTGTTAGCAAAGTTTATTTGGTATTCATAAATAAATTTCACTGCATAAAAGTCTCCAAACCTTGGTGTCTTATTTTTTTTAATAATCTCAACCATTAATTTCCAGCTATTTTAACTATCAAAATATCATTATCTAATAATATAGATGATGTGTGGCCAAGCCGATTAAGAGCTAATAGAATCGGCAGGCAGCACCCATGTACTGCCTGCCGATATGTATGTAGTATGTTATAGGAACCATTTGGCAGTACTTTTACCTCCTCATACGTCAAAATCTACTTAGCATGAATCAATCAATCTTTCTCTAAATGTCTCTTTGCAAAGGCATTTTTGGGTTTATTGGGTACCAAAAAACTTCTATCTTCAAATCCATTAAACTAACCTAAAATTTCAGGCGATAAGGAGGGTGGCTTCATAGATGACCAGTTGTTTGTGGAGCTGGTGCATGCACTCATGACATACCAGACCAAGGACGAGGTCTCTGATGAGAGGAAAGACAGAGAGGCACGACATTCCAAGGAAGAGAAGGAGGTAAATATCAATAGTCTATTTTATCCTAAATTAGTATCTAAAAATAATTAAAATCGTGTGACGTACTACTGTAGAAGTTGATGCCTAGGCGGATGGCGGACGACACGTACACGAGCAATAATTGCGGCAATAATTGCTCGGAAACACGGATGGAGCGATCTGGAGGAATTAGTGGAACAATATGGAGCAATTTCAATAAATTGCGGCAATTATTTCGGCGATATTGCTTCTAAGTTCTAATCGCTCCAGATATTTCATATCGCTCAATGTCGCAGATATGAATTGACGAATATCTGATGGGCTTGTAAATTTTAGGCAATTGTATTACGCAATATTGCTGCTTGTTGCCGCAAATTGCTTGGGGTAGTCGTGACGTCATAGTTTACGAGAAGCAATTTTAGTTGCCCGTATAAGCGCACCTTTAAGTCAAATCCAGCCGACAGATCACGATTAACATTGAATTCACATGATTCCGACCGAATGATGTTGGTCTGTCAAGTGCCTAGGAATCAATTTCCTCGATGGTACTTTATGGATGGTTCCATAGAGAGTGACATAGTGGGGAGTGAATAATTAATGGTACTAACTTTATTGGGCTTTTTAATGCCTAAGGCATAAGCACAGAATATATAGTAGTACCAACAGAATTCCCACTCGTGAAACCCGTTTAAGGAAACAACTCATGTACTGTATACTATGTATACAACTCAGTATTGTATACTATAAAGTTTGAATTCCGACCGCGCAGTGCTAGGTGCCTACAATTATATTTGCCTACATTTGTGCTCTCTTTCTATCGCGTAAGAGGTATCCTTTCTGACGAAATCAAGATTGTCATCTTTTAGAAAATAAAATAATCTTCTTTTAATTACTATAGCAGATAGCTACTAAAATCAAACTTTTTTATAGTAATAATCAAATTTTAGTAACCCAATATATATTTATAATAGTTTTATATTCGATTATAGTGTAGGAGCTGGCAGGAATTTTTTACAACTTAAACATAGTAACTTGTGTTTATTTCTGTGTAGTATGCGGTTTGTATGCGACAAATTGGTTTATTTGCTATGTTTGTGTATTTTTTATCTTTTTTTTTTGTTTTTTAAATTCTAAATTACTTTATTGAAATATTTCTTTGACCTTTTTTCAATTGTTCATATTTATCAGATTAATAACGATTCTGTCGCAGCGGTTAAATCAGTACGTAGATATATGCGACGAAAAAATCTTGCGCGTGCGTCACCGCTCGCTTGTGAGTCCCTAGTGATCTGCCCCCCTAGAGGGGTACTTACAGTTCGATGTACCTAAACGCGAGAGTGGGACAGGCCTGGCATAAGCCATATTTTCTACTAGTTGTGTCTCGTATCTCCGACCTTTTAAAATTACTGAAGACTAAACTTTTGCTAGATACAGATTGTATGTACACTCAATGATATTTAAATGTTACAGAAGGAAACTCCTAAAGAGACAAAAGACAAAGAGGACACAAAAGAAACCGAGAAGAAAGTGAGCGACAAGCAGTTCCCGATTTTCACGATATTCCAGGCCATCAGCTCACAGTTCCCGGATAAGGGCACAGCACAGGAGCTCAGAGAGAAGTATGTACCATCAGAGAAGTTGATTCATGGGTTGTCGGCGGACCTACATGATTTGATTGGCTTATTTCAATTCAATGATAGCTGTGATCACAACGATCACAATAACACAGTTTGACATAACGCGATCAAATTACTTAGGTCCGCCATCTGCCTAGGAATCAACTTGTCTGATAGTACCATCAGAGAAGTTATTTCATAAGTGGCGGGCCTATGTAACTAAAATATGGCGTTATATCAAACCCAGCCGAGAGATTATGACTTATATTGAATTAACATAACTCAACCAAATGACATAGGTCCGTCAACTGCCTACAAATCAATTTCTTTGATGGTATTATAAACTCTAGTGCGAAGGAGTCACAACAGATCCTTATTCCTAGTATAGGTCGCAGTGACGTCAGGGCTAGAGCGGCCTGCCTACTTTAACAAAAAAAAAACTATAAACATGTCTACACTGATTTTTTGCGGCAGTAACTCTTAGACAGCACACACAGCTAATGCCCGTTTTCACCAACAACACCTAACATTTAGCTAGGTGTCCCAGTCAATATAAGGGGCACCTAACGCAAGTTTTGTTTTCACCAACGTTTAAGTGACACCTAAACTAAAATGCTATTTAGTAATAATTGTGTATTCATCATTTTATGTGTGTTGTTATTGTAATTTGTAACTATGATTGTGGACAATCTATACTAATTATAAAGTGGAAGAGTTTGTTTGTTTGAACGCGCTAATCTCAGGAACTACTGGTCCGATTTGAAAAAATCTTTCAGTGTTAGATAGCCCATTTAGGAAGGCTATAGGCAATATTTTATCACGCTAAGACTAATAGGAGCGAAAAAAGAGGAAAATGTGGAAAGAACGGGGGAAATTATTTGAAAGGGCTTATCTCACGAACTACTGGAGCAACTTTCCTGTTATTTGGCACAGATAAAAAGAAGACCACGTGAAGGAACATAGGTTATTTTTTGTGGACTAACTTATCTGTGAAATATCTAATTTATGCGGGCGAAGCTGCGCGGAACGTCTAGTAAAGTATATTTCATTCATTCATTCTTGGTTAAACCTACCTGTACAGATACGTGGAGCTAACATCAGTCCGTGACCCGGACGCGCTACCTCCGGAATGCACACCCAACATCGACGGTCCGCTAGCAGAGTCCGTTGGCCGGGAGCAGACCATGCACTCCTTCCACACGCTCTTCTGCCGACGATGCTTCAAGTACGACTGCTTCTTGCACCGTGAGTACATTTGATATTGTATATTATGTTAAAAAGTTTAGACAGAACAAAAGAGTGTGCTTTAGACCCATAAATTAATATACCTAGTGGAATAGAGAAACAATCCCGAGCTCTCAAATGAAACCAAAATTGAATTACATCTGTGTGTACAAATCTGTTTATGTGTGTGTGACAATGATATTCCTACATACATTTTTCTTAGATATAATACTCCCCACACTGGTTTAGGTGACGGTGGCCAGTTTCATTGAAACCAGGCCTGTTACGCAGGAGTAGTTTTATAGTGCATAAGTGTGTGCCCAGTACACAAGAGCACTCTCTATTCCTGTCACTCTCATGAGTCATAACCCAGTGGGACAGAAGACCGACACGACTGGCGATCACAATTTCGTAACGCTCTCGTCACGCATTTGCCAGCTTAGAGCCAGTCCACTCGGCGCGTTGCGTCGACGCAGCGCTGCCGTTGCATTGTTTTACATACAAATAACCAAGGTGTTCACACGGCGCGCTGCGTCGTCGCAAAGCACACATACGGACAGCAGCCCCTGAGACGAAACGGGAGGGGGTGTTGACGGACTGCTTCGTAATAACGCTGCGATGACGCAGCGCAAGTGTGGCCGGCTATGCGTCAAACGGCAGCGCTGCGTCAACGCAACGCTGACGCAACGCGCCATGTGGAATGGCTCTTACTCCCCAAGTGAAGCGTGTGTAAAGAAGTTTTACCTGAAAAAATAATTGAAAAGCTTGCTCAAGATCAAAAGCGGTATCTCAGTGTTTAGGGTCATTTGAGAGTACTTACTGATAATATTTTGTATCACAAATAGGAGTTTAGATGTGACAATCAACAACCATATTAAATTAGAATGTCTTTTGAAAATTTCCTCTCTTATAATTTAGGTACTTATATACATGTACAATAAGTAATATGATAATAATATGTTGCCATATAAAACCCGTTGTTAATAAAAATGGTTACACAATGGATTTGTCGCAGTCATCTGGTTCAATCTGCGATTCGATTGAATGACTAGCGCATTCATTGAATGACACCATTCAATTGAATGACTCGGCCGAACGTCGATTGAACGATCATCCCTCAACGTTCAACTAGTTAGCGATTTGATTAGCGACATGAAATCTGTCAGGTAATTGGACGTATTTCCTCAGACCAATAAAAAAAGATAGAGCCATCCATGCTACGCGGTGAGGCAGGCAATAGGAAGCCGATACGGCCATAGGAAGCCGGCCGCCCGCCATTCCGGTTTCAACGAGTGACGGCGCATGTCGTTTTCATCTGTGTCAAGAAATATCAAAATATGCCGTCCTGCATCGTTAAATGGTGCAAAAACAATTCTTGTGCTCAAAAGAAACCTTGTGGGATTACGTTTCACAAGTAATTAGGTGAATATTTATGTATTACCACCGAAATAACGAATTTAATTTATTAGTTTTAAAAATTGTCTCGGGAGTCTCGGAACACAGAACCTCAACCAGTGCTGCATGCTAGTCGCAAGATATTTTTCCCCATAATAGGGGAAAAATATTACGTGCTGTATTATCCTGACAAATGTTTATTTTTAACCTTAAATTCGTTATTCATTTAAAATCTATTAATATAAATAAAATTGGAGTGTCTGTTTGTAGTATTGAAAGATTTTTTTACTATTTGCATATTAATCTGTATACGATACGTACTGCATACACCAAACAACATTCTTTACAATTTTTGTCTGTATGTAAGTCTGTCTGTCTGTCTGTCTGTCTGTTCTTAGTTGAAACACATAATTTATTAGATATAGATATTTAAGTATTTGCTTTTTTCAGCAATTACTAATGAATGATGATTAACAATCTAGTTTGATAGCAACTTTTGTAGTCATTACTTAGTAGTATAATAAGACTGCAATAGGATGGGAGTTTGACAATCTGAAACCCTGAGTTGGCAACATTATTTTTTTGCACACAAGCGCACGCCTAGCGTATTTATGCTAGGCGTGACGCACACATTGATCGACAGCGACTTCACCCCATTACCTGTAAATACTCCGTCTTTCTCTTTTTATTGGTCTGAGCGTATTTCATTTCAGCTCGCACAGCTGATAGCACTGTGTTGTTTTTTATCGATTACATTTACATTTTAGTGCTTATTTGTAATAACTAATAAAATAACATGAAAGCGTGGATTTACCTAAAACTACCCCGTCAACGGCTATTTGAAAAATAAAATATAGCATCCCATTTAACAAGTTCGCTATATGAATTTTAGTCAAGACGTTAAACGTTACAGTCAACGTCTTGACGAGTTGTCCTTTAGTCATTCAATTGAATGGTGTCATTCAATGAATGCGCTAGTCATTCGACCGAATCGCAGATTAAACCAGATGACTGCGACAGATACATTATATCATGTTTTGTCCTTGTCTGATAAGTAAAAAAAAAAACACTTGACAGACAGACACAAAAATATATGCTGTGTAGCAGTGAAGCTGAAGGGGTATAATGTATAACACATACTTATTAACTGTTATCTTATAATAAGTATATGCTTATAAAAGCTTAATATCAGTACTTTATTTATATTTTAAGTAAGATTTAAGATTAATTGTACTATAATAATTTTGGCCTTACACTATTGATGTTGTTCTGTTTGGCTGATAGGATGTCAAGCCACAGGTAAGGTAATACACTGTAAAATCATCATTTTACTTATTTTAGCTATTTACCTAAAATAAAACTCGATGGGCCGTGTAATGAAAATATTTACTTGATATTTACACTAATTTATGTTACTGTCTTTCAATGTATCGCTCAAAGATAAAAGAAACATAGATTAGTGTCGGAATGGAGGAAATATTTTTATTAATAAGGGGGTAGGGTGTATATTTTTATCATTACAGAAAATATTATTGTAATTTGTATTACTTTGCGATGTATATGTCTTAATTTTATTTATTTGAATCCAACTCACTACATTATTATATTTATTTACTTGCAATTATCTCATTGTTCCCCATATGTCTGTTATTTCATTAATGTCTGGCCCTTTAGCCAAGACGTTGTCTTTATCGCTTCTTTATAGAATAGCCGATCAATAGACTGAAATTGACATAAGCGTTCGATTAAATGAAGTCGACATAATATGATTCATGTTATGTCAATGTCATACATTTTGATCGGCGGTTTTATAAAGAAGCGATAAAACGTCTTGGGTAAAAGGCCTGTTTACTGAGATTTTATGACTCAGGGCCTGTCCACATCTCCACGCCACGACGTCGTCAACGTGGAAGTTGGACCGGTGCGGTAATGTGGCATGTTACATTGTCGTGACGTAGAATTTTACAAGGCACGACAACGTTGCGTCATCGTGGTGTGCATTTTCACGTTACGTTGACGTAAATTTGCACGTCGCGACAGTGTAACGTGCCACGTTACCGCACCGTTCCACGTTGACGACGTCGTGACGTGGAGATGTGGACAGGCCCTTAGTTTATCTATTCTAGTGTTTTTGATTCGTTAACTTGGTAATGTCAGCCAATCAAAAGCATTTTTGTATAGATAAATGCTGTCAAAAATCCTCATAAACTGGGCACAAGTGTTGCTAATTTTTAAAACATTTAAATAGTTTAGCAACCCAATTTTCATCAAAAATATTTTAAGTCTAGATAAGTATTTAGGTATTTCGACAGCAGGAAATTTATTTATATTAATCACCCTGCAAGGATTGTATTTGAACCTATTTTGACATTATCTTGCAATTTTGTCTACATTATTAGTTTCCATCCATTCTAAATTCTTGAAGATGTGAAATAATTCGAATTGATATTATAATTATGCTGCAAGCTTGTTTATTTTTAATCTCATATCTTATCTAAATGTTAACCCTGTTGCAATTCAGCACAGTATAATATCAATATTTTAAGATATATCTCATATGTTTTTAAACCTGGTGCCAGGTATTTCAAATACATAATGTTTGTAAGTTAACCCTATAGCTGGTACATATTATACCCGTATAATACAGTATTTGTCAACTGTAGGTCTGCAGGCGTGTCACCCGCGGCCCAACCTGTCCAAGCGCAAGGGACCCGATCTCAAGCCGTTCACGGAGCCCTGCGGACCCAACTGCTATATGTTGCTGGTGAGATATAATAGTAAATAGTTATGTGTGCACATTTTGTATATGACATATAGGTCGAACACAATTTTAAGATTTGAGATTGTGTACATCTACTAAAAAAAAAAAAGAACAAAAAATGAAATTGTTTTTTTTTCTGACTAACAAAGCCAGCTTCTTCTCAAACTTCGATGTAATCAGCAGGCTAAATTTCAACACCAATAACCGACTTATAAGAGCTGAACTCAAAACACTAGAACCCAGAAAACGCAGACCGGAAATCAAACCAGGAAAAACAAAACTCTTTACTAATTAAACTATTGAAGCAAAGGAACAAACTAATCTGTTCAAGAAATACTTTGGACAGGAGAAAACTCATAACAAAAATAAGTAAAGAAATCAAGGAGAGTATGCGCAAGGATAGGAAAAGAAACAGACTGGAAATAATCGAAAAATATATACTGAAAACCGGTGGCACCAAAAAAGCTTACAAAGAATTAGAGAATTCTAAAGATTGGACTGTAAAAATGAAAAACAACTCAAGAAAACAATATCACGACAGGCCTGATATATTGACAATTGCAACAGAATACTATAAAAAGTTGTACGGATGTGAAAACAGTACACTGGAAGACAGCAATATATTGACCACCGACAACTGCAATAACCTCTCAGCCCCCAACCCGCCAGCCTCAAACGTTCCCAACATATTGCAAGTAGAAGTAGAGAATGCTATAGACAGCTTAAAAAAAGACAAAGCACCGGACCCTGATGGCATAGATACTGATTTCCTCAAACACAACAAGGAAACAATTATACCCATATTGACAGAGCTTTTCAATGACGTACTGCACACCGAAATTGTACCCCAACAATGGACCGAATCGAACATTATTTTACTACACAAGAAAGGAGACAAACATGACATAGGAAACTATAGGCCAATCAGCCTCATGTCGAATACTTATAAAATCTTTGCTAAGATCCTACTAAACAGAATGGAAAGGACATTAGACGAGAAACAAACAATCGAACAAGCGGGATTTCGTAAGGGCTACTCACTACTCAGTTCTTGATCACATCCATGTGGTCCGCCAAATTTTCTAAAAAGTTCAGTGAATATCAACTTACCTAATATATTGCTTTTGTTGACTATAGTAAAGCTTTTGATTCCACATCACATTCAAGCTTATGGAATTCACTAGCAAGCCAAGGAGTCGAACAATAATATATCCATATATTAAAAATATTTACAACAATAGTACGGCCAGAATCCAACTAGAAAAGGCGAGCAAACCATTTAGCATTCGCAGATGCGTAAGACAAGGGGACCCCCTGTCGACAAAGCTATTCGCAGCTGTGCTGGAGTCAGTGTTCAGGCATCTGGATTGGGAAAAATTGGGTATAAACATAAACGGTGCAAAACTTACCCATCTTAGATTTTGCAGACGACATCGTGCTCTTTGCCAAAACTCCACAAGAAATAAATAAAATGATACAAGAATTATCAAAAGAAAGTGAGAAAGTTGGGCTAAAGTTAAACCCCGAGAAAACAAAAATCATCACAAACGGTGAGAAATATCCCTTACAGATACAGAATACACAAATAGAATACGCCGATGTACGCCGAATACGCCGAATATACTTATCTAGGACAACTGATGACACCTATCGAACCCATACGCAAAGAAGGCAGGAGAATAACCAACGGATGGAAAAGATACTGGAGCCTGAAGGAGGTAATGTAAGACAAAACTCTACACACTAAAACAAAAAGCAAAATGTTCAACTCCTGTATTCTGCCTGTGCTCACATACGACTATCAAACCTGGCCTTTAACACAGAAGACAATTTCAAAACTCAGAACATGCCAACGAATAATGGTAGTAAGCCTTCCAGGATAAAAAAAAAACCAGATAAACTTAACAGCTATGTGATCAGGAAAAAACAAAAGTAATAGATATAACAAACAAAATCAGAAGGCTAAAATGGAAGTGGGCAGGCTACATGATTAGAAAATAAATTAATTAAAAATCAAAAAAACCGACTGCAAAAAATGGTAACTAAAAAGAACAAAACAAGACCTAATTCTGCTGGAAGCATCGAATCCATGTTTTAATTGATACGACTCTTGCTTACGAGTTTCATGCCAGGATAAATAGAGCGACATGGTAACACTATGGTATCCCAGAGATGGACAAAAGAAAAGGGGCAGGCCCCACAAGCGATGGGATGATGATATCCGACAAGTAGCTGGAGTAACATGGCATAAAGTAGCACAGAACAGACAAGAATGGAAAAGATTGGAGGAGGCCTTTGCCGACTGGCAAACTGATCTGCAGAGATGAAGCAAATCGCAAATATTAGATACTTAGGATAGTTAGCAATAAATATAATTTTGTTATTTAGGAAGGATAGTGGATTCATAACATATATGAAATATGATATGATATATCAATAAATTATATCATAGCATATTGCTATCTAAGTTAGCACCACTTTAAGGGTCTAAACACACTAGGCTGAATTACGCCGGCGTAAATTATATAAATTCTGATAGCCATGATTTTGTATTTAATGTGTATAAACTTTAAATTGTAAGTAAGCAGATCTGAATAAAGGCTTTTATTTTTATTATTATTATTATTATTATTATTACATCTACTAATCCATTTACTAATATGAATGCGAAAGTGTGTCTGTCTGTTACAGTGGAGTTGTGGACGTCATCTAGTGTAATACATAATTGGTTAGTTACGGCTTCCGAAGTACAGTTTCTTTGTACGAAAGACTGAAAAACTTACTCTGTGTAATGTGTTACAGCCATGTTGATGATAACGAAATGAAAAATATTCGCATTAATACCGTTGGCTCGTTTGCCCACTAATTTTATAAAAAAATCGGTTGTCTGTAAAGTCGGTTTACTGACGATAGTTAAACGTGACAACGTATGACGTTGTCACGTTCAACTATCCTTAACCCTCGCTTCCGAATCTCTATAAATAGAAACAAACTTTTTCGACTGTAACCAGGCCTGTCCCACTCGCGCCTGTAGGCATCGAACAGTAAGTACCCCCCTAAGGGGGCACTTCATTAGGGACTCACAGGCGAGCGGTGAAGCGCGCGCACGAGTTTTTAGTTAGTTGATAATTGCATGCCTACCTGCGTACTTATTCATTCGCTGTCACAGAATTGATAAATTAATCTGATCACAATGGACAATAAAAAAAGGGCAAAGAAATATTTCGCAATGTTTAACTGTCTTAACACGGAATGTGAACCAAATTTAACTTTCTTTAAGCTCCCTAAGGACGATGAGAGTTAAGCACTTTTTTAAATTGTTTTATTATCATTTATTATAGATTTAAATTTTTTACAATTTATTATAGTCAAATTATTACGATTAAGTACTTATGATTTAAATAGTTTTAAATACTAGTTGAAGTGGAATATATTAGTTGGGTTACCTTCGTAGACGTATAATTAATAAAGGTATTTCATTGAAAAAAAAAAAACACATTATTTAATATGGTTAGGTATTAATTATTACTAATAGTAATCATCGTAGGTTGGTGTCGCGTCTTTGCTATTATATTTCATGATGCGTACTATTCGAAACCTCATTTGTTTACAAAAATAACTGAGTTATGCAAACACTTTAAGTAGCTAATATAAGACCGGTTTCAATAATTAAGATACGGTACCTATCGAATCTAAGTACGCGTAACTAGTTACACGCGAATTTATGATAATTAAATCTACATAGTACTAAGACATAATATCTTAGATTATTTCGAGTTAAATAAAATGTAGTTAATTAAATATAAAGATTATAATATTATTTTTAAAAACAGACAACCCTGATTTCTTTAGAAAATAAATGTAGGCAAATATAATTGTAGGCACCTAGCACTGCGCGGTCGGAATTTGAACTTTATAGTATCGTGGCATGAGTCGTTAATTCTTTAAACAGGTTTCGCCAGTGGGAATTCTGTTGGTACAACTAATATATATTCTGTGCTGTAACCTAAAGTTATTTCGATGTATTTCTTTCAAATGATTGTCTAAAAATATTTATAATGAGTAAAATAAACTATTCGCAATACAAAACGCTACATACATTCGTGAAATCCAGTAAAATCTTCGAACAAAGCACAAGTCATACCTTGACACGTAGGAAATAGAGCACAAATTTAAATAGCGGAAATAATACTAATAGCTCACAGATTATTTATTTATTTTTCATTCAGAGTGTGGTCAATGTATCAAAGGTCATAACTAATCAAACTTCTTCATACAAAAGTATTCTCTAAGTCATCGAAATACGTAATATAATCGAAACAAAGAGCGCGGCCCAGGTGGGCCTTACGGTTGTTGAAAGACTTGAAAGTGTAAATGGAACGCCTCAGAGCTGTCAGCGAGGTAACGCCGCATGAACTGTCATGTTTTTCGGGCGCGCACCCCATATCGAGTAATAAGACGTTATCACGTCAAAAAAAAACTTGAGAGGGTCACCCGGATAGAACGAAGTTATTTCTTATGTACAAAAGACCTGTATACACTCAACAAAAAAAAACAAAGAGGGAGAGACAGAGAGAGAAACGCGCTACCGCACGGCTTACAACTATAGCAAATAGTACAGACATAGATCAAGATAGATACCGCATGTCCCGCGAAGTATATCTATCTTGCGATATCTATCTTGATCTATGTCTGTGGCAAAAAGTGTCGTTACAACTTTTTGGTCTTAATTTTTTCCGTCTAGCCCCCTTTCGCAACGCGCGATAAGGAACTTGTTGCAACAATAACTAATAATAGTCAATGTTGTACGTTACAGGATGGTATGCGTGAGAAGCTGGCCCGAGAGCAAGCGGACGGCGGTGCGGGGGCTGCGGGGAGCGGGGGTGGTGTGGGAGGTGCGGGGGATAAGGGTAAAGCGGTGGACTCGCCTAACGACGCCTCCTCCGAGGACAGCAACGACAGCAATAGGTTCCAGAAAGGTACACTTTTTGTCTCAGTTTACATTTTTAAAAGATACCTTTTTTATCTTTTTCACCGTGAGAGTTTCTTACGCCGGTTCGTCTCGCCGGGTTAGTTTCAGGTAGGCCTACTACGAAACTGTTTTGAGACTCAAACAATCGGAAGAGCATGCCGCGTCCTACTCTAACAAACGTGAAATGACGTTGTTAGAGCAGGACGCGGCATTCCGGTCCGATTGTTTGAGTCTCAAAACAGTTTGATGGTACAAGGCCTGAACCAGTGGTAGGCACCAGTAGTAACGACGTACAGAAAACATTTGTAAAAATTTCAAACAACTAGTTGGTAGTATATGTAATATGTATAAGAATATACATCTTATATATAAAAATGGATTTTCAAATGTGTTAGTCGCGCTGAAACTCGAAAACGGCTGAACGGATTGGACTGATTCTAGTCTTAAAATATTCGTAGGGAAGTCCAGGGAAGGTTTTAAAGTGACACGAAGTTCACCGGGACTGCTAGTAATAAATATAAATATTAAATACGGTTGCATTTTGCAGAATCTGAAATTAAATTAGCAGATAGCGCTGAAATATGTTCACGAACAATTTTATTTTATTTATTTTATTTTATTTATTTTATTTTTATTTTATTTAATTTATAAATATCGATTTATAAATAATACGAGCCTGTTAAAATAATCGTCGCATATCTGCTAGTTTAATCTGAAATTAAACTAGCAGATAGCATTGAAATTTGTTCACGAACAATTTAAAACTAGCTATTTGACCGAGCTTTGCTCGGTATTCGAATAAAATGTCATTTTCTAAAAATGATTCCTAGCTAGATCGATTTATCGCCCCCGAAACCCCCTATATACTAAATTTCATGAAAATCGTTAGATTATATATACAAGAATTGCTCGTTTAAAGATATAAGATATAAGATAATATTTAAATATCGATTTATAAATATATTTGTCTGTCCAGGCAGCAGCAGCAACGGCGGCGGTGCGTGGAGCGGCGCGGCCAGTGCCAAGCCCGACACCACCGCAGAGCCCGCCTACAACGCGCTCGGTAAATATAATTATTGAAATGCGCCTATTTAACGCCTCCGTGGTCCAGTGGTTTAGAGCGTGGCTCTTGACTCGGAGGTCGTGGGTTCGATTCCCGCGTTAGAAACATGTTATTTCCAAGTTTGGTTAGGACAATGCAGGCTGATCACCTGATTGTCTGACAAGTAAGATGATCCATGCGTCGGATGGGCATGTAAAAAGTCGGTCCTGCGCCTGATCTCTCGCCGGTTGTGTCGGTCTTCCGTCCCACTGGGTTATGAGAGTAAAGGAATAGAGAGTGCTCTTGGGTACTGTGCACACACTTGAGCACTATAAAATTATTCCTGCGTAACTGGCCTAGTTTCAATAAAACTGGATACCGTCACCGAAACCAATGCACTTAGACCAATTTCACCAACATCAGCTGTTAGTGTTAACAGCTTGTTAGTTGCTGTAATGACATGCTTTCCCTTTCATTCATATGAAAGACGAAAGAGGTAACGTGATACAAATTATTCGGCCATTAACTTTAACAGTCGTTGGTGAAATTGGGCTTTAGGATACTACAATATTTTGCGAAGAAGTGACATGTGATGTTAACCGATAGCAATGATTACCGAAGGTTTCGGGAAGGCACCCAATGAAGCGCATCACGTCGCCGCCAAGAAAGACTACGTGATAATAGTGTGAATGTGAGAGTGTTGTGAGAATAATAATATGGTGTAGGATAAGACTGTTCGGTGTGAATCCGTTGTCTGATTGCCATAAAGTACCTCGCAAACGATAAAATTGTTTGCCAAATTTTACGTGTTTGTCAAACAGTTTGATAGTGTACAGCTTTGTTTAAAGCGTTTGTCAAACAAACTACGTGTTTGACATGTTTGAAGAAAATTTGTATTTGCGTACCGTTTAACAACGTGTTTGAACGTGTTCCGCTGTAAATGTCAAACAAGATCTCATGATCTCAAACCGATTCTAGCTAATTGTTTGACAAACTTGTTTGATGCACGTTTGATCGTCTGCGCTGCTGTTTGATGAAAACGTAAATTGCATCAAACATGTTTGTCAAACAGATTTGATCGTTTGCGCGGTACTTATTACAATTTCGACCTAACATTAGATTAGACGACGTGATGTACACTGTCTACTTTGTTATATTGTGTACTATTTTATGAGTATAATAAAGAATTTGAATTTGAATGCCTTTAAGGTGATCGCACATTTATCAGTCAGCACGCGCCGATCGCGACGCATTTCAGAATTCGTTGAATGAAGTGATGTGAAACCTCGCACATTCGTCCGCACCGTACGCGCCGCATTTTGTGTACTATGCGGTGCGTTCGACGCGTACGATGCTGACAAATGTGCGATCAATTTTAGAAGTATTCACATTACTTTTACTACTTACTTTACTTTTACACATATATTATACTATACTTAAAAATTGTGTATTAAAGTTCAAACGTCAAAATTGTGACCATTAACAATGAAGTTCATGTTCATCAAAGTTACAAATTAAGGGGGTGGGGAAGTTTCCGGCACTGAAAGTATCATATCATTATTATGTTTAGTGGTTGAGAGCCGAAGAGGTAAAAGACACAAAACACTTTTGTATATGAGTTTGGCTTTCTCCCCAGGTCTAACGCTGTCTGACCTGGAGTCGGAGTGGACGGGCTCCGACCAGTCGCTGTTCCGCGCGCTGCACAAGTTATTCCCCGCCAACTACTGCGCGCTCGCACAGCTCATGCTGTCCAAGACTTGCCAACAGGTATATTTTGGGTTTGAGTTGTGTGTCACCTGATTTTTTATTATATTGTCTTCGTCAAATTTTAACCCATCGATCCCCAAGCGGCACCCGGCTGCCGCATCGCAATTGAAAATCTATTGTGTCTGCGATTCCCACGATCGAGTTATTAAATACTGTTAAATTGTAATGTGGCCAAGCACAGTGATTAAATATATTTTTTTGAAGAGGCTTTACTGTCCTACTGCTGGGCAATGGCCTCCCCCAAAGTCTTCTGTTCTGGGTTGGTTCTGTAATCAACAAAACTTGGTTAACTACGGTACCCTAAAACGGAACCCTAACCAGCAGATTTTTTGTATATTGATAGGTTAATATTTATATAATGTAACATTGTCCTACAAAAAGAACAATCCATATTTTAGGTCCATCAAATCAAAGTATGAAATCCTTTCTACCTCTGTTAGCTACCACTTTCAAGATTTTTCGCAGATAAAAATGTTGTTTGTCTTAAATCAAAATGAAGCTACTCACAAAAAATTTGCTTGATAGTAATTTAAAAAAAATTGTTCTAGGGCTCCCTGACTATATTCGCTTACAATTCGCCGGTGAAAATGTATGGAATTGACTTAAGCGTTCGTTAATATGACGTTGAAGTACGACTCGTCTTATGTCAATTCCATACATTTTGATCGGCGATTCTATAATGAAGCGAAAACGAAAAAGTTTCTGCTAAATGGCCTGTTAGTGTTTGAATTTGATTATAACTTGCAAGCAAATAATCAGGAGTTACAGTGTAATTCCTCTGGTGTTACATTTTAAAAATCATTAGGATATTATGTCTCTACTTGCCTAGTTTATTATTAAAATGCAAATCCACACATAAATTCCAGGTTTACACATACTGGATCAAGACTGGCCAAGAGCAGTGTCGCGTGGAGGCCGAGCTGACTCCGCCACGCAAGAAGAAGAAGAAGCACCGCCTCTGGTCCGTCCACTGCCGCAAGATACAGCTCAAGAAGGACTGCGCCTCGCATCATGTGTATGTCTCTTAGCTATCTAGTTACAACTTGTGACCGCTAGTTTATAAGAAACTTGATGTTGCCACAACTTCATTGCGCCGAAGATCGTTTATTTTATGGATAGTGGATACCGTTTTTTGGGAAAGAAAACGGTCCTATATCACAGACATAGATCAAGATAGATACCGCATGTCTGGTGGTTGTATGAAAACGAGCGTGCCACTTTTTTCCTACCTACTGTGACGTACCGATGATAAGAAACGTGTCCAGTATCTAGTCCAACGTTTCTATTCGAATTTCTAGAGCTCTATACAGCACAATAAGGCAATTTTTCAATCCGATTGAAGTCCGATTCCGATAACAGTGGAGCGCAGACTAAAGAACAGACTTTCGAAAGACGAGCATTGCTCGTCGTTTGGGAACGCGATATGGCACACAAAGTACACACACACGCGGTATCTATCTTGATATATGTCTGTATCCTATATTCATTCCAGGGACTCGACAGCGCTTTAAACGTATTTAAAGCAACGTGTTTGTATTGTATTAAACAATATAAACTTTTAAACTTTCGCGTTGCATTATAATTGAAACTTATTATTCGGGACTTAACGCGACTTATTCTATTTCTAGTAGTAATGCTACTAGTTGTATTAAACAAATCTCTATGGGACCTTTCATCTACCTTTAATCTAATCTGGATAGTGGATACCTTTAACATTTCCGTGCGTCCCTGCAGGTACAACTACACGCCGTGCGACCACCCCAACCAGCCGTGCGACAGCATGTGTCCGTGCCTCCAGTCACAAAACTTCTGCGAAAAGTTCTGTCAGTGTAGCAGCGACTGTAAGTTTATTCGAGGATTTTATACTAGATATTAAACTTGATGTCGCCCGCAACCTTTGGCGTCGTTCACTTTATCGGGTGGAGCCTTACATATTCCAGGGACAGAAACTATTGTGTATCTGACACAAAATATCTCCTTAACAAATTTCATCCAAATCAGTTCTACAGGTTCAGTGTTACGAGGTAATTGCCATGGTTTTTAATAAAATTTATAAACATTTACGCTATATTTACGTTACAAATCATGAAAATTAATATCAATAAAATTATTCCTAGTCACAATATTTTTATTTGTACCACTTTTACAAACAACAGATACAAAGGTTTAACTAGTAGCTCATGCAGATTGCAGACACTCAAAAGTTTATGTGCTACGCGATTTCAACGTGCAAAACACATGTCAAAACATAAAACCACATTTATAACACCCAGCTCGTATCGGTTATTAAGATAGCATTTTAAACTTTCGCGTTGCATTATAATTAAAACTTATTAATCGGGACTTAACGCGACTTATTTAAATACTATTACGAGTACATACTTTTTCTCGACGTTTCGGCCGTGTTGCAACGGCCGTGGTCACGAAGGGACTCAAGACTCAGTCCCCACATAACACATTTATAACAATTCCAGGCCAGAACCGCTTCCCCGGCTGCCGCTGCAAGGCTCAGTGCAACACCAAGCAGTGTCCGTGCTACCTCGGCGTGCGCGAGTGCGACCCCGACCTGTGCACCGCGTGCGGCGCCGACGCGCCCGCGCCACACCCCGTGTACTGCCGCAACGTGTCCGTGCAGCGGTGAGTGACACAGAACCTTTGAGCATCAATAACAGTAGTATAGAGTGCGCCTATTGCAGAAATTACTAAGTACGCATCGTAAGCACATTGAGTCTATACTCTATGCCAATTAGGGATGTAGCTACGTGTAGTTTGCACTCATCGACAACTCGTCGCCTATCCTATCTGCACGGCACTAAATATAATCCCCTTTATAATCCACGTTTTCTTCAATTTTCGGCCTTTAGGAAAGCTGAAAAAAAGATGAAATATTAATATTATTCTGTCATGCAGTAGGTCATGCACCTTAAAAAACCATACGCCTAGCAAGGGATAATCCGTGAATTGACTTTGTTCTTAGATATCTGTTTTGAAAAAAAAAGTGCATTAATCTTACGATGCATTTGCGTTAGAAAGTATATTGGACATAATAATAAGTGTGTATATTAAACATTATTACAAGATTTTAAGAAAAAAGATTAAAATTTTAGATTATAATTATACACTTAGTTTACAAACATTTTATAATATCGACTCGAGCGTTGATTGTGATTTGTGTCCATCACTAATTACTCAGCCGGGGAGAGCGGTGTGCGGGGGCGTTCCCGCCCCCCGCGTCTTCTTCACCCCCGCAAATGATCGTGACCCGTAAATTATTGTTATTAAAATAAGTGTAAAAATCGATTTAACAATGAAAAGTAATATTAGATTTCATTTTCGTTTGCTTCCTAGAATCGTTTTTACAAGATCGAACTAGACATTTGACCATTTCGACTTGTAAATATGAAAAAACTTTGGAGACGCGCTCTTCGCAAGCTCTCAACGACGACTACAAGCGCTCGCGGCGGGAACGCCATGTTGTTCTCACTTGTGCATACTGTTCCCACTTCGTTATGAGCACTCTATACAACTGTTATTGATACTCAAAGCACAGAACACATAATATACTATACTCACTGACCTCTATAATATACTGGACCGGCGATCGCTATCAATAAAAGGTTCCTATTTGAAAGTCGCCATATTGGCGCTGATTGCTATGTGAAAGCAGTTGTGAGCGTACTACTATTTTGCAAATGGCGGTTGTAATTTTCTATGTAATTAGTTCACAGTACGCTCACCGGTGGCGCTTCAAATCGGCACAAAAAAATCGGTTGTCTGTAAAGTCGGTTTACTGACGATAGTTCTAGAACTATCCTTAACCCCTTAATCCTCGCTTCCGAATCTCTATAAATAGAAACAAACTTTTTCGAGTGTAACCTAAAGTTATTTCGATGTATTTCTTTCAAATTATTGTCTAAAAATATTTATAATGAGTAAATTAAACTATTGTCAATACAAAACGCTACTGTATACATTCGTGAAATCCAGTAAAATCTTCGAACAAAGCACAGGTCATACCTTGACACGTAGGAAATAGAGCACAATTTTGAATAGCCGAAATAATACTAATAGCTCACATATTGTTTATTTATTTTTCATTCAGAGGTGGTCAATGTATCAAAGGTCATAACTAACCAAACTTCTTCATACAAAAGTATTCTCTAAGTCATCGAAATACGTAATATAATCGAAACAAAGAGCGCGGCCCAGGTGGGCCTTAGTCTTACGGTTGTTGAGAGACAACGTGCCTCTTTGTCGCTCGTTCCGCGCTCTCGCTTGCACTTCAAGCCTTAAATGGAACGCCTCAGAGCGAGGGAACGCCGCATGAACTGTCATGTTTTTCGTGCGCGCACCCCATATCGAATTATAAGACGTTATCACGTCAAAATAGCTGTGATTTTGTACGGCATAGCCAGTCCAATGTATTATAGAGGTCAGTGACTACAATACCAGGCCAGCACCGCTTCCCCGGCTGCCGCTGCAAGGCTCAGTGCAACACTAAGTAGTGCCAGTGCCGTTGTTCCTTTTATTATACAGTATTTTCCTTAGTCTACGTATACAGTGAACTAAAAGGAACACACACACACCCGTAAATATTATCACATGGTTTTGCCTATTTATAAATAAAAATTCGTATTCTTTATTTAAGATCTTTAAAATACATCATAATATCATCTAATCCTATGCTAATCAGACAACTGATGCATAGACATATCTAATATATTATATTATTATTTTTATTCTCTATTAAATGGATTTTATTTATCTTACAGTGGTCTCCACAAGCACCTGCTGCTGGCACCCAGCGACGTGGCCGGCTGGGGCATCTTCCTCAAAGAGGCAGCTCACAAGAACGAGTTTATATCGGAGTACTGCGGCGAGATCATATCGCAGGACGAGGCCGACCGCCGGGGCAAGGTGTACGACAAGTACATGTGCTCCTTCCTGTTTAATCTTAACAATGGTTAGTTATGAGCTACGAATAATAAGAACTAAGGAAGACTGTTTCAAAAAATTTGTCCATGAGTGACGCGAATACATGCATACTTTATGCATGTGTGGCGGTACCCACAATTCGCCTAACAATCCTGCATCGCGCTATCGAAGTTTCGGAGAACGGCAAGATATATACAACGTCTGAAATGACGTCAGTGGGCTTCGGCCTAACCGAGCATGCTATCTCGCTCGGTCGGAGATCTTCCTTTTCGGCCGCCACGAACAACGTTAAACATGTATTCGGTACAGAATGGTTTTGCGTAAAATATAATATAGAAGTGACAATTATTAATGTCAACGGCGTTATTTCGTAAATTTTAGTGTTAGTGTTTCGTTGCCATTGCCATGTTATAGTGTTCGAAAAGCTACGCGAAAAGGAACCAAATTCAAAATGGTTGAAGTATGGGAGTTACGTTTCCTTAGTTTTTATTATTTGTAGGATATTACATGGACTGTGTCATATTTTATTTATTACAAAAAACAAAAACTTGACCTTGATAAGCCTTATGTGATCTATGTGCTCGGTTAAAGATACGTTGAGTCCTGTGAAATGACAATATGATAACTTTCATCCAGAAACAATTTACAATTTACTCTGTAACGTTCCCACAAATGAACAAATTAGTTCTGGAACGAACGATTCTCGTTTTTAATATGTGGGATTATTTTCAGATTTCGTGGTGGACGCGACGCGCAAGGGCAACAAGATCCGTTTCGCGAACCACTCCATCAACCCCAACTGCTACGCCAAGGTGATGATGGTGAATGGAGACCACCGCATCGGCATCTTCGCGAAGCGCGCCATACAGCCCGGGGAGGAGCTGTTCTTTGACTACAGGTATGATGGAAGATGCAGACAACAGCCGGTAGAGTTGTAGTGGGTTGATCGTGCCCGGACTGTGCCCGACTGTGAGCTGGGATTTTAGTAGGTAGTTCCTCGGAGAGTCCCATATACCGATGTCCCCAATCCGCCGGGGATGCGCAAGGCATTTGCCCATGTAAAAAAAAAGTCATTTTTAACGAGTACCATATTATACCTTGGACAGCATGGCAACAGGCGTTTGACAGCTATCATAAAAATAATTATAAAGATAATTGTAACCAATTTATTGGAAACAAAGACTTACTTACAGTACTCCCAAATTAATAATGCGCATAGAAATTTTCGTAATTTTTCGGCAACGGTCGTATTTCTCGAGCGTCGGAAGACGTCGCTGGAAGCTACTTTATTACTTTATCTATGCTGGAAGCGCTGTTTTAAAAACTTTAAGAAAAACAGCGCTTTGCAGCGATGTAGGCCTCCATTAGGTTCCGGTAGGTTTTGCTGTCAGTTTTACCACAGTCATGACTGTGACTGATGGTTAACCTACATACATTTTTGTCACCATTGACAGCAAATAATATTGTACTTTTTAGGGTTCCGTAGCCAAATGGCAAAAAACGGAACCCTTATAGATTCGTCATGTCTCTCTGTCTGTCTGTCTGTCTGTCCGTCCATATGTCACAGCCACTTTTCTCCGAAACTATAAGAGCTACCTATGCTATTGAAACTTCGTCAGAAGATGTAGACTGTAAACTGCATTAAGATTTTGATATAAAAATATTAAAAATTTTAGGGGTCCTCATAGGTACAAGTTACAACTTAAACAAAAAAAATATTTCATCAAACTATACGTGTGGGGTATCTATGGATAGGTCTTCAAAAATCATTTCGAGGTTTCTAATATCATTTTTTTTCTAACCTAAATATTTTGCGAGAGAGACTCTTCCAAAGTGGTTAAATGTGTGCGCCGCCGCCCCCTCTAACTTCTAAAGTAGGCATGATAAGTGTAAAAAACCGGCCAAGTGCGAGTTGGACTCGCCACTGAAAGGTTCCGCAGCAGCAATAAGGTTTATTTCTATAAAATTAAAAGGTTTTTGATTTATTTTTATATTTTAGTTGATTTAATGAAAGTTAAATTAATACTTCAGTCGTAATTTCCAGGAATTGCTATTGTATTCTATTGTTGTCGCGATCACCGGTGCTCGCGCGGGGCCTGAAGGATTAAGGATTACCGTTTATGACGTATAAAAAAAACTACTTGATAGATCTCGTTCAAACCAATTTTCGTTGGTAGTTTTTATAGTAATGTACATCATATATTTTTTTTAGAATTGTCATGCCCCTACTTTAGAAGTTAGAAGGGGGGACACACATTTTACCACTTTGGAAGAGTCTCTCTCGCAAACTAATCAGATTAGAAAAAAATGATATTAGAAACCTCAATATGATTTTTGAAGACCTATCCATAGATACTATACGCATAGGTTAGACGAAAAAAAATTTTTTTTGTTTCAGTTGTACCTTTGGGGACCCCTAAAATTGTTAAATTTTTTTCCATTTTTGTATCGAAATCTTAATGCGGTTCATAGACTACATCTACTTACCAAGTTTCAATAGTATAGCTCCTATAGTTTCGGAGAAAAGTGGCTGTGACATACGGACGGACAGACAGACAGACAGACAGACATGACGAATCTATAAGGGTTCCGTTTTGCCATTTTGGCTACGGAACTCTAATATATGATGTACGTACATTACTATTTACTATAAAAACTACTAACGAAAAATGGTTTGAACGGGATCTAGCAAGAAGTTTTTTTTTATACGTCATAAATTATAAACCTTAATTTCACTTACATTAATCCTTCAGGCCCCGCGCGAGCACCGGTGATCGCGACAACAATAGAATACAATAGCAATTCCTGGAAATTCCGACTGTAAATCAATTGAAATATAAAAATAAATCAAAAACCCTTAAATTTCATAAAAATAAACCTTATTACTGCTGTGGAACCCTTCATGGGCGAGTCCAACTCGCACTAGGCCGGTTTTTTCCTTGGTTGCATTGCTGTACCTAGATCACCCATATGATACCACGTATAATAGCATTTCGAGAGAGGGAAAAATGCTTGAAGTAATATTAGAATCATTAATCAATATGTGTATTTTGAGGCTACTATACTGTTGTGTAATAATGTGATAAACAGTTGAAAACCATTGTGACTTACAACTCACAATATTAAACTTCTGTTTTCAGTTATTTGGTGCAATGTTACATAACAATTTTCTTTATTACAGATATGGACCAACAGAACAGTTGAAGTTTGTGGGAATTGAAAGAGAAATGGAGTTCTTATGAGAACAACCTTAGTTTGTTGACTGGTGGATGCTGCTTATACTACAACCATTCTCAATTAGTAATGTACTATGTATTATGACGATTTAATAAAATGGAATAAAATATGTTTTGTTTCAATTGAAATACTTATTAAAAATATATAACAATTTAATAAGCAGTTAATACCTGCCTACAAATGTCAAATTGTTATATTTTTTTAGACAATGGAATAAAAAGGATAAAACAATATTCAAACAACTTCATTGTAAATAAATAATCACAACAGATACAGAAATAATTCTAAATAATTTTCAATATTATACTACTGGTCATTTTTATTTACAGGGTTTAGTGTCATTTTAAACGATTTAGGTAAAGCCATATTTATCTATCAAAATGTTGCAAGAGATAAGATAAAATGTTTATGTACAAATCTGTTATTCACAATAATATATTATAGATTGTTCTAACAAATCGAAGCTGTAATGACTTGCACAATTATTTGACCTCTAGATATAAACTACACAGAGATGGAGGGACTGGAGGCTTATATTTGACACATGTAAATCTACTAGAAATGGTATATAGGACCCTTATTTCTGTACTGTCAATCACATGACCCATCCGCCCAGCCATCTCTCCATCTTTCATGCACCTTACTGCAGTCAAATAGAGGTTTCCCAAGTTTCTTGTTAACAGTATTGTGCCTGTCGCACAACCATTTCGCCAACTCTTCTCTTGTACAAGCTTTTGGAGGGTTTTCTTTTATGCTAAAAACAAAATATTTTTTTTTTTTAATGCTCAACTTATATAATAAATTAACTTAGGTTAATTCATTGTATAAGTCTTCGATTCGTCTCTAATTCTAAAAAATAGGGCAATAAAAAGATTATAAATTTCATAAAAGATATGATACGACAATAAAAGATTATTACTTATTGTAAATAGTCAAAAATTACTCACTCTTCCTGAAAATCTAAAGCACAGGGCTCACAAGGATAGAACTTGGCAAAGATATTGAAGAATTGAACAACATCCTCAGTTTGACAATTGTTAGGCTTCTCCGGAAAGTATGATGCCATAGTATGTAACAGACCCCATGTTGATCTTCCAAGCTCGTCCTTGTCTAGGGGACAATCTTTGCGTCCTTCTACGACCTAAAAAAATTTAATTAGAGGTCCGCATAAGGCAAGGGATAACAAAATTTATTGCAAAAAAATATAAGTTAACCTTACTGGCTTAGGTGGTGTTATGGCCTTTTTCGATTTGCTGCCTTGTAATTTTGACCACGTTTTGAAATCAGAACAGGCCCTGCAAGGCTTATCTTCTTCTCCGGGATGCTGAGGCATCTTTATTTATAAATTAGATTATCAAGAAAAACGAAATAGTTAACATTGTTGTGAAACTCTTACTATTGATAATTATTCAGTTACCAACAATCACAGGTGTTATTTTAGTTTTTTAAGATTAATAATTGTAACTAAAACTTTAAACAATCTAATTTGCAAATCCTAATTTTCCCGAATTTCCTGAATTTTCAAATAGGTTAGCAAAAACCTGTCAAACCTGTCAAATGACAGTGAATGACAATTGACAGGTGTTAGTTGTTACGTCACTGTCAACACTCAACAGTACGTCAATGTCATATTTTTTTATTCTTGAATTTTTGACAGGCAAGAACTTTAAGTTTATGCAGCCATATCGGTGCGTTTTTTTTTGCAGCGGGCTACTAACCGTAAAGTAACTTCCGTAACCCACAGGGCTTCAAAACGTTATCGAATAACAGAAAAAATATCGTTACGTACCGTTATTTTCATAATGGTAGCCAGATAACGTTATTTTTTTAACGATATTTAGTAAAATAACGTTATATTTACCGTTATTTTCTGGTATCAGGTATGCGATCGTGCACGGTGCACTAAATCTCACTCACAGCCCAGCGAGATTTGTGTGAAAATACAAAGAAAAAATACACCTTATAAGCGTGATTACGTTTAGAAAATTTTCCCGCCTGTCATGACTTTCTTGACGGACTATAACGTTATCAAAGAACATATATTTACCGTTATAAATCCTATATAACGTTATAACATTAACCGTTATCAATATCAATTTTTAACGTTATTTTTAATATCGGGTAAATTTTCATAACGTTATCTATGCCCTTGAAGCAGTAACGTTATGAAAAAATAACGTTATTTGAAGCCCTGGTTACCCATGGACACTCGCAACATCAAAAGAGTTGCAAGTGCGTTTGTTAAGACATTTTACTCATGAAAACATTTTTATTATTAAGAATCAATCACTCCTACAGAAATTCCGAGGTAAATATAAAACTGAACGTACTTCTTCACAAATCACAACTGCAAGTCGACCTACGCGGTTGTCTCGGCCTCTATATTAGCTCCATGGTCTCGGCTTTCGAAAGAAACGCTCGAGCTATCATAAATAATGTAATTAAAAGACTTTTGATTTCTTTTTAAATATCATAATTTAATTAAATTGTAGAAGAATAAAATATATATTGATTTGAAATAAAATAATTATATCTTCAAAAATATTTTATTTATGATTTGTACAGTGACTAGGGTAGCATTAATATAATAACTATTACAATTATCACTTAAGTAACATGATTTCATTTCAACATAATAATAATTAAACAGCCTCCTGAATCCGGAATGATTTACTGTGAAGAGTTTTCACATGCTCCCACAATTTCTGAAACAAAAGAAGACACTATATTTTATTAATAATCACTTACAATATGAATTACTGCCGCACTCAAAGCAGGGCTTCCTAACGTTATCGAATAACAGAAAAATATCGTTACGTACCGTTATTTTCATAATGGTAGCCAGATAACGTTATTTTTTAACGATATTTAGTAAAATAACGTTATATTTACCGTTACTATTATAACGATATTTTTTCGTTATGTATAAACGAACAAATATCGTTATAATAATAACGGTAAATATAACGTTATTTTCTGGTATCAGGTATGCGATCGTGCACGGTGCACTAAATCTCACTTGCAGCTTTTTTTGCTATTTTTAAATCCCACTTTTTTGCGAGATTTGTGCGAAAATACAAAGAAAAAATACACCTTATAAACGTAATTACGTTTAGAAAATTTTACCGCCTGTCATAACTTTCTTGACGGACTATAACGTTATCAAAGAACATATATTTACCGTTATAAATCCTATAGCTCAATTGGTTGAGTGTGTGGCAACTCAAGCCGGGGGTCGCGGGTTCGAATCCCGCCGACAGAACAAAAAGTTTTCAATGTTCTCGGGTCTGGATGTGTATTAAATATGTGTATGATTTAATAAAAATCTTAAATATAATATGTATTTATACATAATATCTATACATATTATAAAACAAAGTCGCTTTTTTCCCTCGTGTCCCTTTGTTCCCTTTAATCTTTAAAATTACTACGCAACGGATTTTGATGATTATTTCAGTGTTAGATAGCCCATTTATCGAGGAAGGTTATAGGCTATATTTTATCACGCTAAGACTAATAGGAGCGAAGAAATAGAGGAAAATGTGTAAAAAAGCGGGGAAAATTATTTGAAAGGCCTAACTTGAACGCGCTAATGTCAGGAACTACTGGTCCGATTTGAAAAATTCTTTCAGTGTTAGATAGCCCATATTTTATTGAGGAAGGCTATAGGCTATATTTTATCACGCTAAGACTTATAGGAGAATGAGGAAAAAACGGAAGAAATTATTTGAAAGGGCTTATCTCGCGAACTACTGGAGCAATTTTTATGTTATTTGGCACAGATAAGAAGTAGACCACGTGAAGGATCATAGGCTATCGATTTTTATCATTTTTTCAGTGGCTATATATTTTATAACCGTGCGACGCCGGGGCGGGTCGCTAGTGTATAGTATAAAAGTATTAAATATATTTCCGTTGTCTGGTACCTGTAACACAAGTCCTTTAGGTACTTAGCACGGGGCCAGACTGACGTGGTGTGAAGCGTCCATTTTGACATAAGCCTCATACATTATCTGTCAAATTCTTCATTAAATTGAAAGTTAATCATAATTAAAATATTATCGACGGTGAAAATTTCAAATGTCGTAAGGGACATTTTGTCGTAAGTACACTTTATATACCATCCGATAGCATTTTTTCTCCTCTATCGATCTGTATATTTAAAATTTTGATATCTCTTCAAATATAGGAGATATAGCATATTTCACTTTGTCGTAACATACAAAAAAAATTAACAATTATGCCGTAAGGGTCATGACCTTGATAATACTATTTTTTGGCGTCGTAAGTCTTTGTAACTG
Organism: Lysandra bellargus; assembly: GCA_905333045.1. Classification (NCBI taxonomy): domain Eukaryota; kingdom Metazoa; phylum Arthropoda; class Insecta; order Lepidoptera; family Lycaenidae; genus Lysandra; species Lysandra bellargus. The sequence continues at coordinate 7,937,238 of HG995359.1, forward strand.
TGAGAGATATGTGTTGTAACAGCCAATCTAAACTAATATAGCCCCTTACGACATATTTTAAAAGGTATTTTTTTTCTCACTATTAATCATGAAGTCCTTTACGACACTGTTCAGAAAATAAATCTTAAACATCAGCTGATGAACTTTGTCGTAAGTAACGACCTAGGCTATAATAATTATTGCAAGATGTTACATACGACAATCGATAGACACTTGAAATATTCACAAAATTTTTAATTTTATATATTTTTTCATAATTTATAATAAAAGTAATATAAAATAAATATTTAAAAGGGGTTTCCACACAAAAAACCTATTTGCCTATTTTTGCTCGGCCCTACTCGCACTTGCCTGATTTTTTTAAATTTTTCCTGAGATTACACACAATTAACGAAGTGAATTCCTTCCTTCTAAATTTCTATCCTTTATAAATTTCAGCCTTCTAGGTAATCTAGAAGTGGGTTAGAATTTTAATCTATAGATTAATCAGTCAGTCGCCATATTTGTCACGTTTATGTGAAATAGTTTCTGAATTGTGAGGGGGTCAAAAGTGACTGCAAATGGTTCGTGTAATATTACACACGGTGCTGCTCGCCAGTACTGTTTTACTTGAACTTGGCTTGGCACGCTACCGTTGTCTAGATGTCAAATTTTAAATAAAAGAAAAATCTACTCCCTAATAATTAATAAAAGGAAAAAGGAAGGGGAAGGGAAGAGAAGAGGAAAGAAAAATGACGTGAGTTCACAAGAGCATGCTCAATATCCGGATAGTGTAGTAGTTCCTATGAAACCTCTGTACGAAATAAAACTACTAATTTCAACTACAAAATATACATATTTAAAACGATTGTTATACTCAAACGGTACGATTCCAAAACGGTTTCATGCTGAATATCTTAACCTTCGTCATTTGACTGAATTGCCAGACACGTAGACCCTTATTTTATTCCTATTTAAGCGAACGTCTTTATCATAGTTTAACTTCAATGTTTAATTTCAGTTCAATCATTCGAAAATCTAAGATTCATACAAACTTTCATCCCCTATTCTATCTCCGTAGGGGTAGAATTTATCAAAATCCTTTATTTGGGGATGCTTACGTCATAGTTACTTTATGCATCATACATGCAAAGTCTCAGCCCGATCAGTTTAAAATTATTAAAGTTTCATAAAAACTTCCATCCCCTTTTTTATCCCCTCGGGGGTAGAATTGATCAAAATCCTTTCTTAGCGGATTAAGGAGAGCCCTCCTTAATCCGCTAAGAAAGGATTTTGATACAACAAACGTGATTTATTTGAATTTTTTTACTAATCCATAATGGCAACATGTAGGCACTTGAAGTAAACACAAAAATCCTTAATTATGTTCGTTATTTAATAGTAATAAAATAAATAATTGAAGGGGGCTCTCCTACAAAAAACACTATTTTTTCGCTTTCTAACCGTACGGAATCCTTTGTGTCATTCTTGGAATACTCTAAAAATCGGTTAGGTGCGAGTCAGACTCGCACTTGGCCGATTTTTAGAGTATTTCAAGAACCCAGCTATTACATACCAAATGCATTGTAGCTAAATTAGGAAGCTCATGAAAATTTTACCCCAGCTAACTCATATTTTGTAGCTATTTTATAATTAAAATTCAGTATTTCGCAATCTCCTATGATGTAATTTCAATGAAAACAATTATGTTCTTGGAAGTTACTTCATTACCTTGATTATTAAGTATGCTTTACAACATCAAAATGCCAGATGATTCAGACTATTCGGTGGTTACAACAAAATACTTCAAAAAGGGTCACGTGTAAGGGGCGTTTGTTCTAAAATTCCCGTGTGTAAGGGACATCATCTCCTAAACTATTGCGTTTTTCTAGGATTACTTGACTTATAGCTGTAAATGATGTAATTCGAAACAAAACTGTCTAGAAATTATTTTAATAGGTTGTAAAATGAAAGAGTTATGCCAGTTTGAAAATAAGAAAAATGTTTTTTTGCTCTCCTGTAAAGTCGGGGTTTGTCCCTTACGACATTTGAAATTTCCAGCGTCGTTATGTCTCTTGAGTACAACGGTTAGTGTCCCAAACATAAAGTTAATATACGTAGCGGAATAGAGAAACAAAGGCCTGAGCAAGCGAGATGTCACTATCAGTAACACTGCGTGGTAAAAAGGGATGCATGACAGCAAAACCAATTTTTTTCATCTGTTTGACGTTCAGTCGGCACTTATCGGCACGTTGACAATTTAATCTCTTAGAAAGATGCTTGTGTAAGTGTATACGTAAACAAATTTTTACAGACGTATATCAATTTCGGTTTCGTCTGACAGCTCCAGATTGTTGCTCTATTCCGCTAGGTATATTAACTTTATGGCTCCAAAAGCTTCTTGAATGCACTCATTGGAGCATGCCAATTTTGAAAGACTGCCATAAGACCAAAGACTACATCCGATTTTTTTTCTGTAACTTCTAGTCGCCGCTAGCGGCTAGTGTGATAAGAGCGGAGCGGTCTATGGACTCCATCCCCGCATCTTTGGACTCCACAGATTGCATCGAACCATAGACAACTTTTTACCCACCGTTAGCAATACTCGTGAGTGCCTGTGCGGCGGGCGCATTGGGCAGCTCGGCGAGGTAGTCGCGGCCGGAGTCGCAGCATCTCGCGAGGCGCGGGTCGAGCGGCAGCCGCCCGAGTAGCCGCAGCCCCGCGTCGCTGCACAACGCCGCCGCGCCGCCTGTCGTCGCCGGGAACAACTCGCTTTGCACCTGAAAAAAATTTATTAGAACTTTAGACAATGATATTCTACTTATACAGATCTGTTACGTTCATACTATTTTCCGGCTTAAATCTCTTCTGGGCAATTTTCAAATTCAAAATTGGACACATTGACAAAGACAGATAAGTGAAACAAAAGCATTAACAAAAGATACGAAATGCCATTTACATAAAAGGGACAGTTCTATTTTTAAACGTCGAACTGCAAAGTTTATTGTGCGTAGAGAGTAACATAAGACTAAGTAAAAGACGACCCAATTGGACTGTTTTTTAATCTTCACAACGCGCGCGGTAGTAACATATCTGCTTTGAGTTTTTCATATAATATTATTGACTTTAGACAAAACATTTTTACTCTACTTGCTTTTATTAATAATTGTGAATGAATGAATGAATGAATGAATGAATATACTTTATTGTGCACACAGTTACAGTAATAACAAACATACGACAAAAACACATAAAATGACGAGTACACAAAGGCGGTCTTATTACTAAATAGCAATTTCTTCCAGACAACCTTTGGAAGGAAAGGAAACAAAAAGTTGCTGGAGAAAGGGCGTTGTGCTTAAAGTATATGATCTATTATCTAATTACAATTAAAAATATAGCTTACAGACTTAACATTAATACATTACATATAAATACTATCCTATGAAACAAATACACACATAATACATAATATTATTATGCAATACTACATACACAATATAATAAAATAAATATCTTACCAACAATATATATTTTATATAATAATTAATAATTTATGTAATACATATCTTATATATAAAATTCTCGTATCACAATGTTAGTCCACGAACTCCTCCGAAACGGCTTTATTGATTTTTACCAAATTTTATATGCATATTCAGTAGGTCAGAGAATCGGCTACTCGGTACTTTATATATTGATAAGTGCATTTGTTGAATAAATAATACTAAATTATTACAACCTGAGACTGACGGCGACCATTGTTTGTACGACGGGATAGCGATCGACGTTGCCATGGCGACATACTTATTTAGTCACTTCAATAAAATAATATGGGCGAAATTCTTTATATTATGGCAAAGCAACGTTTGCCGGGACAGCTAGTAATTATATAATATATACATACCATAATATACATAATATAATAATATATTGGCACATGAAAGTATATACAGTACCAAATAAATTAATGTCATGACTCATGCCATACCAGACTATACTAAGATCACATCTTGAGATAGTAATCCTTAAGGGAGGACTTAAATGTATTTAAAGTTTTAGAGAGTCTCACCCTGGTAGGGAGAGAGTTCCAGAGTAGAACAGACTGTAGGGAGTAAGAGGAATGGAAATATTTTGTGTGGTGGATAGGGATATCTAGGAGGAGGTTTTTGGACGAACGTAGCTCCTGTCTGTCGGGGCGACGGAAGTTAAAGATGTCCTTCAGGTAATTAATACATCATTACAGTATACTTAGTCTTAAAGAAAAACGTTTTTTTTTTTTTCTGTTGCAATAAATTTTATTACACTGTAAAAGTAATAAAATAAATTAGTTTAATACATAAATATAAAACAATTTAAAATATTAAAAGCTTATTCAAATTGGCCTTCATTGGCTAAAATAACGTCCTTTAAACATTGTGGCCAGTTATCATTAGAAACACGGACTCTTTCCATGGGAAAATTTTTCACTGCCAGTCGTATGGATTGTCGTAGAGACTCCAAATTATCTCGGCATTTACAGCAAGCCATACTCTCTAAAACTGATCAAAAATCATAATCCAGTGGATTAAGATCGGGACTAGACGACGACCAGTCTTCAGCTCTGATGACGTTCGTTTCCAACCAAGACCAAACCGACTGAGCTTTATGACCCGCGCCGAGCCTTGTTAGAAGGACCATTCTTGGTTGTTGAACTTGATGTTGAACCTTAGAACTTCAAGCATAAATAAAACCATTTTGTTTGTTAAAATGTTGCTTAATTGTAAAAAAAAATCTCATCCGTAAACAAACATTTTTTGTGACCTCCCTTTGCGTACCGCTTCAGTAGTTGTTTCAATTTAACCACCCTTTCTTTTTTAAATTATCAGTTAGGAAATAACCAGTACGTCCCTTGTGGGTTGAAAGTCCTAAGTCATCATTTAAAATACGCGACATGGTTCTAGGTGCCATCTTTATCTAGTGAGATAAAATCTTTTACTTTCGACCCGTTTTTTTTTAAATTCTTTCCCTTATTGCTTAAACCACCTTTTTCGTACGAACACTGCGTGGACGGCCAGATCTTTTTCTGCCACAAGCAGAGGAGGTCTCATTGTACTAATTAATGGCCCGGTACATAAACATTTTACTAATACCAAGCGTATGGAGAGTTTTAAAAATGTCATTGGACTCCATACCTACTTTGTGTGATGCAAACGGCGATTTGGTTCTTTTGATCACCCCACTCCATTTCAGTATCGCAAAATATTGTAAAATACATTGGCGCCAAAACGAGAAAACACAATAAACAATCATATAAAAATTACAGAATTCAAATTCAAATGTAATATTTTGTTTATTTTTACTAGTAACAGTATTTATGGCCAGATTAAGTAATATGAGACGTGTAATGTCTATTTACAGGTCAATATCTTGTCACGGCGCGGCGCCCTACTCTACCTAGCTATTACAAAAATATACATTTATAATAAACACCTTTAATAATAATTATAGTTAGATTAAGCAAGTAAATAATAATAAACAAATATTTAATTAAAAGCAGGAAGATGCTTTGTATAATTCATATTATAATTCTATTTTATAATATTTGTGGTTATGGATAATGACAGAGGATCGACTCACGGCGCCCCTTTTGCCTTTCCACGGCGCACCAGGGCGCCGCGGCGCACAGTTTGAGAGCCCCTGCACTACACTGTTTTTCTCGACATGATTTCGCAAGATTATTTTTTGTAGGTAAGGAGTATATTTTGTTTATAAAAAGAATTTCTAATCAATCTAGTTTAGGACTATCTGATAAATGATAATATAATTATTTCATATTAGAATTATTAATGTCACTTGTCAGACAAGGACATCAATATTCATTAGTAGAGTACAGATAATCTCTATGACAGCTCCTTAACCTTCAATAACATTGTGACAATATTTTATCATACAATTTATTTGACAATTAGATTGAACGCGCGCGTTGTTCAATATTTATACCCTAAAGTCTAAACCGTTAATAATATTGCACAATATTGAACAATAAAATTGATCGTCTAGGGGCCACCTAAAACAACAGTTCAAACGATGAGGCAGCTACTACGAAACCGTTTTGAGTCTCAAACAATCGAACAAGAATGCCGCGTCCTACTCTAACAAAGTCATTTCACGTTTATTAGAGTAGGACGCGGCATTCTCGTTCGATTGTTTGAGTCTCGAAACGGTTTCGTGGTACGATCCTAGATTATAAAGTCACTTACATTACACGCGGGGCACACGAACACGCTCATGTTTTCAACTACCCCCAATACAGGGATATTCAGTTTGCGGCAGAAGTCCAGCTCCTTGCGGACGTCGAGCAACGCCACCTCCTGCGGCGTCGTCACTAGTACCGCCTGCGCCCCGCCCCCCGCCCCGCCTCCGCACAGATATTGCACTGTGGAGAGGTGCTCGTCCGACGTACCTGACCATAGACAGAGATAATATTATAATTTATATGTAATTTGTTTTTTTTTCTGCCCAAACGAAACTGCTTAATATTGAAGTAGTAACTTCATACGCCCAAAACATAATATTTTTAAGCTAATTATAATATACTTAATAATAGTATAATTTTAAGTTATAATTTTTCTAATTTATAATTTAAAGTTACAGCATTGTAAACTTTATTTTAAAAGATAATTTTTTTATCTTTTTTGGTAAAAAAGTGAGCCCCGTGCGAGTTTCTTACGCCGGTTCTTCTCGCCGGGAACTAATCCCGAACCGGTGGTAGGCATCATGTAGACTTTCAGAGAATATTGGCAAAAATTTATTCAGAATAAAAAATGTCGAGCTTCAGTTTGAGTTTAAACGGTTTTTATAATCCATCTTTATACCTTTGCAAAATAGACGAAACTTTCTTTTGTTACAAGCTAGACTGATTAAGATAAGTAAGTAACAAAGTTCCTGAAAGCTTTAAGAACACAATAAATATACCTTTATTTCATAACTAGCGACCCGCCCCGGCGTCGCACGGGTATAAAATATACTTACAGCCACTGAAAAAATTATTAAAATTGATAGCCTATGATCCTTCATGTGGTCTACTTCTTATCTGTGCCAAATAACATAAAAATTGCTCCAGTAATTCGCGAGATAAGCCCTTTCAAATAATTTCCCCCGTTTTTTTCCACATTTTCCTATTAGTCTTAGCGTGATAAAATATAGCCTAAGGCCTTCCTCAATAAATGGGCTATCTAACACTGAAAGAATTTTTCAAATCGGACCAGTAGTTCCTGAGATTAGCGCGTTCAAGTTAGCCCTTTCAAATAATTTTCCCCGTTTTTTCCACATTTTCCTCTATTTCTTCGCTCCTGTTAGTCTTAGCGTGATAAAATATAGCCTATAGCCTTCCTCGATAAATGGGCTATCTAACACTGAAAGAATCATCAAAATCCGTTGCGTAGTTTTAAAGATTAAAGGGAACAAAGGGACATGAGGGAAAAAAAGCGACTTTGTTTTATAATAAGTATAGATGATATTATAAACCATAGAGCTTATTAGTCGTTCTTTAATTAACAATTGTACCTGGAGGTGTGTCGATGAGCAGATAGTCCAGGTCTCCCCAGTCCACCTCGCTCAGAAACTGTTTGATCATCCCTGCAAAGACAAGCACGTGTTATAGTGTATATTGGAAGTTAGAACATTGCAAGTACCATTTAATTTAAAATTCCTCAAAAGGGATACAAAATTGTGGTAAGAAGTTAAGGCCATCCCCCGAGCAAACGACCTTGACCATACATTTGACGCGTTGCCGAGATCGCACCAAAACCCTATTTTTTTACTTATCTTAATTCAAAATTGACCTAAAAAAAAACGGGGAATCCAGTAGTTTATGATACTGTCGATCTATTGGCGTGTGTTTAATTTGTAAATACTAAGGAGATGCTGAATGTATGCTTGAATTTTTATAAATTTGTTTTACTTTGGAAGCTGATATCATGAGTATAATAAACAAAAATAGAAAATTTAAAACGTGGAAAGGAATGTTGAGATACTGAAGATTATTGCTGTATTTTTATTATAACTATGTAGTTTTCAAATTATGAGTTTATGAGGCTCTAAATACGGAAAATTACGGATTCTCTGTAGGGAAGGCCCTTAAAGGAATTGACATAATTAAAATACTAAGTAAGTAAACAATTTTTCTCAACATTGCATGCGTCTGAAAAAAGAACTCTATCTTCTCTCCTTCGTTTAATCCGGAAACCAGTGAGAGGTAATATTGTAAAGTTTAACCCAAGGTAAACTTTAACAAGCATCTACGCAACTGGGACTAGAATCTAGATAGTAATATGCCAAGCACAACAGAGCACAATGAATATCCTCACCATTCTTCTTGGGTCCGCGCCATATGACGGCGTCGTCGGGGCTGCCCAGCAGGAACCCGATAGACATCAGGCTGAGGTTGTCCGTCACGTACTGTCAAATAAAATAACAGGTTTGGTAAAGTCAACCATGACGATCTTCAAAATTTAAGATGTGAGTAAAGTCAACTATGACGATCTTCAAAATGTAAGAGCTGGTCTATGAAGGCTGGCTATGAAGCGTCTACACAGCTAGAGCCTGCATTTTATTGTCTTGAGTTCTGACCATAAGCTCGCACTCAGCCGTACACATCCGCAGGGTAATGACAATATTGTTCAGCATCTGTCGCACGCCTGTCGCGCTGTCGCAAGATACGTAATCGTCCTGTCACTTTCTGCTGTTTGGTTTGCTGTCGACTTCCGCCGCTTATAATTCTGCTAGGAGCTACAATAGCCCGTTAGCTCCCCCCTCCACACTCACCACGGGCGACCAGCCGGAGCCGGAGCTGTGCACCTGCTCGCCGCGCACGCCCAGCACGCGCGGCTGGCTCGGCCCGCAGATGTCGGCGTCCAGCACGCCCACCTGCAAACACCGCCTGTTACTGTTGCTGCTTGACATTGATACATTGATTCTGCAGCTCATTTATATCGATAGAGTACGGTTACACGGTCAGTCTGGCGTCAGTTCAGTCCATCAATCTGAGACTGACGCCAGAATTATTACCAGAAAGTACATAATAAAAAATGATCAGTCCGTCAATCGAACGGTTACACGATCATTCTCCCGTCAGTCTGGATCAGACTGATCGCTGATGGACTAAACTGATGCCAGACTGACCGTGTAACCTATGTCATACAGTTACTGCAGCTTACTTATATTGATGAAGTAGCAGGCACAAGTTAAATATGTCGCAGCAATCTTGTTGTAATGAACAGTGCCGGTTTTAGTAGTACTCGAGTCTTATTACTGTATCATTGCAAATCGATACTAAAGTTGTTTTTAAATATAAGCTTCGTGTCATCGGAACAGACGGAACGTATAAAGATAGAGCATCTGAGACTACATCAAATACAGAAATGTAGCTCAATTTACTGTAGTAAATGTCTGTAAGCGCTCTAACTTCGACAAGTTCTTGTAGAACTTGTCGAAGTTAGAGCGCTTACAGACGAACGGCACTTGACAACACACGACTGCCGTCGACCATGCCGTCGACAAGTGCCGTTCGTCTGTAAGAAGCCTTAGTTAGAGATTGTTCAATAATAATAATTAATATGTTTACATTATAACATATCGATGGATTGTTTATTGACACACTTTAACATTACAATACACATCTGCATCAAAACAACGGGTTAAACGTACTTTATCTCGTTATCGCACATTGTTTTGGCTTACGAGTTACGACATAACGAGATATGAAAAGTAATGTAAAAATAACAATTCGTTGCTAGACTCTCATGCCTTACCCTTTAGTAATAACCTGTGTAACCTTTATTTAAGTAGGTATTTAATTTTATATTAAAGATGATTGATCATAAAACCTTTAAGTAAATTTAATAGAAGATATTCAATGGAATTTCCATCTCATGAATATTTCATGCAAAAGATTTTCAAACAAGATTGATGTTGTAAAATGTGAACCGTGACATAGACGTATTATAATGAGCTAATGATACTTGACCCAAAAAGTCTGATACCAAGGTGTACCACTCCGTACCGGGCTACCGGCAGACGCCGAGATTGAAAATAAGGGCTAGATAAACCTTTTACATGTTTGTGTTAAATTATTTCCTATAGAAAAAATAAACATGAATATGTACCCATGTTCATGTATTTTTTTCTATTGTAAACAATTTAACTGATCAATACTACCCAGATATTATGTAGTTTCAAAACCTAAACAAGGTTACTATCTTTCTGTGTTGAGACTTGAATAGATAATATAATTTGTTACAAAGAAAGTACAATAATTATTGTATAAGTTGTCATTTATTACCTACCAAAGCCTGTAAGGCTCGTGGCTTGTAAAATTAATATGGAGAAAGAGAGAGGTAGCATCATCATGAGCGCCGGCAGGGGTATGCCAGGTGGTGCACTTGCACCCCTTGGGAATCTCGGGATCAACAGGAATTGTTGAAATAAAAAGCCGTCGGTAACCTTATTACCATGCCATACAATTTACAAAGATAGATCGCAATGTTTCGGCACTAAATGTATTCTGTAGACGTAAATAGACAGTCACTATTGTTCGTAATCGTAAAAAGTAAAAAGAAAAGAAAATAAAGAAAACTAAAATCAGCATCATACTAAACCTACAACTGTATAATTTCCTACAGTCGATTTGAATAGTAAACGAAATCTTCGCTACACATCAAACTGCCCCCAGTTTCCATGAAACTGGACGCATGTAGCGTCTTTTGTTATTACGAGAAACGAGAGGATTCGTGATACGAAGTTTCCAATTAACGTTAATAGTCAGTAAAGTCACACATCTCTTCCTAGTAACATCGTCTTTAATACATCGTTGTCGCGATGGCCCCGCAGGCCGCGGCATCGCGAAACTCCGGAATCGATAGTCGAGTGTGGTGCAGTGATGGAATTCGGCAATTCCCACGAACGGAGGTCCAGATACAACCGGGTATAGTTGGAATACCATCAGATTTAAAATGAGTAGAAACACTAATAGATTTTAGGAACAAACTGACAGATTTTATCAATCTGCCACTTTGTCTATTCTTTTGTAGAAAGAAACCCCTTATATACGGTCGAAATAAACGTCCATTATCGCAAAATACCTCATAGTTATTACACGATAGAGATCTGTGCCAAATAATACAGAGTTTACAGCTGGTAGTGGGTTAAATAGACCTGGATCCAGCGTAGATAACTTGTAGCAGTTAATAGCTGACTGCTTGGCTAGGTTTGCGCTGTGTTTCGCCGAGTGAGTGAGTTTAACGGAGGCCCAATCCCCTACCCTATTCCCTTCCTTACCCTCCCCTACCCTATTAACCTATTCCCTCTTAAAAGGCCGGCAACCTGCAGCTCTTCTAATGTTGCGAGTGTCCATGGGCGACGAAAGATGCTTTCCATCAGGTGACCCGTTTGTTCGTTTGCTTGTATGTATTTTTTTTTTTATTTCATAAAAAAAATACATCTCGCGCGAGCTTTGAGGAACAGAATGTAGAGAAAATGGGAGCATGGCAGCACCCAACTAATGCAAAAATGTAGTAGACTGCAAAATTCCATCCATTATAATTTATTGTAGCTTGCGAGTACAATTTATTCATCTACAGATAGATTAGTATTTTGTATAAGTGAGAAGGGATGGTTCTAATCAAAGATGGTACAGATAGGGTTTCATTATCTAATTTTTCTTTTGTAGGACTTCATATTGCTTTAATAATGGTAGTGGTTAAATATAGTTTGCATTAATCCCTCGATCATGGAAAAAATGAGACACAATAGATTTGTATTGTTATTGGGGTTGCATGCGACCGCTTGGGGCTTGAAGCATTCATATTATTATAATACTTTATAAGCTTTGTATTACATGTAAAGGGATTAACTTGGCAAGTAATGTTTACTATATTTTTATCAGTGCATTGGCTTTCTAAAGCTTATAATTATCATATTATCATAGGGCTTAGACCTATAAATGGATGAGTTATATTATATATAGAGATGATTAAAGCAGAAATGTTAAATACAGAGCAGTTTTCTAGTTATTACTGAAGATTTAATAAAAAAATAAATACTGTTAATATTAATTATGATGATTCTTTTATAATTGCATTATGGAAGTTATGTAATTTTTCAACCTTACCCACCTTAACCATTTTACCTTACAGATATTTACTCTAAAATACTTTTTAAATGAAATTTAAAAATAATTAACTTGTTATACCTTTACTTTTTATTGCAAATCAAATTGAAAAAGGAATGATTCATATTTTATTCTTAGCAAAGATACTTACATTAATATTGGGATCCCTTTTAGAGAGTCCATGTCCCAAAAGAGATGTCACTGTGCTCTTGCCCACACCACCCTTGCCAGAGAGAATTAGGATTTTGTGCTTCACGTTTGCCAAGCGGTTCCGAATTATTTCTATAGCTGGATCTGGGCCTACTGGTCCTAAGATAAGTTAAAAAAAATAGATTATATTTTAATGTTTGCAGTTATGTAATTGAAATATGCATCTGTAAAAATATGTGCGATTGGAATATGTGCATGGCATGTAGTTTATGTAATTATAATTATTACATTAACTGCTGCAGTCATACACATATTTTATCATTACTTAACTTGAAAGAAGATTTTGACATAAACTTTATACATTTTCAGGCAAAACCTTCAATAAATTAAAGTTATCATTAAATGTCTATGATTGTGGCTGTTAGTCTTGTTCTATGATTCAATAATACATCATCTCTTGTGCAAAGCATTTGAATTTTAAATACATTTAAAATATGCTTAACAATTAGAATCATACAATACTCTGAAAGCACAATGATGCAGAGGTACCATAATCAATTTTCAATGCATAACATTGTCAGCTGGAAACATATTGTGTGCATAAATACACTTTATAAGTAATGAACAACTTGCGACACAGTTTTTTAACTTGTTTTTTATAAATTAGCCTACCTGAAGCGCACAGATTTTGGTTAGGACAGCCAGCACACGCCGATGCTTTACCCGCTTCTGCACTGCCGCTTCCAGGGCAATCTTTAAAACAGCAAAAAGTTTATGAATATCACAAAAACATTTCAACATGAAACTAACTTGAGAAGTAACCTACGTTGCGGCGCATTTTCTGGAACGTCACTCATTTTACACCCATAAAAGAATTTGTTTAATAATTAAGAAAGTATATTAATAAATAAATTAATCTAATTTAATCTAAATTGTTGTGAAACATGAGAAGCTAGAGCTTTGCTGGAAAGCGGAAAAGTGAAAACGTCAAAACGAAGGGAAACCGGAAAATGGAAATTTGACAGTCGACTTTCGACGTCAATGTCAGCTGACAATGACACTTATGACAACTAACATTGACATTTGACGGTTAAATTTTTCACACCAACAAATTTCATTTGCAATGGTTTGACTAATTTTCTTTTAGGCTTTTTATTAAAAAAAGTTAACTATCTAACTTTCTTTGTTCAACATGACATGATCTTAATAATATGTCATTTTTTTTAAATTATTGTTTTTCATAGTTTTTCATATTTAGTTTTGGAAAAAATAAATATTTTATGCTTACACATTAAAAAACGTTGAAATGGCTCAAGAAACGACTATGTGTACGGTAGGCTTGTTCGATTTCGTTGATGGTAGGTAGGCTAGGCAATGTCGCGGTTGTGCATTCCGCGTATCCCGTGGCTCTGCTTTATGCGAAAGATCAGGAACACCGTTGGCGTTGGGGTTTTAGTGGGTCCCTCCGCCCCCAGGGAGTTGCACATACCCCGGTAGCCCTCCCCAGACTGCCGCGATCGGGGATGCGTAAACTTATTTCCCCAACGAAAAAAAGCTAGGCCAAAAAGTTTAAATACAGACCCAAATCTACTCCAAAGACGCGTTTACATATTATAATTATTATAATGTTTTTAACATGTTTTTATTATAAACTTACAGCAATTACAACAATGGAGCCCAGTGAAGGCAACTGCGGGCACCCCTCCAATGCCACCACAAGTCGGCTACTGCTTTCACACGCCAAAGAAGCACCCATGGAGGCCTATCATGGGCTACGAGGAGATTGAAGTAACACCTATGTTAGCATCATAAACACTTTCATGATTTTACCCAAAGTAGAGATAGTCTCAACTCTCAACTCTCAAACCACTGAAGTAAAGCTTGATTAAAGTCCTACGCAAAACAATTTGTTTTGTAGGTAGGTACTGAAGTAAGTATTAATGTTACGTGCGCTGCTAGGGTTTGTAGAGAAAGACCTACTGACTCTATTGAAGACTTTATTCACTAGTGTCTTATTAGTATACACGATTTATGTAAGAGGAAAAGAGACAGGTAGTCTGATTTGACGCGAATTTCTGTGTTGCCCGCTTAGCTTTTATGAAGTTTTCTTACACGGTTTAGGGCTAGATATACGGCTAGGGGCTAAAGTCTAAACCATCATTTTAAGGGCTGAATAAGCAAAAAAAGGGCTAAATCTAGCCCCGAAAGGGCTAAGTTGGCAGCACTGCTACTACTGAAAGACGCGAGAGTGTATGTAGTGCGCTCGTTTTCCTCGCGAGACCCTTTGTCTCGGGTGCAAAATACCGACATCGACCGAGAGGGTCCGAGACAGGCGAGGCGAGGCGAGCGTACCCATTTACACTCTCGCACTCGGGCCGCTTCGCTGTGTCTCGGCGAGAGTATACAGCTGGCTTTACGGTGACATCACAAGTAAACGATTGCAATCATAATAATTGCATAAGTCGAATGAATCGATATTGTTATTAATGCAATCGCGCGATCGTTATAAATATTATAAATGCTTTAATAAAAGTTTTCAAATGATAATAATATTTACATAATGATATCATGTATAAGCTTTTCTATATTAAGATTTAAGTATGTTAGATTAACAGTAAAATTAGCTAATCCATTATATTTTATAAAATCGATTCAGTACTACTTTAAGACTCAAAATCGATTTTTTTCATAGACTTCGATTTATCGACTGCACCCGTCGCGTCGTATAGACAGCTGATTGCTGACAGACACACTATAATATTCTATCACACACTCAACAATGGCGCAGATTACACGCATCAATATTATAATGATTGCGTGATAATATTGATGGTGTAAGCGGCCGAATCGCAGAATCATGATAATATCACAGAGATTTTAAAAATTCAATGGCCTAACCTAACCACGGTCAATATTATCAAAATTCTAGTATCACGGGATTCACAAAAGTACTGCGATACTGCGATTCGGCCTATTACACCATCAATATTATCACGGAATCGTGATAATATTGATGCGTGTAATCTGCGCCTATCATCCACGCGATTCTGGGGAAGCGTCATTGAGATACTTTATTACTTTATCTATGGGAAGCGTGGCTTCCACACATTATGGTATTTTTCTTCTTTTTTTTTGGTGATATGCCTGCCAAGTCCCAGTCGATTTGCCAATTGCCAGTGACAGATGGAGTGCAAATATAGCAGAAAATTATATTTTTTACCCTTTATATTATATTTAATATGCAGATATACAGAATTCATAAATATATAATAATTTTAATAATAAACATACTAAATAATGAGATAGGGCCAAAAACATTTCATGTAAAAGTTACCTCGACGACCACAATAGGTTTGCCCTGTGAAAAAGACATCAGATCTAATGTAGAGCCAAGCTTCTGAATCGACGTGGCCTAACTTTATCGATCCTAACTCCAACACTTTCTACATGTCCGTAAGTATGTATGGCTTCGCTGTTTCGAATATTAGTTTCTGAATTCTGATCTGAAATAAGTAACGAAACTGCCAAGCCATAGACACATACTTACTGATATTATGTAGAAATTGTTGTTGTCTTACTGATATTATGTAAAATGAGTTATGGGTCGATAGACTTAGGCCGCGCCGATTCAGAAGCTTGGCTCTACATTGGATGTCTTTTTCACAAATCACAGGGCAAAACTTTTGTGGTCGTCGAGGTAACTTTTACATGAAATGTTTTTGGTGGGACTTCAGCCCTTTTTGTAAGTTGCTACTTGCTTGGCAGTCTTTTTAGTGTTTTTATTTTTTATTAAGAAGTTAATGTCCATCCCGTGGAAACTTTCATGTCATTATTCATAAAATTGGTGAATGTCTCATTTAAACTCCAATTACCTCCCTACTAAACTTATTTTGCGGCGTATAAATTATAACCTATAACCAAATTTCGGCGTATTTTAGATATCAGTAAAATATAAAGTATTAGACCTATTCAATTGAGACTTTGTATGTTTAATCTTATATCTTTAAATGAGCAATTCTTGTATATATATAAATATATAATTGGCATCTCGGAATCGGCTCCAATGATTTTTATGAAATTTTGTATATAGGGGGTTTTAGGGGCGATAAATCGATCTAGCTAGGAATCATTTTCATAAAATGTCATTTTATGTGTGTTTTTTTAATTTTTTGAATACCAAGCGAAGCTCGGTCATATAGCTAGTAAGTCTATTATTAACACCATAACCATATCCTGAGAATATAAACTATCTGGCACATCGGAGACCAACTCTGTAAGGGTCAACTCCCCCCCCCCCCCCCATTTTTAGGGGATGGGGGACGAAAATTACAAGTTTATGAAATTTTTTGTTGGTTGTATACTAAACTTAGATTACATACCAAATTTCAGCTTTCTAGCACTTCAGAAAGTGGCCAAACATTTTGATGACCATCAGGCCCACTTGCGCAGATCTGAGTTAAAGTTAACTCTGAGTTAAACATCGTGTCATATCTGTCACTCACCAAGTGAGTGATAGAGATGACATAATTTTTAACTCAAAGTTAACTTTAACTCAGATCTGTGCAAGTCCGCCTTAGTGTGTCGGTGACGAAATCGGCTTATTTTAGATATCAATAAAATCTAAAGTATAAGAGCTATTCAATTGAGACTTTGTATGCTTAATAAGTCCATTGATGACATCATATTCTAAAAATATGAACTATCTGCTATAAATAACGGAGACGGTTCAAGAAAACGGCGAAACACTTCGAGGAAAGCTGTTAATTACTAGTGCTCTTGCGCTTCGCTTGGCTCGTCTCGGTGCACCCAGCACTACCGTCATCTGTGCACCCAGATTAGAGCCTGATGACCTCAAGGAGTTTATTCTTTTGTAAGAAACATGCCCATTTTTATGGAATCCGAAAGATGTTTAAATATAATATAAGATAGATAATAATAATAAACAATAATACGTCTTGTTTTGCATGCGTTTAGTTTTTAACGTGCATTTGAGTATTATTGCTTTTGCTACTTTTCTCTTATAAGTTATAAAAAAAAATTGCACGAGAGACGAGTGAGACGACCTTTCTCTAGCGATTGCCGATTTCAACCACAGAGTACATTTCAACTGTGTACTGACCTGGCCATTTAGCCGAAACTTTTTCGTTTTTGCTTCGTTATAGAATCGCTGATCAAAATGTATGGAATTGACATAAGGCGAGTCGAACGCCAACGTCATAATAACGAACGCTTATGTCAATTCCATACATTTTCATCGGCGATTCTATGACGAAGCGAAAACGAAAATATTTTGGCACACCCCAGACTGACATGACGGTGATAATATTGACTGTATAATAGGGCGCTTCAGTACTCGTGATCCGCGTGGATTTGCGTGATACTCGTATCATGATAATATTGAGGCATCCGTGATCCGATACCGGATACGCATCCTTATAGTAGTCTGTGGTGATCCGTCATCCCATCCCATCCCGTTTCCCGCTGCATTTCTTCTGACATCTGTCATTATGGCATATTTGCGAAAGGCGAATACGTGCGTATTTTATTATTTTGAATAATTTCACAAAATATTTAATAAGCAGAACTTGTTTCTGTTTGTAAATAAGCTTGTTTATATTTTGCGAACTTTTTCTGCGTAATATATTTTATTTTGCAGATATGGCGAGTCGTGGTGAGGCCTGGCTGACCTGGCGAGACAGATGCATCAACTGCTCATTATCGATACCCAGAAATCAAAAAACGCATGCTTTAGAAGTGTCTACTCCAATATTCAACCTATTACAATCGTGGATAACTCCTACTCAAGTAAGCAGACCATAATTTATATAATTCTGAATATTATGTAAAGTATATTAGTCAAAGAAGTAAGAAGGCACCTTCTATGTACTTCCTGACAATTGTAAGAATTATAGAGAAATCTCTATCATTCCAAAGAAATATTTTAAACGAGCTATTACCCGCGACTTCGCTCGCGTTAAGAAGTATTAATATAAGTATACAAACTTTCATCTCCTATTTACACCCTTGGGGGTGGAATTGATCAAAATCCTTTCTTAGCGGATGCCTACGTCATATCGCGATAGCGCGATCCGTCCAGTGGTTTGGGCTGTGCCTTGATATATCACCATGTCAGTCAGTCACCTTTGAGTTTTATATACTTAGACTAGCACCTGAAAATATAACATAGGAAAAAACATTAAAAGCTTAGACTTAACCAATTCTTTGCGATGTCTAATTTTGCTAACTTCTTACTGTGGCGTTGAACAAAAATTATGTGACACTGTTGACTGTTCAGTGCCCAGCGCCATACGATTAGATAACATGCATCTGTATCTTCAGCCATGTGGAGAATACAAAAGTATTTTGACAATTTTTTACAAGTTCAAAGCTTTAATCCTTTTATTTTACATTTGAAATCTGACGTGAATGGTCCGGCACACTTTTTTTAGGTGATTAGACGTAGCAAAATAAGTGTATTTCTGGATGGAAAGTGACTTTTCATATTGTCACCTGGCCGGCACAGGGACAATAAAAAGGAGAGATAAATGAAAAGAATTTAACAATTTAACAAATTTATTGAAATACTAAACAATTAAACAAAAAGAAAACCTAGACAGTCGGAGAGCGGGTTTCGTGGGTACGAATCCTAACCTCAGTCAATTTCTCGGTCTTTAGCTCACGGGTTTAGGGACACGACACTTATCTGGGGACAGGCAGCGACTTGCGGGACTCCAGCTCCTCAAGTCTCCATGATCCCGGTGACAGGTGCAGCGTCGATTGCCAGGTGTTGGTGGCAGCCGTTCGGGATCCCGTCTTTGGTTATGCCACAGACCAAACTTGCCGACACCGACGGGATCCCGTCGGTGGCGGCAAGTTCGGTGTGTGGCGAGAGTTGGTGCGTCAGCCAGTCGGCATGGGCTGACACGTGGCGAGCCGGTGGGGAGATGGATCCTCCAAACCGGATCCTGGGCAACCAGGACGGAGTTCAGCCTGGACGGAGCTCAGTTGCTTCCAAGTAGAGTGGAGAAGTTGCTCTAAGCGTAGTAGGGAAGTAGCCCCAAGCGGTGAAAAGTTGCTCCAAACGTAGAAGAGGAGTAGCTCCAGACGGTGAACCCCGAGCGGTGAACCCCTGGAATGTTCGAGGCAGGCCTTAGGAGTGTGTTCACGCCGTTGATGATCCCCCGCAAGCACGTGTTCTCCACTCGAAGACTTCGAGCACATGATTGCAGAGTCCATCACAAACATTAAAAGAAAAAACAAAAAAGAGCAGATCCGCGGCTTTTATAGGCCGGCGAACTTTTTTTTTTTAATCTGTCACGTTGACAGGGCTAAAGGATATATCCGAAGGGCTTGTTTATGAAAAAAGGTACTTAATTATTATTTATCAAATAATATATTGAAAACTGTATAAAACTGCTTTATGAAATTTAAATAGACAAATAGAATTAAAATATATTAAAATAAGGTTACTTAAAAAAAAAGTATTTAAACGAAACAAACGGAAAGTGCCGTTCTAGTTCTGTACTATTTTTGAGAGATGGCGCACTAAGTATCGATTTTACTAATTGATTTGAAAAACAGCTGTTATAGTGAAAAGGAGAAGGAGATATTAAATTATTTTAAGTAGCTACGCTACAATATACAGTTATGCTAAACCTTTTTAACTTATCTAGCATTTTCTAATGAATTGCTAGATTATGAGTTGACATCAGATTATATGCATTTGCATACTTGCATGTGCTTTTTAGGCGATAGTGCATACTTTGGCAATTTTTCGTTGATAGTGCATATTTCGGTAGTTTTATCATTGTATCCAAACTAGCTATCATGACACACACCGAGGCCACAAAACACTTCAAACATGTGGCTCCATCCCCATTTAAAGAATGTAATACACCCAATAGGTACAACATCTTTCTAGAAACAAAATTTTTCTTTGTAAGTATGTAGTTGGCAATATTATTTAAAAAATTGAATAAAGTAGTAAACGATTTAATAAACTTCCAAGGGCACTAAGATTATAATCGAAGCATTAAGATTATAATCGAAAATTATTATTGGTGCTTTATAAGAAATGAAAAATTCTGGATTGGATTTGAATTCCAGAAAGGCCCCAGGCCTGGACGGTATCTCAAATATAACCCTTAAATTACTACCTACCACTATAATTGAATTGCTCGTAAACATCTTTAACGCCCTTTTACTAGGATGTTCATTCCCAGATATTTGGAAAGTAGCTATAATAATCCACACAGCCACAAACCGGGTAAACTCCGGACGGAACCAAGTATTAAGCTTAATTAGTTGCCTCGGTAAAATTTACGAAAGAGTTATACTAAGACGCCTAAAAGACGTCATAGTTGATAAAAAACTCTTACCTGACGAACAATTCGCATTCCGCGAATTCCACAGCTGTCCCGCTCAGGTACACCGCCTAACGGAGTACATATTAGAACAAAAGAACAATAGGTGACCGACTTGCGCTGTTTTCTTTGATGTCGCAAAAGCATTCGACAAAATTTGGCACAATGGGCTAATTTATAAACTTTTTAAACTCGGCATTCCCGATAGTCTTGTTATAATAATAAGTAACTACCTCAAAAATCGTAAATTTCGTTTTAGAGTCGAAGGCATTCTGTCTTCACTTAGAGATCTAGAGGCTGGAGTACCGCAGGGCTCGGTTCTCTCCCCGACCCTCTACAATCTCTACACGTCCGATTTGCCCCCACCCTCGAGTACAAAAAGCGCTATTCGCGGACGACACGGCCCTTTTCTTTGCTCATCGCCAAATAGCTTTCGCGTCCAAAAAACTCCAAGAAGCAGTTACTGAACGCGGTAAATGGTTCGCAAAATGGAGAATCGAACTAAACCCCGACAAAAGTCTTTAACGGACTAAAACGTAAGAAAATGCAACCTATTAGTCTGCATGGTAAATTAATTCCCGAAGTCACGGCTGTCAAATACTTAGGAGTAGTACTTAACAAGTCGATGTCATTCACGAACCATATATCGAATACCGTACGTAAAGCGAAATTTGTATTATACAAATTATATCCTTTACTCAACGCGAGTAGCAAGATGTCCTTAAGACATAAGCTCACCTTATACAAAACATGTATAAGAACGATACTCACTTATGCGTGCGTCTCTTTCGCACACATAAGTGACAATCAGATGAACCAATTGCAACGAGTTCAAAACAGTTTTTTGCGCATGGCAACAGGTGCCCCCCGTTACATGCGAAACATCGACTTGCATAGAGACTGCGAGCTTATCACTATCAAAGCCTACATCAAAGAACTCTCGGAGAGATTCTTTGAGAAAGGAAAAGTACATCCCAATCCGCTCATTCGTAAGGCTGTGGACTACGAACATGACGCACGGACATTCCGATACCCCTTCAGGCGGCCTAAGCATATCTTAGCCGACCCTGTAGACCCCATCACAGAATACGTAACGTACTGTGTACAGTTACGCAAACACAAATCACACTCACCCGCGTGGTTAGTACTGCACCGGGGACGACGCCGGCGCCTTCCCCGAGGACTTAACACGACCCGAACGACAAACAGACAGACCGACCGAAATCCGGTGCCGAGCTCGATCCCGGGTTCGAGTTCGCATGCGGATAGCATAGGAACACACCTAAATCATGACCGCGACCGCGACATTGTCGTAGAGAGCTCTACCAATTACTTTGACATTAGAACATACACGCGTATGTCGCCCCAACCGGACTCGGAAGGGGAGAGGGACGGCCCTCTTTTATGCAATAACATTAATAACTTGAGCTCATCTACCGCGATAACTCGTACGCAGCTAGTTTGTGCTACCGCGCGCGAGCAGCCTCACTCGTCAGAGAGTGAGTAAGGGGTCGGACCCCTTAAGAGCAGGGGAGATCCGTGTCCCCACGTCAGATGAAAACAGCTTATTTTCGTAGCTCTCCCCAATATCGCCCGATTAGAATGTCACACGTGTGACTTTAGGGGAGGGGGTCAGGCCCTCTCATTGTTTATCTCCAAACCAACTAGCAACAGACTATAGCCACGATTAAACTACCATAGTCTTAACCAGACCAGTAGCTTAGACCCTTTCGAAAAAAAATATGGATTGGATTATATTATAAAAATTGGCGCTTTTATTAACGGCACCACCGGAAAACCCTTCAAAAAGCAATAAAATTTTGATATTAAGTGACTTTTGATTGTGTATATTTTGTGCTTATTTCGGCCATTTTTCGTGCATATTTGCATGCATATTTCGGCACTTTGATCATGCATATAATCCGATGTCAAATTACGAGGTATTAAATTAGCTCTAAAAGTCTTATTTTGGTTTTCCTCGTAAAAAATTCAACTATTATACTATACAAATGAAATATTGGCTAGTTTAATTTAATATTTAATATCTATGGACGCTTCACACCACGTCAGTCTGGCCCCGTGCTAAGTACCTGAAGGACTTGTGTTACGGGTACCAGACAACGGAAATATATTTAATACTTTTATACTATACATATATTTAAGATTTTTATTATATCATACACATATTTAATATACATCCATGACCCAGGAACTTTATAAACTTTTTGTTCCGTCGGCGGGACTCGAACCCGCGACCTCCGGCTTGAGCTCAACGTGCTCACCACTGCGCCACTATTAATAGTGTTATTTTTTTTTAAGAATTACGTCAAAAAAAAAAGTACCTACATTCCCGAGACAGAAATTGAAATCTGTTTGTGGTATAACACATTTATATAATTTATTATCATAATATTATGACGCTTCATTACAAAATAAACGCAACTTTCAAAAAGGTTGTTCCCTATTCTATAAAAAATCTTACAATATCCAGAAACGAAGGCTACGAGATTAATATACGTGAAAAATGAAGATAGTTTGATTCTGGGCAAAAACATTCTTAAAGCTTAATTGAAGGACTTATCATTTTAAAATGACACACATCCGTGCCTAACGCCACACGCAAAAAAAAGTGATGGCACTGAAATGTGCCATCCGCAACGAATCGGTTTAGTCTTTGATTTCACAATTAGGTACTATTTAGACTTTAGAGTATTATTTCTATTAATGTATTACAAACACTAAGTATTTAATTTATTGTTTTATTACAGCTGACTTCCGATCATGTACTCTGTACAGAGTGTTTGGCACTGCTTCAAGACAGACTGAATACAACCAGTGTAGAAAGTTTGTCTTTACCTGCTTTTGGTCACAGAGTAGTATGTCTTTCTTGTGGCCGGTCCATTCTACATGCTAAAAGAACATATCCTGTGCGACCTGATCGACAAGAAAGAAACATTATAATAAGAGTAGTTCCGTTGCATTTGGTAATATTTTATTTATATTTAATTATCTTATTAATATTTTTCTTTTTCAGTCTCCAACATATTTTGATACTGCTGGTAGTGCTTTAATTATTGTGTCCTAACAAATAATTTCATAAAATATTTTTATTGTCACAATTATTTGTAAGATTTAATAATACAATGAATAAGTATATTACTATATTACATATCACTTTTTAGATCTCAAAATTAGAAAGAGTTTGTGCTGCTTGCTGGAGGTCAGCTCAAAGAGAAGTGCGACGTCTGCATGATGAACAAGACTCCAATCGCTCTGGTAGTCCAGTCAGAGATATTCTGACAGATGCTGGATCAAGTGCAGATCTCAATATACCTCAGTCGCCTCCTCTCCCTCAATCAGACTCCAATCGCTCTGGACTAAGAGGTAGTTTGACAGATGCTGGATCAAGTGCAGATCTCAATATACCTCAGCCACCTCCTCTCCCTCAAACAAACTATCATACTCCTCAAATCACGACAAGCTCAAAAATTAAGTCTTCTGTGTACAAACGTGCTGCAAGTACAGCTAATCACTGTATATTTGTTAATTGTTATGAAACGGAACGTTTACGGGTACCTTTACATATAAAGGAACAGTTATTACTTAATTATAAATTCTATGTTCCACCAGCAGCACGTATCTGTCGTCATCATCTAAATCATGGCCGGTGGAGCGAATTAACTTCCCAGCTTAGAGACTTTACAGGTCGTCAATTTGACCTAATGATGAATATGATGCGGCGAGCTGCCATGCGTCGGCGCCGGATTTAGATGATTTTTTTGAGGAGTATGATGAATGATTTAAGGGACCAGGTGCCATCGAAATTCTCATACATATGTAATACCAAAATCATTTTCTCATACGAAATTTTTTTAGTGTTTAAATATTTTGCAGTAAATTTTTGTGCAGGAACCTAGGCAATTAATATTTAAGCTGAAAAATAACTCAAACATGTCAAATATTTTCGTATTAGAAAATGATTTTGGTATTACGTATGTATGAGAATTTCGATGGCACCCGGCCTCTTATGCATTTAAGTATTTAGTATTAGGTATTTTTCTTTTATGTACATAAATAAATAACCCTCCCGGCAGTCGGGTAAAAATGAATTTGATTTAAATGTTTGTGACTTGTGTGATCATGTTCACATTTTAAAAAATGTGTTATTATATTATATTCACTATTAATAGGCTTCATTTACTTACATGTAATATAATTTTAAAAATTTAACAATTAATTATTACTTCTAAGGAATTAAGCCCTTTGTGTTTCTGCCCATTTGTTTCTTTTATTTAGAACTATGTGTTCTTTTTCAAATATATACCACATTATGCTGCTATACTGCAAAATGTGAATTACTGAATTAGGTTTATGTATTAATTCATAGAGATCAACTACGATAACATGGCGCGCCCCTCCAAATGACTGTTTCAATGTGTGTAGTTACATCCTTATGAAAGAGTTTGTATGTAGTAAGTATTCAACCAATCACACAGTACACGTAATATTTCAGTTAATATCACTTATTACCAAGATTTGTTGGTCAACTAATCATAACTAACCTACCGCGTAAGACAACGCACTTCAAACCTTTTGAATTTTGGAGGGGCGCGCCAAATTATCGTAGTTGATCTCTACACTATTATAGGCTTTTATGTTATATTATAAGTTTAATATGTTATTGATAAATTATTATTGTTCTTAGACTTATGAAGCCCTTTGTGTTGTCATTTTGTTTCTTTTCATAATACAGCTGTCCTTTTTCAAGTAATAAGTATGTATCCTTTATTATGCACTGCAAAATGTGATCACTGAATTACACACTTATTACTGTTTATGTAAATGTGTTGTTTTTAAAACATTAAATTAGTTTACTTCTACATACTTAATAATTCTCATTTTTGATTTACAACTATTACCTTTTACATAATTGTATTAGATTATGTTTATTGACATTGTAATTTTTCTTACATAGCTGTAAGCCATTGTAATTTTCCATCTTTTTAGTAAAAGAGCTCTCGCAACTCGCAGCGGGGCCGCGAGTTTCTTACGCCGGTTCTTCTCGCCGGGTTAGTTCCCGAACCGGTGGTAGGCACCGTAGATTCCACGTTCTTCTGTTTATGAATAAAAAGATATTTTATTAATTTGTTTTTTTTTATTTATTTATAATATGATAAATACATACACCATACAACATACTCCAACTCTCGAATCGTAACTTTTGATTAACTGCACCAAATTGTGTTGTTTGAAATGTAATTACTAATTAGTTAATACTCAATGATATTCTACCTTTGAGTTTTTTTTATATATAATATCATTGTTAATACTTAATTACTTAAGTATCTAATGAAATATGAGACCCACTGAAGTGGCTTTTGTAGAGGTGCTTTTTTGGTCCAGTTTAAAAATAGGTTCAGTGAAATAAATTGTATGGAATGTAGGTAAGGTGAGGGGGGCGAACCGGTTCCGTACTCAAAGGGTAAAAACGGAACCCTATTACTAAGACTTCGTTATCTGTCTGTCCGTCCATCTGTCTGTCTGTCCGTCCATCTGTCTGTCTGTCCGTCCATCTGTCTGTCTGTCCGTCCATCTGTCTGTCTGTCCGTCCATCTGTCTGTCTGTCCGTCCGTCCGTCTGTCTGTCCGTCCATCTGTCTGTCTGTCTGTCGCCAGGCTGTATCTTA
This sequence comes from Lysandra bellargus, assembly GCA_905333045.1. Taxonomy (NCBI): domain Eukaryota; kingdom Metazoa; phylum Arthropoda; class Insecta; order Lepidoptera; family Lycaenidae; genus Lysandra; species Lysandra bellargus. Next base: position 7,963,567 of record HG995359.1, read on the forward strand.
AGAACCGCTATTGCTAGACTTCTGAAATTTTCACAGATTGTGTATATCTGTTGCCGCTATAATTTGCTCTGTTGAATTTCTGGATCCACAGATGGGGCATATATTTTGTCGAAAGAGAGAAAGAGGTTAACTAAAAGATAATTAACCTAGCATTCTTTCTGCTTACGAGTTGTCGTAAGCAGAAAGTATGCCTTGTGAAAAGAACTTGAGTCCTTACAGATAACCTTACAATCCAATGAATGAGCTACAACTGCAATTATTGTTGATTTCAGGCCGTCTCAGCCGGTAACAAACACCATGGTAGACCCCTGCTATACTCCAGCCGGAATGGCGACGGAACCGCTCCGGTTTCCCAACCTGGTCACGGGCTTCGACCGCAGTCCCGAGCATGCGGCTCGGGCGGCGCTCTACACGCGGTACACCCAACACGAGTGGAACCAGAACAGCATCAAGAACTATAACGAGTCGGATGCTAAAAGAAACTACTCGGAACGCGTGAGGAACGATATCATGCGAATGCTTAGGTAAATTTTATTAGATACTAGCTTGTTGTCAGCGACTCCGTCCGCGAGAACTTCTGCTTATAGCGAGCGGTAGTTGCCGTCATAGAGTAAGTAACTTTATACCTATAGTAGGTAGTTCCCGTTGAACCATGTAGGCTACATTACTACAAATTGCAGCACGACAGAGGTGCTTCCCGTGCTTCCGCGGTACGCTTACTTCAAACTTTAATGGTTACAATTTACAGACAGACAGACACGTCACGTTAAAAACTGGTGAGTGGGGTCGAAGTAGAACATCAACTCTTCATAATACTCCAAAAATAAACGTAAAATGCCTTTTACGTTTATTCTTCATCCTTACCACCTCTTATAGATACACGTTTGAGTAAGCGCTTGTGCGATGTAAGAGACGGCATGACGGCACCATCTATTACTATTAATTTTTGGAACTAACTTAATTTGAACAAATCTACGCATTTTCACCTCCTTACAACCCTAGCCTATGTCCTTTCTCAGGCTTTAGACTGTGTACAAAATTTTATTACAATCGGTTCGGTAGTTTTGGCGTGAAAGCGAGACAGACAGAGATACTTTCGCATGTATAATATTAGTATATATAGTATAGATTATAATTTATAGTGAGTATGGAAAATTGCTCCTATCCGGCAAGTGCGCCATATAGCTAGGTATAATTCCATACTGCTGATTGGAGATCTTGCCACACTCACTATACTTGATTTACTTTAAATGCAGTAGTTGAAAAGTTAGTCGATGACTATTTTCATTTTTAATGCTATACTTAGGTTTGGAGAACGAACCTTTATTCTTTTTTACGTAAACAGGGAAACAGATGAAATCGGTACTCAAGGTCAGCGGGATTCTGGCAGAAGAATTGGCGAGAGAATCACCGATACGACATTCTGGCGAAATGAAGTAAGGCCAGTTTCTAGCACATCATCTAAATTCTAATCCATAATCATTAATCTGTTTCTTTTGTACCTGAAAACAATGCTGTCGCTCATTTAATGCTATCGCTCAATTTCTTGATGACATAGGCACAGGACCAACGATGTTTGTACGTTCTAGTTCTATGCACAGGACGTTATCATTTTATTTGATGTCTAAGGTGTCCATTGAAATGGAACGTCTTGTGTCCACGTGTGAGAAACTCAACGATACGCGACGGCAACTGGAAAGGGCTATAGCTGGCATAGAGGGGCCTCTGCACATCGTCCAAGAGTGTTTGTACCACCGGGAGAAGAGGCAAGGTATGTGGACTTCTTTCAATCCATTCAAACCGAATGCTGAATGAGTTTCGATTTATATTATACAGTGATTTATATGATACTGATCCAGCGTGGAATCTTGACAGCTAGGCGGCGCAAGGCGTGGGCGCGGTGTGGGCGACCGCCCACGGCCTCGCGGTCTAAGGGGCCTCGCGCCCCTTGGACCACAAGGTTTTTTAAGGTTTTACGAGTTGTGATAGTTAAGCGCTTATTCCATTTCACAAAATTTAGAAATTCTAAATTTAGTGAAATGGAATAAGCGCTTTACTCAAATATTCATAAATAAAAAGTTTTATAAATTAAACTTTGAGTGCAACAAAATTATTTCTGTCAACAAATACGTCATTTAGCGTCAACCTTCAGGGGGCCTCGCAAAAAATAATATTTTAGGGGGCCTCGCAAGATATATCTTGCCCACATAAAATTTAGATCTTGCTCCGCCACTTTACCTTGACTCTTGACGTGCCTACAATATACTTAAATTAGTGCTAATTTTGTACTTTAATAATAATATATGAACCTCCTAGTTCAAATCGCCATGTCCTTGGCGTTTTGTCAAGTCAGCGCTTTTTACCCGACTGTCAAGAAGGGTTATTTCACAGACATTGATCAAGATAGATACCGCATGTGTATGTACTTCGCGTACCATATCGCGTTCCCAAACGAAGAGCAATGCTCGTCTTTCGAAAGTCTGCTCTTTAGTCTGCTATCGGAATCGGACGTCAACCGGAATTTTAAAAATGCCTAAATGCCTTAAAGTGCCGTATTGAGCTGTAGAAATTCAAGTAGAAACGTTGGCCTTGATAAAGGACACGTTTCTTATCATCGGTACGTCACAGTGGTAGGAAAAAAGTGACACGCTCGTTTTCATACAAATGGAGCGACATGCGGTATCTATCTTGATCTATGTTAATTACACTCCCGCTGCTTGTGTAAAATGAATCCTTCAGAGTTATTTGTAATGTAATATGTTTGTTCATACTAAGGTAGACCTAGTAATAAGACTCACTGTTCCATGTTTTAAGGTGTGGAACAAGTTCATGACGCTGTGGAGCAGTCGCTTCTCAAGGAGGTGGCGGTGCTCCGTGAGTCCCAAGATAAGTTCCGTGACATGCTTGAAAAGGTATGTGGGACCACTTATCCAGTCTGTATGTGGACTCCACCTGGCAATGCTGGTATTGCACGATCAACGCCTGCTTCTTTTGTCGTTCGACGTCACCCACAAACTACAAAAACTTTAATACATGCTTAGATTTGTAAGAAGCAAAAATTATGCAATAGACACAAGTTACATGTTATCTAACCTCTAATGGAGATCTGCTATCCTGGTAGGTACTTTCGAAGCAAGGAATACCTTTCCATTAGCTGGCTAACTAATTAGTTTATGCTCTAGGTTCGGCAGCAGTCCAAGAACTGTCGAGCAGCGCAGCACGAGCTGGAGACCGACATGCGCAACAAGGAGTATGCTCTCGGCATCGACACCATGTGCCACCAGCTTAACAATTTCTCCAAGGTAAGCTAATAAGCCTTAACGTGTTTTTAAGATCCAATAGCATCGCCGCGCTGAGTGATGTCATGGCGCTCTCGTCTCACGTCAATGAAGCGATTCTATTGGTTCTCAAAAATACATTTCTCGCAACACATCTCTGGTGGAAACGCAGCCTTAAGGGTTCGTATACGAAATTTCCCGATTTCGCTGATTTAACAGTTAAAATACAGTATTTCTATAATAGTAAGGGAGGTAGTGCTAGCGTTTTCTAAGTCATTTCATACCGACCAAATTTTTGTCCAGCGGTAGCTTAATATTTATCAATCAATATAATCAGCGTCAGTCGCCGCACCCGTGGTGGAATGTTAACTGAGAGCATTTCAAAGTTGTAAAAAAAATAGTTACGAAAAGTGATTTTATACCGAATGAAACTCTGATGGATGATTATTGAGATCATGTTTAACCAAAAAATCACCGTCAGTCGTATTGCAGACGGGGAATTCAACGTCAGTCGCGTTACTGAACATGTAAAATTTTTTTGAATATAAAGTCATTTTATACCGTACAAAATTTATACAGGTGAATGCTTCTACTTTGTAAATAATAAAGAAAACCGTCAGTCGCTAATACGATGGTGGAAAAACCGCCAGCCAGCGATATAAGCCATAACCAATATAGCCCTACTTCGCGCTCAATGTATCCTAGGGCGTCGCGTAGACGACATTTCCACCTGCAAACATTCAGCTGACAGCGATTTTCGTTTGAATTAACCATAAAATGATCTCACATAGCAATTTTAAGTAATTAATTCGATAGTCAATATTTGTGAAGAATTATTTACATTTTACTTTAAAAGCGCCATCTGCTGTTATATACTAAAACTAAAATAACACCTACCGAACCTAAACGTGTATAATCTAGATATGAACCTTTATTGGGTGCGAATTGGGATCTTTTTAATGTCAATTCAATATGATTCCCAACAACTTTGAGATGCTCTCAATTTTTATTCCACCCATTATGAAGTGGCTGACGATCAAAGCTGTTATGTATTACTGGAATACTATTATTGTAACGATTTTCGCTCGGTATGAAATGACTTTTTAAACTGAGCGCTACTATAAGTTTTAATGCACAATATGTAAGATCATTTCAATTATAATCTAATGTTGGAGCTAGATTTTTTGTTTTTTTTAAGTATTTTTAAATAATCCAACTCAAACCCGCGACAGTTACATTGAGAAAGTCGTCTATAAAATGTTGTAATTACTTTTTACCACTTTAATATGAACTAGTTGAGTAAAAAAATATGTAACTCGGTAAAATTTTAGAGAAAATGGGCAAAGAATTGCTGTTAATTTCGGCAACTTGGAGCTGTAATTCATAAAAAGAAAACGACAGAAATAATCTATACTTAGATAAAATTCTATCCAATTTGAGAAAAAAGAAAAAAAAACAGATTGTGCCAAAAAAACACGATTCAAAACAACCTAAATCTCACATTATATTTCTCGCCGCAAGTTCGAGTCGGCTTTCCGCGCTTAAATATATTTTAAATCTAATAATTAATATATATTTTCTTAAGTCTAATAAGGGGAAATAACCTAATGATATTTCTGTAGCGAACCTTTGCAATTTCGGCAAAATTTCGTATACGGACTCTCTGGTAAACAAGTGCCATTTTCGTCAAAACCTGATCTCATGCACCGAAAATTATGATTTTGATCTCATTCGATTCGGAATACCATCTAGAACATTCTATCAAAATTCCAAGACGGGCTGAAAAAAAAATGCAAAAGTTATAAACAATTAAGTAAACATAAAAATAAGGGTTTGGTTTTTTTTAAATATTTCAAAAACTATTTGAGATAATCAAAATTTGAAAATAGATCCTTAAAGAGCAGGAAATTTCCTAAAAAAAATCCTAGATCCTGGAACCTTACCAATAATCCTTATAGCTTTAATTGAGCGGCGAAAGTGACGGTAAAACAGCGTGGTTCGGGTTTCGCGTGATTTGCCGCAATCTGCTACGTGAACTAAAAAAATATTTTAAGTGATTAAATATTAATATTAAGGAATAAAAAAAATTGGGTACTAAGTAGACATATCAATAAACAATAATCCGTTAACAAAAATAAATTATCACAATTTGTTTAATTATTATGCTTTTCTTAATTTGTTAATAGTCACCATTTTAATGTTAACATAAAAACGCTGATTATTTCTAAACAAGAAATCTAGAATTTTTTATAATTCTTTTGAGCTAATCTTAAAAGGGCTTAGAAGAGATTACCGTTGACAAAATTCATTTTTTTTATTTTTCACTTTTTTATTAACATTCAAAAGCATTCCAAAATTATTCATGTAAATAAAGCAATTACGGTACTTTTATATCCAATTATTGTTATTATTTTGTTTTGTTGTTGTTAGAAGCCAGATAACAATATATATATATATTTGTATTTATAACTAATAAAATTTAAATAATAATTTTTATTGATGAAAAAACCCTAATTGTTTTATTTACATGAAAATTTCATGAATGCCTTTGATTGTTCATAAAAAAGTGAAAAATCAAAATTATTGAAATTTTCCACCGGATATCTCTTCTAAACGCTTTTAAGATTAGCTCAAAAGAATAATAAAAATTTCTAGATTTCTTGTTTAGAAATAATCAGCGTTTTTATGTTAACATTAAAATGGTGACTATTAACAAATGAACAAAAGCATAACATTTAAACAAATTGTGATAATTTATTGTGTGCGTTACGATTGCTCCGCCAAGTTATCTAACCAGAAAAAAACTTCGCCAAAAAAATTGACGAAATTTGTCGAAATCGAAGGGAACAAACCAAAAATTTGTCAATGCTTAAACAAAAAAGTTACAAGGATTTTAAGTTGGCCGCGCGAACGCCATAACTTCTAAGGTAAATATTTCTTAAAATATTTAACTACAGTTTATAATTCGTTTTTCGACAAATTTCGACAAATTCAGTCTTCACATGACAAAAGGAATTAGATCTCTGACCCACGTAATTCCTGAGATCTTCATGGCCACGCAATCCTCCACGTAACGTTCGCGCGGCCAACTTAAAATCCTTGTAACTTTTTTGTGTAAGCATTGACAAATTTTTGGTTTGTTCCCTTCGATTTCGACAAATTTCGACAATTTTTTGGCGAAGTTTTCTTCTGTTTAGATAACTTGGCGGAGCAATCGTAACGCACACAATTTATTTTCTGTTGACGGATTGTTGTTTATTGATATGTCTACTTAGTACCTAATTTTTTTTATTTCTTTATATTAATATTTAATCAGTTAAAATATATTTTTTAGTTTGCGTGGCAGATTGCGGCAATTCACGCGAAACCCGAACTACGCGTTGTTACCGTTAAGCCCGTCACACACCTAGCTATAATATATATTAATATGTTTATAGCTAGGCATATTAATATATATTTTCTATACTAATTTTCGCGTGACCACACACTCAGCTATAATATATATTTCTGTGACATGTGGATTTAGTATAGAATAATATGCCTTGCTATAAATATATTAATATATATTATAGCTAAGTCTGTGACGGGCTTTACTTTCGCCGCTCATTTAAAGCTATAAGGATTATTGGTAAGGTTCCAGGATCTAAGATTTTTTAAGGAAATTTCCTGCTCTTTAAGCATGGACGTATAAAAAAAGGCGGACGGAGTCCCACCGTACACAAAACTGTGTCCTTCAGAGTCGGCCAGCTGGCTGTATGTAAGCGGTCCGCACGCACACATTCTTGCGCTAGTCCATACCATTTGACAGGCGTCAGAATGTGTGCGTGGCCGACTCTGAAGAAAAGTGAAGACACAGTTTTGTATATAGGTAACAAGACTCCGTCCGCCTTTTTTTCTACGTTCATGTCTTTAAGGATCTATTTTCAAATTTTGATTATCTCAAATAGTTTTCGAAATATTAAAAAAAATCCAAACCCTTCTTTTTATGTTTACTTAATTGTTTATAACTATTGCATTTTTTTTCAGCCCCTCTTGGAATTTTGATAGAATGTTCTAGATGGTATTCCGAATCGAATGAGCCCAAAATCATAATTTTCGGTGCATGAGATCAGGTTTTGACGAAAATGGCACTTGCTAATCAGACTAATCAATGTCAATGATAATAATAATATCTATGGACGCTTCACACCACGTCAGTCTGGCCCCGTGCTAAGTACCTGAAGGACTTGTGTTACAGGTACCAGACAACGGAAATACTTATATTTAATACTATACATATTATACTAGCTGTCCCAGCAAACGTTGCTTTGCCATAATATAAAATATTTCGCCCATATAATTTTATTGAAATGACTAAATAAGTATGTCGCCTTGGCAACGTCGATCGCTATCCCGTCGCACAAACAATGGTCGCCCTCAGTCTCGAGTTGTAATAATTTACTATTATTTATTCAACAAATGCACTTATCAATATAAAAAGTAGATGTTGTCCGATTCTCAACCCTAGCCGATAAGCTCGCTATTCACGAAAATCGGTCGAGCCGTTTCAGAGGAGTTCAATTACGCACACCGTGACACGAGAATTTTATATATTAGAGATTTAAGATTGTTATTATATCATATACATATTTAATTAATACACATCCAGACCCAGGAACATTGAAAACTTTTTGTTCCGTCGTCGGCGGGATTCGAACCCGCGACCCCCGGCTTGAGCTGCCACACACTCAACCAATTGAGCCACAGAGGTCGTCAAATGATGGTCTAATACCGTGGTCCGTGAACATACACGACATAGACCACACAGGCAATCTTCATTCTAGAGCACATCTGCCACAGGGTCTACAATTCTACGCTGGCATCGAACGTTACGATCCAACGGTGTGCGACGAAGCTCGCTGGGCCGCCGCCTCCGCCGCCACGCTGCGCCGCTCGCAGGCCGAGCGAGCCAAATCCATACAGATGCTGTCTGGTAGGATCCATTTCTTGGCGTAGACTGTAGACCGTCGTAAGACACGTAAAATTCGTCCAATATAAATTAGGCACTTCTCTTTTACGCACAAAATTGCTCTCGTTTCTAATGGTTAGGCTGCCATGTCGTACGCGACTAAGGCTGGTATAAATAGTAAGTACTCAAGATGCATCTCGGTCTCAAGACACGGTTCAGGCTCTGTGATTGGTTGGCTCTCAAAATTTGGACTTGTGTCTTGAGACCGGGTCGCATCTTAAGTACTGATTATTTATACCAGCCTCAGCCAGGCACGAAATTCGTACTTCGACTTACGTGTCTCACACGCTTGAGCATGTATAAATCTAGATATGTGCTATCAACGAAGATATAGCTTTTTACTTTTACTAGTGAAAGAGACGACGAATAACCTTAAAAATATTGACTCAGATGCTGAGAACCTGATCAATGTCGCTGCGACTGAGATCTGGGACCAGTGGAGCGGCACTAACAACGCCTTCACGCGCCGCATCGCCGACACCGTCGAGATCAAGAACAAACTGCAGCTGCATCTGCACAAGGTACCATCGTAAACCCTTTTACATAGGCTTAAACTGAGAACATCCTTTTAAGGCTGCGTTTCCAACAGATGTGTTGCGAGGAATGTGTTTTTAAGATCCAATAATTCTATTGGATCTTAAAAACTGCGCTGAGCGATGTCACGGCAAGCTCACGTCAATGAAGCGATTCTATTGGTTTTCAAAAACACATTTCTCGCAACACATCTCTGGTGGAAACGCAGCCTAAGTCGGTTGAAAAAACACCAGCTACGCATGATGTTGTGGGCATGTGAGTATTGAGCCGCTCTTGACTATCTTTAGCTCGTAGCATTTTTATCTCGCTCTATCTTTTGCATCAAAAACTCTCTCCCTATAGGTGCAACAGGAGATATTCGACCAGGAGAAAACTCTGGAGCTACTGAACAAGGCGATAGAAGACAAGCTTCAGCCGCTGCGAGTGGCGCACACGCGGCTGCAGGCGCGCACCAACCGCCCGCACCTCGAGAAGTGCCGCGACCAGGCGCAGGAGAGGTAAACAAAATGGCGCACGCGTACAAAGTGGCCGCCGTGTGATATGGCGGGAATGCGTTTTAAGTTTTTGGTCACGTTTTCCATGATTTTAATAAAGGCACTTGGCTATAAATTTAAAATATTATGTCGTCATTCGTCAATGAATGAATACTGTACAAAGTACAATAATTATGTATTAGGTTAACTGCTGAGTGAGAGCTTTGTGTCAGCAAATTACATTCATTAACGTTGTAACATTTTATTTAATAAATCAGTGTAAGAACAGCACTCGTTGGGTTTGGTTGTTACATCCCATCCCTATCTATCTGTAGAAACACTACAGATCTTTTTGGTCCTTCGAGCCGGATCTATGTCGTCCACTTCAAAGTTCCTCGATGCACTCTGCCATTTGGATCGCGTTTGGAGCTGTTGAAGGTACTCCGAAGACCACTTCTTCCAAAAGTTCCTGTTCATGGCTTGGATCATGTGCCACCTGCTGTTAATATTGAGATGTTCCGGTTCAGCCTGTGGACGAGACAACAAAGGTCCCCCTATAAGGAAATGTCCAGGAGTCAGGTAATCATCATCAGGATTCTCCGTCAACGCAACCAATGGTCGTGAATTGAGGCAGGCCTCTATCTGTTGTAACAGGGTGTTCAATTCTTCATAGGTAAGTCGCTGCTCGCCTATCACGCGTCGAAGATGATATTTGAGTGATTTGACGGCGGCCTCCCACAGACCTCCTGCAGATGGAAATGACGGTGCGTTGAAAGTCCATTTGATATTATAGCTGCTTATGTTCGCGAAGAAATTCCTGTCAATTGTTGCCAAAATCTCTTTGTACTCCTTAGTCAGCAATCTGTTAGCGCCTTTAAAATTTGTCCCATTGTCACTGTACATATGACTTGGGGTGCCTCGCCGGGCACAAAACCGACGAAATGCTGCGAGAAATCCAGGGGTGCTGAGGTCGGACACGAGCTCCAAGTGTACGGCCTTGGTCGATAAACAGACGAACACTGCTACGTATCCTTTCGTTGTTCTTATTCCACGCCCCTTTTGTGCTTTAATGTCAAAATTACCTGTAAAGTCCACACCTGTATGGCTGAATGGACGCGAAGGAGTTACGCGTGGTTCGGGTAGATCTGCCATGATCTGTTGATGATTCTGGTGGCTGTAGCGCCTGCATCTGACACACTTACGTAACTCTCTTTTAACAGTACGGAGCCCGCTCAGTATCCAGTATTTGTACCTAATGTGTGATAAGGTAAGTCTGGGTCCGCCATGTAAAGTTAAAGTATGAGCTTGTTGTATAATTAATTCTGTGAGACGACTATGATTCAATAAAATGATTGGATTTTTCGCACAACCTGCTAAATGGGACTTGTTAAGTCTCCCACCGACTCTCAGTAATCCGTCAACCTTACTAATAAACGGGTTTAAGCATAATATTTTACTATTCCTAGGTAATTTTCTATTCTGTAAAATACAACTAAATTCTTCATTAAATTCTATAAATTGTACAGTTCTAATTATAATACAATATGCGTTTTCCATTTCAACGGCTGACAAGTAATTCTGATGTGGCACATTCTGCTTGTTGCGAAGCCACAGGATGTAACGTGATAGCCATGCCACTGTTGTTGCGACACGTGCTAATGAACTGTATTCATTCAATAATTGTAATATTAAAGTCTTATGTTTTTTAATTGTAGTCGATAAAGTCGCGTTCACACTAGACTTAATTTCTTCTATACATGTAGTTAAATGAGAAACGTTTTTATTTGAACTTATATCTAACTTGTTGAGCCATTCTGGGCCCCACCATAACGAATGGGATTCTAATTGTGAAACTGTCAATCCTCTTGTGGCACAGTCTGCTGCATTTAATTCTGTGCTCACATGATGCCAACGTGAAGGTTCGACGATTTCTGTAATCTTTTGTACTCTGGTGGATACAAATTTTTGCCATCTGTGAATGTCACCTTGAATCCAAGCCAATGCAATCATAGAATCACTCCAGCAATGCACCTCATATTGACTGTCTGTCATTGTAGCCAATACCTTATCTAAAAGATTAGCCAAAAGATGTGCGCTACATAATTCAAGCTTAGGTAGAGTTAACTTGTTCTTCAAAGGAGCGAGCTTTGTTTTCGCCGTAAGTAGCCTCGTTGTGCACACGCCTTTGCTGTTTGTAGCGGTAATGTACACCACGCTTGCGTAAGCCTTTTCCGAGGCGTCGCAAAAACCATGTATAATATATTTATGAGTATCACCTAAGTATCTCGGTATTTCGAATTTATTTAAATGTTGAAAATCCTGTTTTAATGTTTTCCAGTCACAAATTATCTGCTGAGGAAGCTCATCATCCCAGGTAATGTTCGGTTCCAACCAAGTTCGTTGAAACAGTACCTTAGCTTTGATGGTAAGAGGTGAGAGCCAGCCCAGCGGATCGAAAATCTTCGAAATGTTGGATAGTAGTTGTCGTTTTGTAAGATGATCCTCGCTATCTAAATCTACGAATTTATTTTGAAATGTAAATGAGTCTGTTCTAGGACTCCAACTTAACCCTAATGTTTTTCGCGATTCAGCACATTTGAAATCTAACGAAATGTCCAACTGCTCTGGTGACAAGTTTTGTGTGAGCTCCATGTTGTTACTAGACCATTTACGAATATTCATGCCTGCTGTGTTGAAAATATCAATAATCTGTTTCTGTAAATCTCTCGCTTTCTCTATAGAACTCTCACCTGTGAGGAGATCGTCCATGTAGAATGACGTCAAAATAGCATGTGCTGCTAGAGGAAAATCCTCCTTATGGTCTAAAGCAAGCTGTTTCAGGGTTCGCATGGCAAGATACGGCGCAGACTTAGTTCCGTATGTGATTGTCGTTAATTGATATTCTTGCGGCGCAGAGTCTGCAGTTTTTTCGGTCGAGAAGATGTCTCTCCATACGATTCTCTGAAGATGCTGGTCACACTCTCGTATAAAGAACTGACGGAACATCTTTTCCAAATCCGCTGTAATGACGATTTTATGTTTACGCCACGATAAAATTAAACTGTGTAAATCGCTTTGTAGATTTGGGCCTCGAAGCATCAAATCGTTCAAACTGTACCCTGTAGTAGTTTTCGCTGAGGCGTTAAATACGGTTCTCAGTTTAGTTGTTGTCGAGTCAGCTTTTAAAACTCCATGGTGCGGGAGATAGTACGACGGCTCTACCTTTTTTGTTACAGGTTTCATATGTCCTAAACTTAGATATTCCCTCATAAACAGTGTGTAACTTTCTGAGAATTCTGTATTTTTTGTCATTTTACGTTCCAAATTATATAATTGTGCTATCGCCTTCTGTCTAGAGTTTCCCAGATGTTTCTCAAAGTCCTGTTTCATTGGAATCGCAACTTCATATTTACCGTTCTGTAATCGTCTCGTGGTCGACTGGTACAGCTGTTCGCAATACTCGTCTTCCTCCGAGCGGGCAGTCGAGGAGCTCTGAACCTCCTCGAGCTCCCAATACTGCGAAATGTCGGCTAGATTGTTCAGCACGACGCAGCAGTTAAATGTCCTCACGTCCCCTGACAAGATCCAACCTACCCTAGTCTGTTGGGCCATGGGCGCCTTGTTAGGACCCTTGATGAGGCCATCCATCAGGATGTCGGAATACACACTCGCATCCAGCAGCATGTCAATAGGTCTAGAGATGTTGAAGTCGGGATCCGCAAGTCTAATGTTTTGAAGGTGTGACCACGGCTGTTTGTTAAATGTTCCGTTGGGCAAATTGTTAATTACTTTATTTATAACAATAGCCTGAGTTGAAAATGTGTAGTCATCGTAAATCGACATACAATTCAATGTAACGACTCCCTTTCCTTGTTTGGAGCCATATCCTATTCCAGAAATAGAAGCGGGATGATGTTGTCTAGGAAGACCTAGCAACTGGGCGGCGCGCTCCGAAATTAATGAAATTTGAGAGCCTTGGTCTAAAAGCGCTCTTAAAACTATGTAAGTACCGTCGTAGGCCTGTATTTTTAATAGTAGTGTAGTTAATAATATCTCCTCATTATCCGTAGCTACGTAGTTAACATTATGATTTTTATTAGTATTGTAATTAGGTGTAAAGTTAGTATTAGCTAAGTTAGATGTAGGCATGTAACTCGACGACGGAGCTGTTGTGACGACGGGCTGTGCTCGCGTAATCGATGACGTCGAGTATGTCGTATGAGGTAAGGATTTGTGGGCCTTGAAAACGGCATAATATCCATCGTGTAGAATGGTATTGTGATCACCATGACAATGTTTGCAACGTTTTGCAGAAGTACAACCATTTGCATTGTGCATGTAAAGACAATTCTGACAAACATGTAATTTTAGTACCGTCCTCATTTTTTCCTCGGCCGATAACTTAGCGAACTTACTGCATTTAAATAAAATATGATTTTGCTGACATAGCGGACAGTTCCACATGCGAGTTGCTGTCGCCTGATAATACGGTTTTGCAATATATTTGCCTTTAGCATATTTTGTATTGTTTTGCGTATTACTTGAATGCGACGAAGAGGGCTTCGGTGTGAAAGTTTGAGCCTTTCTTTTTTGTATGGGCTCTAAAGCTGTAAATTTATTTTCTAGAAAGTTCATGAGCTCATCGAGCGTGGGTAGCTCTCGTGGACTTTTACGATTTTCCTGGTAGTCACTGTACGTGTCAGGGTCCAGTTTTTTCGTAATCAGATGTACAAGAAGCGGGTCCCAAGTGGAAGTGTTTATGCCTAGATTTTGTATGGCATTAATACACTCCATGGATGTATCATAGAGACGCCTTATTTCATACGCCGACTGTTTGTAAGAAGCTGGCTGATTTAAAAATAATTCTACTTGTTTCGTAAATAGCAACTGACGATTGTTATACCGATGAGTGAGAAGCTCCCATGCGGTATCGTAGTTTTCAGCGGAAATATGTAGATGTTGTATAAGACGCTCGGCTTCTCCTCTAAGTTTGCCCTTAAGGTGTTGCATTTTTTGACCCTTTGTGAGCAAGTTATTGTTATGTATGCTTTCGGAAAATAAATCATAAAACGTAGGCCACTGTGTGTATTTGCCTGTAAACACGGGGATATCTATTTGAGGTGTAGCCTGTTGGATGTGAGCTGCGGATGCTAATTTTTTATTAAGTGATCGTTTGATGTCTTTGTAGCAATTTTCATAATAGGAAAATTCATTATCGTACTCCGCGTCATCTCCTTGTAAAATATTGTCTATCTCTAAATGTAAGGAATCAATGTTATTCCAGCGAGATTGAACACCACACAGCTCGTCTTCTAACTCCCATTTATCGCCTATTTTTTCAACGTTAATGTTATTAATTAGCCTAGCAAATGCTCTAAAATTGGTACGTTGCAGCGATAAAAGTTTTTCAATGTCTGTGTGTGCCTGTTGCAGCTGTGCTGGCAGTGCCTGTGCTGGCGGTGCCTGTGCTGGCGGTGCCAGTTCGCGAGACGGTGACGGTGTTGTCGTATGTTTTCCGACGGACAAACTAGTACCTGTCTGGTCTGTTATCGTAGTAGGTGGATAGGAAGAAATCCTGTAGCGGACATTATTGTAAAATTCGCGTGCCTCCTCGTACTGATTTTCCACGAAATATGGAGCATCAGGGAAACCGCGCAGACTGAGCTTATCGTTGTTCGCATTGAACTCAGCCCAGAGTCTGTCCAAATTAGCGAGTCTCTCGTCGAGATATTCGCGCGTCTTACGGGATGGTGAATCCTTTCTAAAATTAGTCTCTATACGCTTAATCTCTTCTAGGATCGCGTTCTGCTGCTGAATAAGCTTGTCCATCGTGTAAAGAAAATATGGAAAGATCTTACTTGGTTCTGTGGTTTACTCTCCTGCGGAACTGCTGTCGATGCTGTCGATGATGTGGGCGTTGCGGCTGTCGCTGCTACAGAAACCTCACGGTAGAGAGTCCACTGAACACTTCACTAATTGTAGTTCTGACTGTACGTCACTGCAACTGTTCGTCACAGATGTAACACTGTATGTGCTAAAGTCACTGGTGTCCTCACAACGCGGCGCGGATGTAAAGTAACTGTATGTTACACGCGACGCGAGAGCAAGGTCCTGAAGGAACGAAGGACCAAAAAGATCCACGTTGTTTGAGTTGAGTTATGTTGCTAACGCATTATTCGGAGTTCTCGACGACAGGTTTCTGAAACAATATGAAAAGGACATAGAGAAGATTTCGTACGACTCCAATCACTTACGAAGCCTTCTGAAAAATCAAACTAGCATTATTGAGGCACAGTCGAACATATTACGCAGAAATGAAGATATTATGTATAAGCAATTTAGCATGGTACAGTCACATTTACAAAACTTTACAGATATTTTAAATCGAGTACAGTCGGACAATGAGCATCAACTTAATACTATATCATCAATTTTGTCGGCACAGATTTTAATATCGAATCTTAGACGTATACAAGATAATTTAGTCGATACAGTAACTGATTTATCTCATGGACATTTGGACGCACATTTAATACCTTCAGAACAGCTACAACAACAGATGCACATTATCTCGAATCAATTAAGAGGAGACCTAACTTTGCCTATTAGTGAAGAAGACTTACAGGAATTATACAAGGTCATGAAAGTTAACTCAAAGGTCGGAAGATCATTCCTAGTCATAGAGATAAAAATACCTTTAATTGCTAAGGAATCATTCGAACTAGACAAAATATACAGCATATCTTTAAATAGAAATCTTATTATTGAAACGCTTACACCTTACATAGCTTTTAATTTACAAAAGGAAATATTTATTTTACTAACAGAAGAAGATACACATTTTTGTATGCATTTATCCTCAGAAAGAGTCCTGTGTGCCTTCGATAGACCAATTTATGAGCAACAAATTAATCATTCTTTCTGTGATCTACACGCAAACAATAAAACATTATGTACAACTAAAATAATTAAGTGCGAAGAGCGGTGGATCAAATTACGTGCTACTAACCGGTGGTTGTTCTCGTGCTGCGAAAATTGCCAAGCGCGGCTTTTCTGCTCGGACACAATAGAAATGATTACTATACAAGGAAACGGACTCATGGACATAGCGTCGGGATGTGTTTTAAAGAGTAAATCTGTAACAATTTACGGACACACTAATTATCTTACAAAACTATCTACAAAGCCTGACATAGCTCCAGTACCAGAATTTTCTATCCTCAATCATATTTTAAATTCTACACTACCTGAAAGTTTCATACCAGACAATCACAGTCATACTTGGGATCAGATGAAGATGCAGTTGGAGAACATAAGAAAGGAAGCTGATGTGGTTTACTCTCCCGTCAGTGTACACGATGTGCACCACTATACTGCGATCTACGCCACGCTGACACTACTGATATTAGTGGGGTGCATTTACGTCGTTCGTCGTGTTCGTAAGAGGAGCCAACAACAACATATTCATTCAAAAAGATCTGTAGTGTATAGATTAAATGTTTGCTAACAAATGTTTACTAATGTTACTGAACATTTTCTAACTGCGGTGTGGGAGCACCATTACATTTACTAAACATTTTGTAACATGAAACCATTTTAAACATTTTTTTAACATTTGTGATTAAATGTTTGATAACAAATGTTTACTAACGTTACTAAACATTTTCTAACTGCGGTGTGGGAGCACCATTACATTCCTGAAAGAGTAAATTTATTTTTTACTTTTCTATGGGCAAACTCGTGATGCTGGGTTGCTTACCCATACAAATCACAAAAAAAAAATTGCTCTTTCAGCGCTGCTACTTTTACAGTGAACTCTATGTTATAACTTTTAAGGGACACATACACACCCTAAACTCTAAAATATACTCACATTGTTATACTGTCTCTGGTCTCATTTTAAATGAAGGCTGTTTTACATCTAAGCCATGTTCATGTGATTTATGTACCAAGGTATCCTTGTTATAGATCAAGTATAACTTTTTGACAAAATTATCATCTTATAGTTTTAGTTAAGTGGGGCCCTATATTTACAATTTCAGGTGGACATGCCAGTTTTCTTCTACATTGACCCTGAAATAGCAGATGATCCCAAACTAGAGTATGTTGATGAAATAGTATTATCGTATACATTCTTTGAAGCCAAAGAGGGACTTAAGTTGCCAGTGCCGTCATACGCAAAGTGAAATAGATGTTACAAGTAGATTATGTTGTACAGCAGAAACTTAATTTATTGTTTAGGTACTGGTCAATGAAGAAGGTACGCTTATATTTGTAATATATTGCTTGAATAAAATATTAAGATAAATTAACAATCTTTATGCATGATTTACTAGTACTAATTGATTGGACTATAATTTTAAAGCAAAGTAGAATGTCGAAATGTAAGTTTTTATCAATCCCATGAAACAAATAGTAATGTTATCAATTACTAATGATTAGAGACCGGATTATATGCATTTGCATATTTTAGCGATTCTCAGCTGTAATAGCATATTTTAGCTAAGATCTAGTTATGATGCATATTATCGGTACATTTACAACATTTTTCACTAACCCTGCGTTCCGAAATGCGACCAAATTTAATAACAATAACAAAACATAAGGGCTATTGAGTAATAGTTATGAGTGTTATGACTTTTTACTGCATTTCGAATGGTGTGCGTCCCCCCAGAAAGCCCAATCGAGCTAGGTGTATTTTCAATATATCAGAATTTAGAGCAAAAATAGATCACCTCTACAGTCAAGTAAAAAAATTGGAGCATTAATACGAACGACGCTGCGAGCTAAAAACCGTGGGCTTGCTGACGTCCTGTCCCGTCAGCACGCCCAAGCTAGATCTCGGGAACCGTTGAGAGTACTATCGTGTATTGTGGTTCAAATTTTCGAGCAAAATTGGAGCACTCTGCTCCCGTGAAATCAACTTCGAAACTAGAATGTGAAAGGAGTTAGACGTGATTAACCGGTGGGCTTGCTGGCGTCCTGTCCCGTCAGCAAGCCCACGCAGATCTCTGAAACGGTAATGATTTGGATTATGATTAAAAACTCTACAATAGAGCCCTATTTAGAGCACTCTGCTCCAAAAAAAATATTAATGTAGCTTCAATAGTTATCGAGTTACAGGCCTTTGAAAACGGGCTTGCTGACGTCGCGTCCCGTCAGCAAGCCCATTTGGAGCGTGAAAACTACTGAACGGAGAGTCGTCAAAAATATCTCAAATCGTAGCTTAGAATGAGAGAACTATGCTCCAAATAGATCAAAATCCCAGGTTCTACGGTTTTCGCGCTATCAGCGAAAAACACTTCAGCCGCCAAAATTTGTCGATTTTCACAATCGCGCGACGTTGCCGTTCCGCGCAACAAGCAAATGAACGCTTCATTTGCCGTTGGTGTACACGAGAATGAACCTTCAGATGGTTTATTTAAGAGTCTCTTTACTTGCAATCCTAAGATGGCACGTAGTTTATGTCCGATATAATAGACCAGCAGCTATCGTTGCTAATTCGACATTTGTAATCTTCTTGTAAGTTCATGTAAAAGTAAGCTTGTTTGCCTACTCCCTATATTGAAATGTTACCTAATAATATTTCATTTGATGTGATGTGAGTCAGCACAGCATGATTAAGGGCCTACACGAGCCATAATGGCGCCGCCATTAGTTAAAAATAATTACTCACGTAAGTAGTACCTACTTTTAAACGAAAACTCAGTTTTCAAGTTAGGCATTTATTTAGAAACAATCAATCGGCAAAATATAGAAAGCTGTGTAATATCTATTATTTTTAACTGAGAAATTATTTTTTAACTGATGGCGGCGCCACTTAGGCTTGTGAAGTTGTGATCTTAATAGAAGTGTTGAAATAAAACAAGAAACATACAAATGTGTAAATGTTATAATTGTTACAAATCAGTCTTGTTTATAAATTAGAATAGGTAAGGTGCCTGAAGGTACCTTTCGCACCTTTGCTTCTTATAAAACAGTCTTAATCATCATTTGGTTTCTTATGTTACTTTACTACGATTATGATTAAATAAATATAGCGTTTCATTTATTTTAGTGTAAATTTAAAATAAACTGACAGACAATATAAGTAAACATCGTAACAATAGGTAGGTATAGTGCTTAAGCAAAGTTATACAACAATTTTTATCACATTTTTAGTCATAAAATGGCACTAAAATTATGTAAAGTTTCATGTGCACAATCACCTCTTTATTTGTGTCCATTTCGCTATAATCCTCACTTTTGAAACCTTCATGAAAATCAATTTTGAGTAGGTATGCCAAAAAATATTCATGAAATAGTCGTGACTACATGCCGAATCTCGAAAATAGTCCTTTAACGATTCCAGAGTTATGGGTACCTTGGTGAGGATTATAGTGACATGCTTTTTCGGTATAATCCTCACCTGTTTTCTACTAAACGTTTACGGATTTCAGTATAAACTTGGTATCAAAAAATAGTCCGGAAATAGTCGTCCCAAACGATATAAATTTCGACCTGGTTTACTCTGTATAAGTATGTTAAAAACCCATATAACCCATGTAAACTATACATATAAAAAATCCTCAACACACCTTTATAACTCTGGAATCGTTGAAGGACTATTTTCGAGATTCGGCATGTAGTCACGACTATTTCATGAATATTTTTTGGCATACCTACTCAAAATTGATTTTCATGAAGGTTTCAAAAGTGAGGATTATAGCGAAATGGACACAAATAAAGAGGTGATTGTGCACATGAAACTTTACATAATTTTAGTGCCATTTTATGACTAAAAATGTGATAAAAATTGTTGTATAACTTTGCTTAAGCACTATACCTACCTATTGTTACGATGTTTACTTATATTGTCTGTCAGTTTATTTTAAATTTACACTACAATAAATGAAACGCTATATTTATTTAATCATAATCGTAGTAAAGTAACATAAGAAACCAAATGATGATTATGACTGTTTTATAAGAAGCAAAGGTGCGAAAGGTACCTTCAGGCACCTTACCTATTCTAATTTATAAACAAGACTGATTTGTAACAATTATAACATTTACACATTTGTATGTTTCTAGTTTTATTTCAACACTTCTATTAAGATCACAACTTCACAAGCCTAAGTGGCGCCGCCATCAGTTAAAAAATAATTTCTCAGTTAAAAATAATAGATATTACACAGCTTTCTATATTTTGCCGATTGATTGTTTCTAAATAAATGCCTAACTTGAAAACTGAATTTTCGTTTAAAAGTAGGTACTACTTACGTGAGTAATTATTTTTAACTAATGGCGGCGCCATTATGGCTCGTGTAGGCCCTTAATCATGCTGTGCTGACTCACATCACATCAAATGAAATATTATTAGGTAACATTTCAATATAGGGAGTAGGCAAACAAGCTTACTTTTACATGAACTTACAAGAAGATTACAAATGTCGAATTAGCAACGATAGCTGCTGGTCTATTATATCAGACATAAACTACGTGCCATCTTAGGATTGCAAGTAAAGAGACTCTTAAATAAACCATCTGAAGGTTCATTCTCGTGTACACCAACGGCAAATGAAGCGTTCATTTGCTTGTTGCGCGGAACGGCAACGTCGCGCGATTGTGAAAATCGACAAATTTTGGCGGCTGAAGTGTTTTTCGCTGATAGCGCGAAAACCGTAGAACCTAGGATTTTGATCTATTTGGAGCATAGTTCTCTCATTCTAAGCTACGATTTGAGATATTTTTGACGACTCTCCGTTCAGTAGTTTTCACGCTCCAAATGGGCTTGCTGACGGGACGCGACGTCAACAAGCCCGTTTTCAAAGGCCTGTAACTCGATAACTATTGAAGCTACATTAATATTTTTTTTGGAGCAGAGTGCTCTAAATAGGGCTCTATTGTAGAGTTTTTAATCATAATCCAAATCATTACCGTTTCAGAGATCTGCGTGGGCTTGCTGACGGGACAGGACGCCAGCAAGCCCACCGGTTAATCACGTCTAACTCCTTTCACATTCTAGTTTCGAAGTTGATTTCACGGGAGCAGAGTGCTCCAATTTTGCTCGAAAATTTGAACCACAATACACGATAGTACTCTCAACGGTTCCCGAGATCTAGCTTGGGCGTGCTGACGGGACAGGACGTCAGCAAGCCCACGGTTTTTAGCTCGCAGCGTCGTTCGTATTAATGCTCCAATTTTTTTACTTGACTGTAGAGGTGCTCTATTTTTGCTCTAAATTCTGATATATTGAAAATACACCTAGCTCGATTGGGCTTTCTGGGGGGACGCACACCATTCGAAATGCAGTAAAAAGTCATAACACTCATAACTATTACTCAATAGCCCTTATGTTTTGTTATTGTTATTAAATTTGGTCGCATTTCGGAACGCAGGGTTAGTGAAAAATGTTGTAAATGTACCGATAATATGCATCATAACTAGATCTTAGCTAAAATATGCTATTACAGCTGAGAATCGCTAAAATATGCAAATGCATATAATCCGGTCTCTAATCATTAGTAATTGATAACATTACTATTTGTTTCATGGGATTGATAAAAACTTACATTTCGACATTCTACTTTGCTTTAAAATTATAGTCCAATCAATTAGTACTAGTAAATCATGCATAAAGATTGTTAATTTATCTTAATATTTTATTCAAGCAATATATTACAAATATAAGCGTACCTTCTTCATTGACCAGTACCTAAACAATAAATTAAGTTTCTGCTGTACAACATAATCTACTTGTAACATCTATTTCACTTTGCGTATGACGGCACTGGCAACTTAAGTCCCTCTTTGGCTTCAAAGAATGTATACGATAATACTATTTCATCAACATACTCTAGTTTGGGATCATCTGCTATTTCAGGGTCAATGTAGAAGAAAACTGGCATGTCCACCTGAAATTGTAAATATAGGGCCCCACTTAACTAAAACTATAAGATGATAATTTTGTCAAAAAGTTATACTTGATCTATAACAAGGATACCTTGGTACATAAATCACATGAACATGGCTTAGATGTAAAACAGCCTTCATTTAAAATGAGACCAGAGACAGTATAACAATGTGAGTATATTTTAGAGTTTAGGGTGTGTATGTGTCCCTTAAAAGTTATAACATAGAGTTCACTGTAAAAGTAGCAGCGCTGAAAGAGCAATTTTTTTTTTGTGATTTGTATGGGTAAGCAACCCAGCATCACGAGTTTGCCCATAGAAAAGTAAAAAATAAATTTACTCTTTCAGGAATGTAATGGTGCTCCCACACCGCAGTTAGAAAATGTTTAGTAACGTTAGTAAACATTTGTTATCAAACATTTAATCACAAATGTTAAAAAAATGTTTAAAATGGTTTCATGTTACAAAATGTTTAGTAAATGTAATGGTGCTCCCACACCGCAGTTAGAAAATGTTCAGTAACATTAGTAAACATTTGTTAGCAAACATTTAATCACAAATGTTAAAAAATGTTAAAAATGTTTTCATGTTGGAAAATGTTTTGTAAACGCAAGTTAACAAATAATAGCAAATAGTTGCGTGTGTACGGTAAATTATACGGCTATTGCTGAACCAAAGATTTCCTTTGGTAGGATTGGTCCTTATGGCCCAAGGATGGATTTAGGATGTGGAGCCACCGCGATTTTTGATGTAATTTTTTTAAAATTTTAGCAGCTTCTGCTCTGGAGGAAAATAGAGTCTCAATCTGTATAGAGGCATTAATTATGGTAATATTCCAAGTTCGGTACCATATTCGGGTGACTTAAGAATGCTTAATTCATTTTAGGACTCATATTTGCACGATAAAGATGTTAAACAACGTAAAAGAAAGAAGAAGCATTATTTAAACGCGCTAATCTTAGTAATGAGTCAGTAATTACTCGTCCGTTGTGAAAAATTCTTTCAGTGTTAGATAGGCCATTTATCAAGGAAGGCTATAGGCTATATTTTATTACGCTAAGACTAATATAAGCGAAGAAATAAAGGAAAATGTGGAAAAAACGGGGGAAATTTTTTGAAAGGGCTTATTTCACGAACTACTGGAGTAATTTTTCTGTTATTTGGCACAGATAAAAAGTAAAAACGTGAAGGATCATAGGCTATTTATTGTGGACTAATTTGTCTGTGAAGTACCTAATTTACGCGGGCGAAACCGGAACGACTAGTAGTATTATAAAGCTGAAGAGTTTGTTTGTTGAACGCACTAATCTCAGGAGCTACTCATCCGATTTGAAAGAATCTTTCAGTTTTTGATAGCCTAATTATCGAGGAAGGCTATAGCCTATATTTTATTACGCTAAAAACAATAGGAGCAAAGATACAGAGGAAAATGTGAAAATAAAGAAGAGTTTGTTGGTTAGTTTGTTTGTTTGAACGCACTAATCTCAAGAACAACTGGCCCGATTTGAAAAAATCTTTCAGTGTTTGATAGCCTATTTATCGAGGAAGGCTATAAGCTATATTTTATCACGCTAAGACCAATAAGAGCAAAGACACAGGAAAATGTAAAAAACGGGGAAAATTATTTGAAAGGGCTAATATCTCACAGACTACTGGAGCAATTTTTATGTTATTTGACGCGAATATATAGTAGACTACGTGAGACATGGGTTATTAATTTGTGAAAAATATACGGTTTCCGTGAAATTTCAGATTTATGCGGACGAAGCCACGCGGGACGTCTAGTATCATTAATATGTTTATTGCTCCATTCATCACCATGTATTTGGCATGCAGAATAATGCGGCTATCAGCCTCCTTATATTAATTAAGCCCTGTCAACAGCGTTTTCGTTGGTTGAAAATCATATATTCTGAATTTTTTATTTTATTTTATTTTTACTATCTTTTATCCAAATATTATTCCAAAATTGGCATTTAAACATTCGATTCAATCGAAAATGATACCAAACTTGACTATATACCTAAATCCCACGCAGTTTTTGACCTCATACCTTGTTAAAGCTAACCCCCCCCCCCCCCCCCCCCCCCAACAGCATGAGATATTCAGGTGGCTCCACATCGTAAACCCATCTTAGGGATATCAATATAAGATATCAATCCTACCAAAGGAAATCTTTGGTTCAGCAAAAGCCGTATTCCTCGTTTTTTTTTAACTTGTATGCACACAACTAAAAACAACTTATAACAAAATAAAATATATTGTGTTACCTTTTGTTTGTAAACCTTTTATAAAGGACGACGGGGTATGCGGTGAGCCAATACCAGATTTAAATGTTATTAAATGCTAGTAAACGTAAATAAACATTTTCTATTAGTGTAGGAGCACTTATAACATGTAACAGTTCCTAACAAAATGTAAGGACGAGGGGGTATGCGGTGAGCCAATACCAGATTTAAATGTTATTAAATGCTAGTAAACGTAAATAAACATTTTCTATTAGTGTAGGAGCACTTATAACATGTAACAGTTCCTAACAAAGTGTAACAATTGACAACATTTGTTAGTAAATGTTTTTATGTTAGAAAATGTTTACAAACATTTTCTAACGGCGGTGTGGGAGCACAATAAACATTTTATAAAGGAGGACAGGGTATGCGGTGAGCCAATACCAGATTTAAATGTTATAAAATGTTAGTAAACATTTTCTATTAGTGTAGGAGCACTTATAACATGTTACAGTTCCTAACAAAATGTAACAATAATTGACAACATATTTTGTTAGTAAATGTTTTTAGTGTGGAAGCACCATTACTTTCACAGTGAACTCTATTATATGTATACACATACACAAGAATTAATTCACATAGTTTTGTTAGAATCTGTATAATTTAGCTACATGCAAAAAAATACTTGGGTGGTACTCTCAGGACGATGTGAGTGTGTGCTTGCAGTTATCCCAAAAGTGATTTTACTAATTATTGTGGAATGTACCAAAATATGTGTGTAAGGTTGTACTAGCTACATAACACAGTATACCTGTTCATGTGGATTCAACTGTTGCTCTTCAAAGCAGAAGCATTGTATTTTGTTGAAATACGCTCCCGCCTCAAAGGGGATCACATTGTAAGTGCTGATGCCAATCACCGGCTTGTCCGTTGGGTTCTTGGCTGTGTAAAATGCAAGGGCTGTCTCACCTGGAAACACCTGTAGAAAACAGCTAATTTAGTCATAATATTGAGATAAGGACATTGGTAAAAAAAGAGTTTCTTTTGGTAAATATTCCGTATCGCGCCACCAGCGATTTTGAGGCCGTTTTTTTTTTTTACAGTCGCGTTATAATCTGTAAACATCAGAACTAGTATTGTTATGGACGGCGCATGACTATTTCTGGTAAAAGAAAGTCGACGGAGCCCCGCTACACGGGGCTCCTATTTCTGGGTGTTGTGGTCTACTTTCCAACCTAACCTAACCTACTTTTGGACTTTCTGGATTGTGTTTGTTTTGGCGGGGGGCTGCGCCCCCTGCCCCGAACCCCGCTTCGATATCCGTGACTGAATAAAATGGGGTGGTCTGAATAAAATAGGGGGTTGTATTTGGGACGGGGGGGCACAGCCCCCCGCCAAAACAAACACAATCCAGAGTAGCGGGGCTCCGTCGACTTTCTTTTGTAGTAATTTGTCAAAATGTCAGTCTCGATTCTATGTATTATGCTAGATTTGTTTAATACAGGAGAATCAATTCCGAATACTTTGAAAATTGTATTATTTTTTTTTAGCCTGAAATAGTCATGCGCCATCATAACAATACTAGTTCTGATGTTTACAGATTATAACGCGACTGTAAAAAAAAAACGGCCTCAAAATCGCTGGTGGCGCGATACGGAATATTTAATGTTGGAGCAAATATTATAAAATTTTATCACAATAGACTGTACTCACTGTAATATCAACTTGCTGCGGTTTGAAGTTCCACTGCATTGAGGAGGCAACATCAGCATTAAACCTCACTTTGATGGGTCTGTCTTTTCTTGTGGGCAGATTGCTGACTGTAACACTCGGCTCAGCATGTCCTGTTGTCCCCCCATAGCTGTAAGCCTAAATGTATAATATATTTTAATTCTTCGACAAATCTAACATGTAAACTAGACTACTCCGCAAATCGACAAGGTTTTTCTTACTGTTTTGTCTAAAAGCACTAGGAATAGGATTTTAAAGTTTAAATTGATAAGGTTCTTACTTATGAAGTTTACCTGACAGAATATCCTATATAATGGTACTGCTGCGTAACTTAAACCTACAGTAAGTACACCGAGAGCTACAACATAGTTAAGAGTAGACCTAATCTTCTTCTGTTCATGTGCAAATCGTACAAATAAAATATTTGGTGTATTACTTAAAAGCTTAGGTGTCGGCTTAGTAAAACTGATATTGTGTTTCGCTGTGAAAACGAAATATTTGTTCAAACATGTAATTCTATTCATTTTAATAGAATATTTTAGATAAATTTATTTATTCGTACATTTCTTTAGTAAAATAAAAGTAAATTTAGAATGGGATTGAATTTGAAGTCTGTCGGAGTGTCAAAGTGACAATTTATGACAATATTTTTTTTAACCATGTTCTTGATCATTTTTACTCAGTTTTTGGAATTTGGTTAATCTAAATCTAATAAATAAAAGTTAAAACTCAAAGGTGACTGAGGGCTGGTTTACACGTATTAAGTAGTTAACTAAATTTTAAGTTGTTAATTGCATGTAAATTGTAAACACAAAATTTAGTAGCAAGTTAAAATTTAGTAACAAGTAGCAAGTTAAAATTTAGTAAGTACCTACTAAACTAGATGAATTTAGTTACTACTTACACAACTACTTATCTACTTATTACGTGTAAACCAGCCATGACTGACATGGTGATCTATCAACGCACAGCCCAAACCACTGGACGGATCGGGCTGAAATTTGGCATGCAGACGTAGATGTTATGACGTGTGTTATGAGTTATGACGTAGGCATCCGCTAAGAAAGGATTTTGATAAATTCCAACCCCAAAGGGTTAAAATAGGGGATGAAAGTTTGTATATAATATTACTTCTTAACGCGAGCAAACCCGCGGGCAAAAGCTCGTCATTCATAAAATTAATATAAATCATATCACAATTCATAATCATCTTTGTTGACCCCACTTTTGCCCAGCAGTATATTTGGGTAAACCGTAAATGATGATCTGCAATATTTTGCAAAATATTTAAACCGTGTAAAATGCACCTAAACCCGCTATCCCCAACCCGCGGCCCGCCGGGATTTTATTTGTGGCCCGCGTGATGTTAAGCAATTTTGAAATTCACGCCCACCGGCAAAATAACGTTAAGTCTACGTGATAGACGTTAAATTTTTTCCACTTTTAAATCGTTATATAATTTTGAAGAATGTTTTTTTTAACCCTACAAAATTTTTGTTGCGGCCCGCGACACCGAGACCAAAACCTGTTTGTGGCCCGCATAAAAAAAAGGTTGGGGACCACTGACCTAAACCGACGCGACCCATCGTCTGTACTCTATGCCGTGCTATGGCATAGACTAGAGAAACTTTTCAGATAACATTTTAGAGTGGGTTGCACCAACTAACTTTGACTTTAACTGTAACTTTAACCCATTCAGTGCCAGCAACGCGCCATTTGCGTTTTGCGAGTTTACTTTCTGGTGCCACCAACGCACCATATGCGTTGACGTACCTTTGATATTTTTCCCGGTTTTTCTTTATAATGGCTATATTTAATTTGAATCTTTGGCCTCATTAGCTACTGGAGATATATTTTACATGTGGTGACACTGTCGGTTTTTGGTCTGGACCTCCCCTCTTTTTTTGACAGCGAAAAAACCGTTAGCCCAAAAACTGCCTGATTTCAATTCAACATATTTTCAGTTTTATTTAATTAGAGTGAGAAGTTTTTGACTAAGAACATAAAAGTAAGCAATATATTTAGGTATATTACAATTTTTCTTCGATTCATGGTATATTTTATGAATAAAATTACCATAACGGAAATGGTGCGTTCAATGGCATTTTAACGGCGATTTTTGTTGGATGGTTTCATGCATGACGCAACACTACTATGTTCAAATTAGTAAATTTTACCAACCATTCGTTGTATTTATAATTAAATTGATACAAAATCTTTTACTAGCTGACCAGTTGTATTTTTCAATATTTAAGAAAAAAAATATTTCAAATAAGTAAGGATTTTATTTATTTTATAAGGATTTTATTTCAATTTTCAGTTTTTTTTCAAAGAATGAAGGGGAGAAAGGACTTTGAATTACTGTGGGTAGCTTGATAAGCAGTTAACTATATGTAGAAAAAAACCTACCTGTATTTAAAAATTATTCAGCTACCCACTATGTTGCATAACACAGTTCAATTAAAACAAAAGCGTCAACGTAAGTGGTGCGTTGAATGGCACTTGTGATTGGATTTGTCTCACCAGTGCCACCAACGCAATTGGTGCGTTTATCTTATTTAGAGAGGTTTTCGTTATTTATTGCATTATTTAATATATAAAATACATTAAACAATGTATTTTAAGTTAGAAAAAACAAAAAAATCAAGTGACACCACTGCGCCGGTATGTTACAGGTGGATTGGTGGCATTGAATGGGTTAACTTTAACCAGAGATTTACGCAACATGTCAAATATCTGGTTAAAGTTAAATATGGCGACTTAGATGGCGACCAAACACCCCTTATGCTCATACGACATCTGTCAATTTTTCCGGATAAGTTAAGGTTAAAGTTGAAGCTAAGGACGCCATATTTAACTTTAACCGTAACTTTAACCTTAGCTTTAACTTTAACCACGCCTCTGGTGCAACCCACTCTTAGTGACAGCGTCATTTTGGCGGGAATACGAAAATTAAAGAGAAATTATTCACTACGCTTACGAAAATTGTAAATCGGTCGACGGTCTCAAATCTCAATGAACCAATTTATTTTTCCACAATTAATGATAAATGTAAGTAATATGTACCATAATAATTCATTATAAACTAGCTGTATTCTACCTTGATTATTCGAAACAAAACATATTCCTACAATAATAACACCTTCTCATAAAATTATATTTAATATCACATAAAAACAATAATTTACAAACTTTTTAGACATCATCCCTTGTATTCGAAAGTCAATAGCCTATGTTTCGTTTTCACGTGCGCGTCCGTGTGCGTTTTTTGGTAAGCTTTGTATGAACAGTCCACGAATGGACACCGAAACATTGGCTCTTTACCGCACTCATAAGTAACGTGTCTCCTGTACGTACTTTTATGCCTGTACTTCCTCTTGCATTTCTCACACTCATAATTCGTGTCGTATTGCGACCAGAAGTTTTTCGTCTTCATCGGTACGACGGGCAAGAGATTGTGCATCATTGTTTTTAAAAAATCCACTTCACCTGCAACAATGAAATCGTTCTCTAATATTTTTAAAATTAATATCATTCATTGTCGCTAATCTATTTACATTTTGGGGTGGACTGTTTGAAAAGGAGTTAGTGTAATTACTATTTATTGAAAGAGTTTTGTATGGTTTTCTGTATGAACATTTATTTATAAACATAATTGTAAATCAATTTAAATAAATCAAACATGCTGTTTTCCCCAAAACATTGAAAAATTGCCATTAGGATGAAAGTAGGTAATACAACAATTATATTATTACATTTTCAGTGGATTGTAAAACAAATTTTAGTCACTCTTAGATTTCAGAAACAAAACTTTCCCAAATTAAAATTTAAAAGTAAAGGAAATATTATTTTGGACAGCACAATATAGTTTTTAAAATACTTTGTATAATATTAAGGTGTATCTTATTTATAATGTGATTATAATATGCCAACAACAGTATATTAAAATATCTTAAAGCATTATTTTAATGAATTTGTAAGATTAACTAGTAACAAGAATTAACAGTTATAAAAAATTTATATTTCTCTCTTATCCATTTTTTTTTTCAAACATTTTAGTTGACAATAATATGGATTTAAAATCTAGTACCATTGTGCTATATAAATAAGACTTCTTAGATGTATTAATAAATTAGCATTCGTAGTAAAATCAAGAAATAAAGAAAAAGTGTCAGAAGGTTTTTCTTTGGTGGGAGTTTTTTTTTAAATAATTTAATGCAAACAAAAGCATGTCCAAAAGCCGAGATCTTGACAAAAGTGATTTATGAGTTTCTAACCATTTGAGTAGTCAGTAGAGCCTTTGACAAAATATAAAAGTACAGTTCGACAAGGCTGTTTATGAACGTGGCGAGAAAAGGAACTAACGCTTCTATCATACAAAAACGTCATTCTTGACAGTTCTCCTTTACCAGCAGCGCCCATTGATATCATTGACATAATATTCATATAAAAGGGCCCATTCACGGCAGTCCGCCGTGCAGGATTGCAAATGGACATAGCTCACTGATTGGTTCACACTCGGTGTTTCCGGTCGTGTGAACTAATGAGTGAGCTATGTCCATTTGCAGTCCTGCACGGCGGACTGCCGTGAATGGGCCCTTTAGGAAATAATTATTTAAAGGTACCTTCATACATTAGGTATAGTATAGTGTATAGTATAATGAAGGTACCTTAAAATTTTATCTTACTTGACAATAGATGGCGCCACATACAAACACATTTTAGTTGAATATTTCTTAAAATTAGTTTGTGCGTCTTTTTCGGATCTTTTGATAATAATTTTTTCATAGACTTTAGTAAAGATACTGAATAATGTTTTCGCCTATTGTGTAAAGAAAACGCTCAAATGTATACTGTTCAAAATACTGCTAAAATTCATTGTTCATTACTTAAAATCTATCACTCAATACTTGTAAGTTGTAAGTCTATAATCCTAAGCTTTTAGCTTATGGACATACTTTATCAAAATTTTGTAAGCACACTAGATCACACATCCTTACATTAAAATTTTATGAAAAAAACCTTAAAAACTATATTATAATATTATTTTAAACCTTAACAAACCGAAATAATTTAGGTACTTAAGCTAGGTGAAGGCACTATAACATTGGCTAGAATCGTGAGGATTCTTTGGTTTATAATATATTTGGATAACTCCATTTGAACTGCATGGTAACTTATTAACAGTAACAAATGCAAGAATATTAAACAGAAATACTGATATCATAATACAATCAGATAATCCATCAATACACAATAAAATTCTTTGGTAACAAGGAACACACATTATATATTAATAACAAGAACAATAAAATTTAACAAATACAATATAAAGTTACTGAAAATATGTCTTATTTTTGGCTAAAATTATTTGTTTACAAAAATGTATAAAAGTAAATGTTGAAACTATCTATTTTTAGCTGCTATCAGTTTGTAAATGGAAGACACTTTAAATATTTAAAGTTAATATGTTATTTAAAATTCAGTGCTTTAAATATACTTTTGATATAAATCCTATATCTATTGAATTTACCGATTGATTTAAGTCTTATTGGTATAAAATTGATCAATATTTTATATAGCTGCTGTTTAAAAAATGAATCCAAAAAATAAGGGCTTCTAGGCCATAGAGTGCAAGAAGATTATAAATATAAATTAGGGTAATAACGATTATACTCACAACAGTCACGATCACTAGGATTAAGTGAAAAAAAGAATCAATATGGGTACGTTAATAACCGCCTCATTCTTGAGAAAGTTGTTAAAAATTCAGTTTAAAGTCAATAGTAAAAATTCAGGTAAAAGTCTGGTAGCACTTTGTAAAGTTGTCAATGGTACCTCCGTTTGATTTCAGTATAAACACGCGTTCTAACTATCGTGACTGTCTTATTACAGAAAATATTTGCTAATACATAGTTGCCAAAATTTACTTAAAGGTACGAATCACACTGGAATTGAGTCTCAGGTGTTCAGATATTAACAGCCATCAGCATTACTCGTTTAATGCATAAAGGAAGTCTGAAATTCTACCGACGCCAGTTATAGGCAATCGTTGATAAAATGTCATACTAATTTAACTCTCGTTCAATTATATGAAAGAGAAGGCATGATTAAACGAATGATTGCCTCAACAGGCGTTAATGTAACTAATGCCCAGTTTCTGAGTTTTTTTTGACAGGAATATTCGCAATCAAAAGCGATTGTGAATATTCCTGTCAAAAATTTTTCAGATTGGTCAAATTTTTGCTAGCGTCAAAAATTTGACCAATCAACAACGCCAGTGAAAAGATAAACTCTCATCAAAAACCCTTAGAAACTGGGACTTTACAGGGTAACATAGCTTGCTTGATACAATACCAGTGTGAACGACATTGTATATTTCACGTTTATAAGAATTTATAGACATCTAGACTCTCGTCGGTAAGTAACGCGAGAGGGCGCCTCAGATGGCGAGTCACCGTACCGGGTACCCTCTTTTACGTTTTCTGCCGAGAGTCTAGCTATAGGTTTGGTGAGTTGGAACTACAATGAATGAAACAATAATAATTAACAGCTGCATATTGTTCTCGTTAGGGTCGCTTCGCTATCGTCGCCATTTTGATGTTTGCGCCCGCTGCTCCGATGCTGTGAACATGAGGTAAACAAATTACTTTTCAGTTCTTAGATAGTGTCATAATTAACTGTAATATGTTCTACTGATAAATGTACAAAAACATGCGAAATCATTGAAATAAGTGGCGTGCGGTAAATGAACCGGAGTAGTAAACTAGTGTTGCTGACGTGTAAGTTAGGTTGTTATGTTATGTTTGTTGTATTTATTAGAATGCTGTTTTGATTCATGATAAGTGTGAATCTAATATTCGCAAATTATTTACATAAAGTTAACATTAATATTTGAGACTGTTTAGTTGATAAAAAATATTAATAAAAACGTACAAATAGTTATGGTAAATACTCAATAGGGGCGTTAGTCGTATGTCGTGAATGCTCACCAGGGGGCATTAGTAGTATGTTGTAAACGCTCACTAGGCGCGTTAGCTGTAAGTCGTGAATGTTGACTGGGGCGAGTTAGTTGTGAATGCTGAGGGGCGTTAGTATTATACGCGGGTTAGTCGATCAAACCACGGGGCAGATGTAAATTTTGTACTGACTGGGGGCGGGCGGCGGTCATTCGGACACGAAGTCGACCTTCTCCGGCAAGTCTTTGTGCAGGTGGCGCTCGTGTAGCAGCAAGTTGTGCTTCTGGTAGGCGCGGTAGACGCAGTACGGACACTTGAAACTCGGCTGTTTTCTACACTCGTACTTTATGTGCCGCTGCAGGGAGCCCTTGTGCTTGTACTTGTTGCCACAATCCACGCACTCGTACAGGGTCCAGCCCGACTTGCCGCTCAAACCGGGGGTACCGTAACCCAATATGTAAGGTGTGTACAACTGTGCAACTGAAATTGAAACGCAAACAAAAATAAATACGTGCGCCGTACGAAGCTCCCACCGTGTAAGCGAAGCCACCGAGTGCAACCATTTAAAGCGTAGGATAATG
This sequence comes from Lysandra bellargus, assembly GCA_905333045.1. Lineage (NCBI taxonomy): Eukaryota > Metazoa > Arthropoda > Insecta > Lepidoptera > Lycaenidae > Lysandra > Lysandra bellargus. Next base: position 7,997,252 of record HG995359.1, read on the forward strand.
CACCATGTCTCCCATTATTTGTTTATTCACCTATGTCTACGGTTCTTAACTAGTGCATGCAACTATTTTCAGTTCCAATACGGAGGTACACGTAAATTGGAAGTATGCGCAACGAGTATATCTCCAATTTAGGTGCTAGTACCCAGGTCAAACTAGAAACGAGGAGTAAATTAACATGCATTGTTATTGGGTCTGTATTAGTAGCGGCATTGTTATATCCTTTAGTGTGGGTAAAACTTACCATAATATTGTGTCGTGTGGACGATAGCAATGAAAAATGTACGTACGAAGAATAGAAACTTTATTTAAAATACAAAAATGTTATAAAAATACAATCAAATGCGTTTGATCACTTCTTATTGTCAAATCATGTATGTACAATACACTCTTAGAGTAGCTTCAACAATGACAAAATTATCACTTTTTACGAGTAAGGCAGCACAGGGAAGTTAAAAATTGCGTACGCAATTCAGTATAAAATTAGTTGTTCATATATTTATCGTATTCTACCTAGAACGCCCCAAATATTTTAACGGTTTCTTAATTATTTACTGGTACTTATACAAAAAATGCTATGAAAAAATGTCCATCCAAGAACAATTTCATCAAGTGGAATAATGAAATCTAAAACTTCGGTATGAATTATTATTAGGTTATCGGTATCAATATGTACGGTTTTCGTACGGTCATATAAAATGTTCCATTTAAAATATTTGTCGCGTCCTAGAAGGCTCACTAGCTGAGATCTCACAGGGCAAAGGATTCACACAAAGGTACTATAAAATATGTTTTGACTAATAATAAATACTAATAATTCCAGTTTTCACAGCGTTTATAATTGTAAATCATGGATCACTCCATCGAGCATGTATATATCACTTTAAATCCTAATGACTAACTTTTGAAGGCACTTAGTGTATTGAAATGACTTATCGTTGTACTAATAGAGTTCTACATATTGATTGTACGTTGGTAACTCCTATGTAATATAATATATTATAATCCAGCAAAAATGGTAATACAATGGTGCATTTGAACGAATAGCATTTTAACTCGAAAAGGTGTACGGATGTGGTAAATACTATGTTACTAAAATTAAATGACATACATACTTTTATGTTGTTGGGATGTTTATAGGTTATACTTTAAAATCGAGAAACTAACTTTTAAATTAACTTTCTAATGAATGTCATGAAAAAACTCACTTAAAAAAGACTGCCAGTTTGACTCTTAAAATAACGGTTTTGGGCAGTAAAACAGAATATAAAACATGATTAAAATAAGGCTATTTAAAATCCTAAAACAATATTCAATAAAATGTCATAATAACATAATATCTTGCGTACAATACCCGGCAATAAATATTGCACATCGACCTTTGGAAAGAGACATTCGGCTAATTTCGGTTTCATAGAGCGTTATCTTTGTAGCACACACCTATTTGATATTATGTCAGTCGTTGTTCAAATTCAATAGAGTGCAGTCGCGTCCAGTTCAAAATATATATCTAGAGTTGTTAACACCCCTAAATTTGCTACAGCTGTAATTTTCCAAAAGAATTTTAAATACGTAAACATAATTTGAACACCCTTTTTTATTTTATTTTACCCGAATATAAAGCCATAACTTATAGAAAATTTGGTGTATTTTATACAAAGAATAATAAAATTGTCAAAAGAAGCAAACCTTAATTGTTTTAACAGCTCCTAATATTTTTGTATTTCGTGCGTAAGAGATAACGCTCTACAAAACCGAAATTAGCCGACTGTCGCTTTCCAAAGGTCGATGTGCAATATTTATTGCCGGGTACTGTATGTTTAGATTTAAAATGCTACCCGATAAATGTACAGTAACGACTTCTATATATCGGGCTAATATCACGACGGTACAGTAACCCAAAGCGCCTAAAACAAAAACTCCTTAAAAACCTACTCAAATCGCCAACTTACTACTTCTAAATGGTAATGTTTAAACTCTTACACCTATCTGGAAGATTCTTTAAACGTATAAAATTACATTCAATAATATAACAGGATTAGTGGGCGTCCGGGACGCTCTACCCTCCATGGCAGTGTCCTAACTGTTCTACGGATCATACATGATTTCATAAGGCACTAAATTTCAGTGGTCAGTCATAAAACTTACAAACGATTGGCCCCCACGTAACGAGTTGCGAGTTATAGCTCAGGAACTTACGATTAATACGTCTTATATAGTATTTGATTTCGGCCGCCGGGAGACGGACGTCTCGTTTCTTAAAATAAAATAAATGCATTTAAACATAAGGAGATCTAAAAATCGAAAAAAGAATTAACTTACATGAGTATTACAAAAATAATGGAACATGCATTATGGCAAAGATCTAGAGCTTGCTAACTAAGCGACGAATAGCTTCATTTTTACTAAACTAGGTTACACACAGTAGTCGACGCGATCTCGCGTCATACGCCGCGCGCAATCTCACTCGGGTCGAGCGGTCCGGCCCCGCCTCGCCCTCGCTCAATTTCGGGTTCGTTCACTGAAAATGGTAACCAAAATGTAACGCCCGCGACTATCGAAACTACTCAAACTGCACCGCGAAACGGAGCGACTCCCTAATATACCGTACTGGATAAAACGCTCGAGGCGCGACCGCGGCGGCGCGGCCGGCCGGCCCGGACACGGGGGCGGGCGCGCCTATGTGCACGCGTCCACGTTGTCGGGCTTGACATAGTGCTCGGGCTTATGCGCGTGGTGCTCGCGGTGCATGCGCTCCATGTGGCGCGCGATGTGCATCTTCTGCTTGGCGCGGTACACGCAGTACGGGCACTGGAACTGCGGCTCCTTGCCGCACTCCCACTTCTGGTGGTTGCGCAGCGACGACTTGAGCTTGTAGACGCGGCCGCAGTCGGGGCACGTGAAGCTGGGCTCGCCGGGCGCCGGCGCGCGCAGCCCGCCCACCAGCGGCAGCGCCAGCCGCGCCGACCACTGCTCCCACGACAGCGCGCCCATCCGCGCCAGCGCACCCTCCTCGCACGCCCCTGCAACAGCCCGCTCGTCAGCGCCGCTCGCCCGCCCGCAGCGCGCGCGCCCGCTCGCCGCCGCTCTGGCCCCGGCGGGCGGGCGCGCGCGTCGCACGACACCGCGCACACACATACAACATTCCCGACGGGTTAACATGGTCAAGCGATAGATACGGGTTACGTACATAGATAGTGTGATATACCGGTACATATACTACATATAATATGAGTATTCTACTGTGAGTTTACACCGAGTGCTGTGATGAAAGCTTGCAAAAGGAAAGTAAAAAAAAAAAGAACAAAAGGGAAGAAAAACTTTTATTTGTCTACGTCCAGGCCCGCCGCCGACGCGATAGTTCGGGTCCGCGTTCGACTAATATAGTTTGTTAATAAAATGTAGCTTCCCGACCCGGGGGCTTTCTCGTCTACCTGAAATGTTTAATTATATTAGTACGAACGGAGGGAAGAGGGAAACTGAGCACGTCTCGACGGAAGCGGTGAGGATCGTGTCGTCCATGCGCATGCGGAGTTACGGAACGAAAACATAAAAACAAAACAGACTCACCCGTACCTCGCGGGGGTGGGGGACTAAAGGAAATAAAAACTAAAAAGTAATATAATATAATAAATTTTATTAAACTCTTCTACCAAGTAAACCCCAATATATTCATATAAAATCACACTATGGAATAACTAACTCTCCAATAATAATATTAACAAACAATGAAAACATTCGTCTAATATGATTACAGCTAGATTTACATTAACAACGGGAAACAATTTCTCAATGATCTGAGCTCGGCGGCCGAGCCGGTTATAAACTAATACTGACTTTGGTCAAATAGCTTTGTTATACTAGTTAACAACAAAATATCAACAATATGCTAACGATTCGTGACAATATTGCGAATTAAATATCATTTAATATCAAATCTTTAAAATTTCTTGAACACATCTTTCCGAATCCCGTTCACCGAGAACGTACCAAATATAATATAATAATTTAATATAATTATATAAAATATCTACAGGTAACATCGTAGGCACGTATCGATGAGCATAACAGGACACACGATGCACCGCCAGCGCGCGGCGTCGCGTATCGTATAGACACATTGCGTCGTGGCGTTTCACGCTAAAATATGAGGAGGTATCGAACATAATATACATAAAATATCTTTTAAAAACATCGATGCGGCGCGCTCGCGGTGCATTCAACGACACATTACCCCCCGTAGGCCCATAGGGAGCTCTCATGTATAATTATCCTAATAAATATTATCTTTATAAAATAATAGCTTTGGGTCGTCTAAAGGGAAGACTTGTGGTCCCTGGTCGGTCGGTCGGGGCGAGGAGTCAATACGACTCTCGCGCAGCGACACGAGCGATATTCATCTTATTGTATAAATAATTTGACTTCCGTAATATCAAACTACGTTTTGGAATAATTCCACCCGAGGAATGTAGTATCCTACTTACTCTAAAATAATTCGAAACGAAAGAGATATCAAACGGGTTTAGGCCGAACGGTGGACCCGGTCTGTCTCGACCGAGCGGACGATAAACTCTAAAAGTTAAAACGAAAACAACAAAACGACTCAACGTCGCCGGGGAATGTGCACATTACTACTAAATCTAGTGTATATAAGAAAACGTCTTTAACAATAAAAAATAAAACTTAACATAAATATTATTGCAGTACCGATTTGGTCGGGTGTCTACTTTGGTCTAGGGCGCGTGTAGTCGCGTATGACGTCAGACGGAGGTCTTCTTGTTGCGGCGTACCTTGTTGCTGGCGTAGATGTACCACTCGGTGTTGTGGTGCTTGCGGATGTGCACGCCGAGGTTGCCGCGCTGCTTGGCGCGGTACGAGCAGTAGGGGCACTGGTGCGCCGGCGCCTTGCCGCCGCACTCGACGTTCTCGTGCCGCCGCAGCGTCGACTTCCAGCGGTAGCGCTTGCCGCAGTGCCGGCACTCGAACTGGCGGCTGGCGTCGTCGCCGCGCCGCTCCTTCACGTCGAACGGGTCCGGCGGCGGGGCGCGGTAGAAGGCGTCGTCGGGCAGCACTATGTCGTCCGTGTCGTCGTGCTCACCGTCGCCGTCCGACTCGTCCTCCTTGCGCTCCTGCGCGAACTCCATCTTGCCGCTGAAGAGCGCGCGCTGCAGCAGCTGCGCGTCGAGCTCGGGCGCCAGCGGGGCGGCGAGCGCGCGCCGCGCCTGCAGCAGCGACAGCAGCGCCGACGGCAGCCCCGCCTCCTTCCCCACCTCCACCTCTGCAATACAACACCGACTCGCTAGTCAACGCTCTGCCACGACTACGCCGTGTTAATTCTACTAGGCTAAAATTAAATTAAGGAACCAAAGAAATGCGTTACGATAAATTAAAAAAAAAACTATATTCTCTGTTAGAAGTCAAAGGAGGCGAAGCGTCTAATACATGCGAAACATGCACAAACCGAGCGGCCCGGCGGGCTCGCATCTTCCCATAAGATCGGGGGGGTGGGCTTCGGAAATTAAATACGGATTTTAGACGTTTAATGTTTAATAGTAGAAAATATTTATTTAATCGTCGATATAATAGGGCGGCCCCTATAAGGGCCGAGATAACGCTTATTGTATACTAGAGGAAGATCGTTATGTTCCATAAGGCACTAAGCGGGCTGCAGCGGGCGGCAGCGGGCGGGCTAGCCGGACATGGCGGGCGAGGCGGGCGAAGGGGGGTCGCCGAGGGAGCGGGCGCGCTCGCGGTACAGCTCGGGGTGCTTCTTCTCCAGGTGCTTCTTGAGCTCGTTGCGGCGGTGCTTGCTGTAGGAGCAGTGCGGACACTTGAACTGGGGGTCGCGCCCGCACTCGAGCGACACGTGACGCACGAGGTTCTTGCGCGCGTTATAGCAGCGCTCGCAGTTCGGGCACTTGTAGCCCTTTTCCGTCTTGTACTGCTCGCAGGGCAGCTGCAGCGGGCCGCGCGGTACGATATTGTAAGGCGAGACGGACTTGGACTCGTACGGCGACTCGGCCTTGGGCTCGTAGGGCGACTCGGCCTTGGGCTCGGGCGGGGTCTGCTTGGGCGTGGTGCTGCGAACCTTGACGTTCTCCTTGCTCTCGTCGACGGCGGGGTACGCGGGGGCGTTCTTTAGTATCGTGTACGTCGCACACGTAGACTCCTCGATCGCCTTTTTACTTCGCGTCATAATACTGTTTCGGGTGGCGGGCTTACCATCTGAAAGAGAAAACGAATTCCCGATTTTTATTTTCGTTTTGAGCACTTCGATGAGATCGAACGAGAAAGATGAGACCAAAAATAAACTAAATATAATATGAAAAATAAAATATATTGATCTAAAAGATACAACACGTAAAAAAATAACAAAAAAAGTATTTCTCTCTTTAACAAAAAAAAAAATAGCTTCCTAAAAACAATTAATATAAACTAGCTTGAGCGATATTACTCGTTTTCACATGAACATGATTGGCAGAAGAGTGTTTAACAATTCATGTTTTGATTTTTAACAACTAAACTTAATTCAAAACTAAATGGCACTGATGAGATCGTAACGACAAAAATCGGCAAACTTTAACTAACATTAATACTTGTTAAATAACAAAAGTAATAAAGATCTAAAATAACAGTAACATGGAAAATAAAGCAATAAATGTTATTAGATGTTAGTGGGAGCCTCTTCTTTCACGTGTTTCTGAGCTACGTGCATTATGAGAGTTTTCTTCTGCGAGTATCGTTTTCCACATCTATCGCATCCGAAATGTTTACTCGTTACACACTCGTACTTCTCGTGTCTCAACTTATTTCTCAAATACTTGTACTGTTTCTTGTGACATATCGAACACTTGTATTTCTTTTCTGTGTTCTCTGACACGTCTTTCTCTATCTTGAGTTCGAGGCTCGTTGTGACTTTCGACTTCTTTGAACCTTTCTTGTTTTTGGTGTGGGTTCTTTTATTGTAAGTCCTCTTTACTCTCTTTTTCTCAATTTTTATTTCTGTCTCGAACTCGTTGCTAACGATGCTCTTTAGGCATCCACGTGTTATAGGAAAAGGGGCTTTTGCGTATGCGGTTGTTAAAATTTTGGATGATTCTGGAAGGGGAAAACAGTAAAGCCAGAAAAGGTAAACAAAAGCAGATTTATTAGCAGCACATATACGTTTGAGAGAGATTAAAGCATAATGGCATTATAAGTGGGTTAAGAGTGAAAAGTTAAGTTAAGAACTGTTCAGTTAAGAGTCGCCAACGAGGCAGTTGAGATAGAGAAACCTATATATTTTCTTATTTGAAGTATGCCTGTATTCTTTAATGTCGATAAATGAAATGCGCTGTTCTCATGCCACATCGTAGTAAAACCTAATGGAGGTATAAATGCAAAAAAATATATTAAACAAAATGTTTTCAAAACATGAATTGCTAAGAGTAGACATCTGCAGTGAAATCACATGTGAATGCAAATCAAAGAGTAATAATAAATAAATAAAGCCATATAAAGTATAAACCAACAAACTACGACAGATAATGAATAGAAATGGTTTTAGTTTACCTTGCGAGGGGTGATCCTTCGTCGTCCTGGGTGGGCACACGGCTGGCGAATACACGATTTCGTAACGGTAATTGTCAAAATATATTGTAATTGCTCAAAACATTGCGTGTTGTGCGTATACGACTTCTACATGGTAATATATAAACATTATGTATACATACAGTCGAACTCACCTTCCTTCGTACGACAACGATACGACCGTGATTATTGTTAATACAGTTAGCACAAACTACTTCATATCTAGGTGTTCTAAATTATAAAGCATGCTATACTACGTCCCATAACAAGACAATAAGCGTCTACATCCCATTAATAACGGTAAAATTAATACTTACCTCGATAATGGTTACCTCGCCTTAAACAAAGGCTACATAATGAAAACAATACCTCTTAAACCAAACCTTTTTACCTGAAAGAACCTCACTGAAAGAACCTTTAAATCATATATAGGTGTCGATATAACGTATTAGTAGTTTATAATATTAATATTAGATAGTAATTATAATTAATATAGGATTGGAGTTTCACATGTGAAAACACTAGCACTCTTGTAACCGCTGCTGTGATATAATATATTATATAACTAGGATATATAGATTATTTTAAGCAATGAATAATCTCTGTCTCAAATTATGGGAAGACATTGCGCATTTCATCCGTTCCTTGTGTCTGGAGCAATCAACTTTCAAATGCTTTGACGGTTAAAATTAATGTGAACGACAAAAGTTCATTGTCCCAGAGTATCAGTGTGGAGTCCCAACAACGTCTCGTGTTGTTGTAGCGAAGCGCACACGCAACAAAACGAGGCATTCTTGTAGGGAGCGACGGAGTGAACAAACATTGCTTACCTTGACTGTCTCGGACACTATCGTTTGAGTTCATTATTTCGTCTTGAGATCGTTCCATGTGCCATTGAAAATCTGAAAATAATTTTAGTACTGTATAAGGCATTTGAAATTGTATAATAAATAATAATTTACAAAGGAAGAAGGACTGAAGGACTTAATCTCAATGATTGCAACTACTGCCCTAACTGACATGTTCTAAATTCATTTAATATTATTTTTACTAACACTTACTTATATTCGTTATTATTTATTATAATGGACATAAGTGAATTGTATCATGTACCAAATCCATTTAGAACTTGCTATGGCAACTCTTTAATAGAAAAATATATGGATCTTCTCGCCGGGTTAGTTCCAAAACCCATGGTAGGCATCTTAGTTTCTATGTTCTTTCTATGACATTCAAAAAGTGCATTCATGATATCTATCTATACTAATATTATAATTGGGAAGAGTTTTTTTGTTTGTTTGTTTGAACGCGCTAATCTCAGGAACTACTGGTCCGATTTGAAAAATTCTTTCAGTGTTAGATAGCCCATTTATCGAGGAAGGCTATAGGCTATATTTTATCACGCTAAGACTAATAGGAACGAAGAAATAGAGGAAAATGTGGAAAAAACGGGGGAAATTATTTGAAAGGGCTTATGGAGCTGGACTGGAGCAATTTTTCTATTATTTGGCAAAGATAAGAAGTAGACCACGTAAAGGATCATAGGTTATTTTTTGTGGACTAATTTGTCTGTCAATTATCTAATTTACGCGAGCGAAGCCGCGCGGAACGTCTAGTTTTGAATAAAAAGATATTTTATTTATACAAATGCCATATAGTGCAGGCGCCAAAGGAAGTTGAGTATGCAAAATGTGAGGACCGCATTCTATAAATCGTTTTGGACCCAGAAAAGCTTGCAAATTTATTGGCCCGATTTTTTTTACCCCACCCCCTTGGATATCGAGTGTGGGAATATGCGTGGAGGCCAAAGGAAGATCTTCCGACCGAGCGAGGTGGTATGCCCGGTCAGGCCGAAGCCCCCGTGATACATTTCAGCTATCGTATATATACCGACGCGCTCAGAAAACTTCGATAGCGCGATGCAGGAATGTTAGGCGAATTGTGGGTACCGCCACACGAGCAATTGGACGGAACAAATACTTAACAACAATTTTAATTGTTGTTTTATTGAAACTATACAATTGTTTTTAGGGTTCCATAGTCAACAAGGAACCCTATAGTGTCCAGAATGTGGTCTTCACATTTTGCACACTCAACTCTACTCAGCTTCCATACTAATAGATAAGTATCCTTCACAAAATCCTAAAAACAACATTTTAGACTTGAGTTTTATTATTTTCTTTTTTGGGTAATACACATTTCGGTTATACCAACTGGAATCATAGACATAATTATTTAGCAGATGTGGCGTGTAGACCCAAAACCTGTGGCCTATTTCACCACTTCAGTAGGTATGGTACCCATACTACATATTATTTACATAATTTTTAAGTAAAAAAATACTGTACTATTGCATGCTCTGTCGGAATCTGGAGGAACACGACTGTAATTAATTAGCATCTGTATACTCCTAGATTCGCAATAAGTAAATATTATGATTGTTTAATTTACATTTAAATTTATGACTGAATTCAGTGGTAGATTTATGTTATTTAATCCATTTTTATTTTTAAGGGATTTTACATTTAAGAGCCCGGGTTACCCTCGAAATTCTCATACATACGTAATACCAAAATCATTTTCTCATACGAAAATATTTAACATGTTTGAGTTATTTTTCAGCTTAATATAGTAATTACCTAGGTTCCTATACAAAAATTAACTTCAAAATATTTAAACACAAAAAAAATTTGTTGTGTATAATTTTTTTTTACTAAATTTACTACAAAATATTTAAACACTAAAAAATATATAAATAAATAGTAAATTTACTACAAAATATTTAAATACTAAAAAATATTTTTTAGAGTTGAAATATTTTGTAGTACATTTAATATTTATTTATATATTTTTTAGTATTTTACTCTATTTTTTAGTGTTTAAATATTTAGTAGTAAATTTAGTAAAAAAAATTATACACAAAAAATTTTTTTTTAGTGTTTAAATATTTTGAAGTTAATTTTTGTTCAGGAACCTAGGTAATTACTACTTTAAGCTGAAAAATAACTCAAACATGTTAAATATTTTCGTATGGCAAAATGATTTTGGTATTACGTATGTATGAGAATTTCGAGGGTAGCCCGGCTCCTTAAGGGATACAAAAATATTGCCAGTCCTTTTTGAAGTCATTGACTTCGTTAAAAAAGACAATATTCAAATTCAAAATTAGTTGCTAACATCGTCGTTCAATAAAACAGCCGGCTTTAAAATTCGAAATTTACTGCATACTACCAGAATACGTCGTTCTATAATGCTGCGGCCGCACATGCGTAGTGCTTCGTGTTTGAGACGTTGCCATTGGACAATCTGCGTGTATCGTCCAATGATATCGTCTCGTAGCACGAGGCTTCGTGACGATAGACGCGTGTACGGCCTTAGCGGGATAATAGTGAAGTTCTAAATTCAAAACTCACTGCGTACGACGTCGTTGTGGGCGGGTGCATCGGGGTCCTCGTCTAGCGTGAGGTCCTCGACGCCGTCGCGCGAGAGCTCCTCCTTGCACGGCACGTCGTCGCCCCCGTTGCTGTCCGCGACGACGCCGCTGCCCTCTGTCGATGCGCGCCGCGCTTTCTTGCGGCGGCGCGTCGGGCTCAGCGACGCGGAGCGGCTGTCGACGCTGCCGTCTTTTACCTGTTCAAATTAGAATGGTTAGAAATGCTGCTTAAATGTTCAGATAAATTGATTTATAGGATAACGGATGTAAGATACTAGGTCGGGTTGTGTCAATTCAATATTACTCTATTCGGCAATTTAAAAATTTAATTTACAAACATGTAATTATAATAATTATAATTATGTAATACATAATATGGATTACACTGTACTCGGCGAAACATGGCGGTAGCGGTCATTGACTCCCTGTCAAAAACTTGTCATCTATATCTATATATAAAACTCAAAGATGACTTACTGACATGGTGATCTATCAACGCACAGCCCAAACCACTGGACGGATCGGGCTGAAATTTGGCATGCAGGTGGATGTTATGACCAGTGATCGGAGTAGTTATATTGAAATGAGGTCAACGATCCAAAACGTACATTACAATATGGACATTCCCTCAAAATCCCGGACTTTGTTAATATTTTAAACCGAAATTTAAATTAGTAGCTGTATAATTTAAAAAAAATAAGACTTAATTACGTCGATTTCATCCATTATTCATTAAAATTATGGTAAACTAGATGATGCCCGCAACTTCGTTGCGCCAAAACTCGTTTATCCCGCGGGAACCGCACATTTACCTGGGAAAAAAAGTATCCTATGTCTTTTCTCGGGACTCAAAGTATCTCCATACTAAATTTCAGCAAAACCGGTTCAGCGGTTTGGGCGTGATTCTTCGGTTTTTAATGAAGAGTCTCTAGCGATTTTTGATGCGCTTTCATTTGTGGAATCACACAAATTTTACAATCGGACATAATAAGGCAATTATTATGTCCGATTGTAAAAGTTCCCTGGAAGCAATTTTGTCAAACCCCTTTAGAAGTAAATTTAAATTTCCTTTAATTTTTAAAATTAGGGAGTTACTATTTAAATGCTATTGTAGTAACATTCAGGTTGTACTTGCTTGGATCCCTGGTCATAGTGGGATTATAGGAAATGAATGTGTGGATATATATGCCAAAGAAGCTGCAAATTCTGGTGGTTTACGCAATTTCCAAATTTTTTGCCAAGATCTTTTGCCTCTGGCCAAGTCGCATTTGACTTTGGAGTGGAATACTGTTTGGACTGAGTCGAGTAGATATAAAGGGCGTTTTTACGCTGAAATTCAAGATTCAGTACCTAGTCGATCGTGGTTTTTTAAATATTTGAAAGCTAATAAACCTGTATGCTCTACTATCTGTCGGCTACGTCTGGGTCACTCATGTAATCCGGTATTTCTAGCTAAAATAAGGGTGAGGGATAGCTCATTGTGTAAATGTGGTTTGGATGAAGGCTCTCCAGACCATATATTTTTTGCTTGCGAAAACAACCTTTCATTGTATGATTACCTTCCTCCTATTATTCCTCGTCCCACTAATCTTAAATCTATTTTATCGTTAGTATATTCTCCATTTATACACACCTTATGCTCGTTCATTGCTCATAATCACATTAGGCTCTAGGTGTAATAAGAATTCTCTTCCTTATAATTATTATATTATTTATTGTAATTATGTTTATGTATTCCATGTATATTTAAAGGCTAAGAAACAATATTTTGCTTTATATTTGCTTGTTCTGGTTTTTTCTGTCTTATTATATCTTGTATTTGCATGGTCGCATGAAGTCTCCACTCATTACCCGTGCCCAGTGCATGGCAATCAGTTTGCGTTATACTTTTAATATGTTTTAAGAGTGGTTATAAGTTATAACTGTACATATTTTTCGCCTCAACTCTGACGCTGGCAACTCCTAAACGGGGAGGCTTACGCAAAAGAAGAAGAAGAAGAAATGACAAATTTTTCACAGGAAGTTAATGGCCATTGACCGCTACCACCATGTTTCGCTGAGTACAGTATAGTATAGTAGGCAACATCCCTGTTAAAATATTTAATTAGAATTTTTTTATCACTCAATCTAGTTTATTATATTATAAATTGCAGACTTTTAAATTCAAATGAAATAAACTTGTACCTACAGTATATTGTAGAGCAGAACTGCTATATTGCAGAGCTTAAACATACACATTTGCATGTTTCCATATTGGCGCACACTTATTTATTCTTTTGATTTAAAAAAACACAAGGAAAAACCGATTTTCTCTTAAGTCGTAAAGCATTGATAATAGAATAAGTTTCAGTATGGAAGGTCATGCCTCGCGTAATATTTTTATATTTGTGGCAGCTGAGTTAATTGTATGCTAATTTTTACTTAATATGCATGTGTTCATGTTCACTTTTTGGATTTTTAACATTTCATGAAACTTTTATAACTTAGCTATAATAAAGTGTTTGTTATACTCAGGTTTTAGGCTTAACAATTTAGAATCTCTAGTATATAAGATCTTTTTCATTATTATTTTTATATTAATTAAACTTAAAACATAGCCATATATTGTATAGTTATGCTTCCAAAGGTCAAGAACAATAAAGGGAACAATTTTGTATAACAAATAACAGCTTCATTGTTTGGTATGAAAACCAGAGATAATATTTTTTCCATGACTAAACAAGTAACAATGTCAATTCATGATAGCTCTTGTTTATTTATTGGTATTAAGTACAGTTAGGTGCTCTTTTTTAGTTTAAAATAATACTACAAAAAATAATTCCAAAATAAGATTTACATAACATAATTCAAATGCATTCTATAATCTCACAGATTATGTCTCAAATGTTTTGGTTGGAAACTAAAGCTAAAATCACTTCATTAATTTAAGTACTTAATTACATATAAGAACTTGATAATATATAAGTAGGTAATCATTACATCACATAAGACTGAAATCAAGACTACTAATTTCTTTGTTGTATGGTTAAATACAGAGTGTAACAAAACTAAGTGATAATACTTTGGGGTGTGTATGTGTTCCTTATAGAGTTCACTGTGAAAGTAGCAGTGCTGTAAGACCAAAATTTTTTTTTACTTTTGTATGGGCAAGCTCCCCAGCGTCACAAGTTTTCCCATACAAAAGTGAAAAAAAATTTGGTCTTTCAGCGCTGCTACTTTCACAGTGAACTCTCTACAAGGAACACATACACACCCTAAAGTATTATCACTTAGTTTTGTTTCACCTTGTATATTTTTTACTTCGATTACTTTTAGATCAGAATTATTAGGGCGAGGCCGCTAATTTTTGCTGATTTTGCAATTATTTTTCTCCGCCCTTTGTATTTTAAAAAGTATTGTATTTATCTTATGCTCGAAAACTGATTCTAACGAAGAAAACAAAGTACTCAAGCATGAATTAGAATTATTTGAGTTCCAATAATAGTCTAAAAATATATCTTATATCTTTAAATGAGCAATTCTTGTATATATATATATATAATTGGAACCTCAGAATTGGCTCCAACGATTTTCATGAAATTTAGTATATAGGGGGTTTCGGGGGCGATAAATCGATCTAGCTAGGAATCATTTTCATAAAATGTCATTTTATGCGTGTTTTTTTAATTTTTTGAATACCGAGCGAAGCTCGGTCATATAGCTAGTTTACAATTAAACATAAAAAAAGGTAAGAAAATAGCTATATAATATACAATCCGCCATGGAAGAGGTGCACTTTAACTGTCGCTGTAGCAGTAAGTATGACAGATTTGAAGATAAATCTGATATGTTATGAATACTTATATAAATGGCTATTACCTCATCTAATTCTTATAGTATTTTAAGATAACTTTCTTTATAAACTTTTTCAGATCAAATGAATCGTTCGAAACATCAATTCTACCCCACATTTTAAACGTCATCAATAATACCGATTTATTGTTATCGTTGGGTGTTAGGGAAGGTAAAATCGGAAAGTGGCAATACTGAGTTTTTACGTATTCTATGGAAAATCTCGTAATATTCGCCATTTCTCGACAGTTCACATTTGAACCTCAGTCGGGCTGTGTACACAGTTTTTTCAAAGGAAGTTTTTTTGTGACACAAATGTAAGTATTACTGTTTCACATAAAACGATCAATGCATCATGTGAGTAGTCAAAAGGGCCATGTTTGGGGCTATAATAAAAACCGCATTGTGTATTATTTACAGAGATAAGTTTGATTTTCTCTATGCTATCATTTTGGTGCTCCAACGGCATATTTCTCAACGCTATGATAGCGTAGAGAAATAAATTCCCTACAATTTAGGTGCTCCAACGTCACAAGCAGCGTAGATTTTCTTTCTCTCGCAAAATTTTTCTGCGTCATATCAGCAAAAATTGGCAGCCTCATCCATTAATTTAAACTGAGTAAGTATAGAATACCACAAGAAATGTTAAATATGATTCAATAGTTTGAAGTACTTGAAACTCAATTTCTAAATTAATATACACAGTTCAATAAGCATGAAAACAAATAAATATACTAACAATGCTCTTTTTCACTAACACCAAGTTTAAGTCTTTTAGGGTGGACAAATATAATATTATGTGTTGTTAAAAACAAATATGTATGTTTTTAACAACACTTATGTTTCACCATAAGTGTTAAACAATGAAAAATATGTTTCACCATTTTTTTTTACAATCGCTCAAAGGATGTGGTAACACATTAGTGAAATCTTGAAAAATATGAATTTCAGTGATTCTAGGGGACACTTATTGCTTGGTGGAAATGGGCATGAATCTTGCATAGATACTTATACTTTAAGTGCTATTACATGGCTGCAGTCAACCCAGCTACGAGATATAATAGATCATATTGTATTCAAACTATTTATAGCTTTGAATATCTTCAATCTTTAAATGATCCTCATACATGTTCTAACCTCATGCTTGAAGGTTAACAATGATAAGCATGACAAAAGAAAGGCTCTTTCCATAAATAGTCTACCACAATATGAGTTTTAAGTTCATGTTGTATGGAACCAATCTATGTTCATAAAACTGTACCACCTTTCTCATACAAGAACTAGTTTCGTTTCATGGTATCTGCCTGTACAATATGATACTTGGCATATAAATTTGGATACCTTTTTAAACCCCCTAGGGGGTGGAGTATTGAAAAATTCCTTTCAAGTGGAGTCATGCTTACAATATAATTATGTCAATGTGTATCATATTTTAAGTTCCTAAAATAAAATATTTAAGGGTTTGGCCAGAATCCCAGATTCTATAAATAAACTAACTTTGATAGATAAAGAATATTATAATGACTTCAGATACTGTTTCAGTTTTTTGTTGTTTCAGATTTCAGTTATGAAAATTGGGTTTTAATCTTTCTTGGAAAAACTTACAGTGTACACTAAAATATGTATTATGTATAATGTGTATGTTGGTTTTTCTCATAGTATAATATGACAATTGATATACATCCTGAAATACATACAATATACCTAAATAATTTACTATTCTTATTTTTATTGTGTTTTTAGCTCCCATTTATAAAATTAGATTGATGTAGATTGTAGACAGTCTAGACTCTAGTCAGTGTAAAAAATTTTATTGAGGTTTGTCACAGTCAAAACGAGGTTAAAACATAAAAATATTGTCACACTTATTTTAAGTAGTTACTAGTATAAGAGCTTTTGTAATATTTGGCTTGTTTTATGACCATTTGTGGAGTTTCTTGGATTTTACACTAATATAAATTATATCAGCTTACATGTTGATAAAAAATTTATCATAATATTGTTAAGGCCAAGGCTAGGGAAATCCCACTTGCCATATTGTGAAATTGGTTTCAATGGAATATTACCTGTGGTGGTGGGGACGGCACTCTGGGCGGGTGTGCAGCTACAGCTTGTGCCGGGCGCGACGGTGGCCGAGATGGCTTATTGTCAGACAGTCCTTTTATTTGAAGGGATTCAGCCGCCTTAAGCAGGGCAGCTAACTGGTCCTGAGATATATTCACTTCTCCACGATACATATAATCCATCATAGCTCTGAGTTCTGCGTACTTCACATCTTTGAGAATAATTATTGGATGTTTATCATACTGTTGGGATAGCACATTCTGCAACAAAATATACAAACTTTAGCTGGTGCTTTATCATTTCCCCTATGATATTGTTTATAATTATAATCATAGCAACATAAACAAAGATGATAACATAACATTTTCGTTTGATACATATTTTGTAGTAGCATTCTCGCGATTTTTACGTTCGGATCGTTTACTGAACCACATGACGCACAGTCGTGTATTTAGTTTGCGCCAAAAACGTGTATTTTGTAAAAGTAGCACCAACAACTTTCTGTTGCCAACTCATCTATACATTAATCTTTGCTAATTGCTAATACATATATGAAAGCTAAAACGAAACCACTAGAATGTTTATTAGAGCAAAACTGAGCTGCCTCGCGAGTAGCTTGAGCACGATAGCAATTGACCTACATAACAAATTAACGTGATACCCACCTCGAAATAGGGACTGCACGCGGAGAGTACGACTTTGTGTGCCTTTAGCGTCTGCCCTTCGGCAGCCAAGGTGCAGTCCACGTGAATGCCTTTCTCTAGTAGAGTATCGAAAACCGACACCAACGTAGATTGGTGATTGTTCCATCGTAAGCAAAACTGTTGATCGTCATCCATGATACCGTCTTGCCACTCGTCGCGCCCGGATTCCTGAGCCAAAACACACTCGTTAGCACTTCAAAATATATAATTTATAAAACACCATGCACTCGGATGGCTGAAAATTACAATTTCGATGGCAAAACTAAATTTATCTAGGATTTCGTAATTCAGCAATCGTTACTAACCAATTTACTTCATAAGATGAGATCACGTCCTAACTTAAATGAATTAACTTTATGGACTACATGCAAGTCGTAAACGACGCGGCACAAAGAAAATGGCCGCTTTTCCAGCGCGACAAAAAATAAAATGGCGACGAAAATTCTAAGTTTACTATTTTCTGATACAAAGTTTTGTTCCTTTGTTGCTTTGTACAGTGTATTTCTATACGTATAATCAAACTTGAGTGAAAGTTTTAAAAAGTTAGAAGCTTTATTTCGAAAGTTCGCGAGTGGAAATTTTTGAAGATGAAAAGTCGTAGTTAGCTCACAAGTAAGCACATAGGTACCACATTTCATGATTTCTGTCTACGATTGTACAAAAAATCTTACCTCTAGTGAATCATTAACAATCGTAACAACTATTTCACAAGGTTCTGATTGATTTCAACTATAAAAATTAACACTTTATTCACACAGTCGCTTTGCACACCCGCCAGCTTTCTTGTAATGAAAATACTAAACGTGAAACCGTAAACGCTATGTTGCAAGTTTAGTGAAGCGAAAGGCACCTAAAATCCGAACGAAGTACAAGTTGGAAGCGAGCAACAAGCGAGTGACCCAAAATAAGCTCTGTAATGTTGCCATTGTATGTTAAAAAACACGAAAAAGCTTGGGTTGTTCAATGAAACAATAGTATTCTGTGTTGGTTTATTGAAATAAATAATTTAATAATTTATATTAAATAATAATTCCTAAGTAAATATTGTTTTAAAAATAAATTTCATTTGTTTAAATTAAACAGCCTTGACCTAGTTTGTGGGCATTTGTCTCGTGATAGATCCGAGATGTCACTGTCAGTAGAGTTTGAAGCGCGGGAAATTTAAAATAGATAGAGCACTTTGCAATAAAAGCAGTCAAGATTAAGGAGTTTTGATAAGTTATAACATAATTTAAATAGTTACTTTAGTATACCTAGATGTTTAATTTGTAAAAACTCTTTATTGTTTAAAGTTTAAACTCTTTTTGTTGGTAATAATATTTTCAATATTAACTTCTTTCGTCAAATAAAAATCTTTCTAATCATGAGTTAAAACATAAGTTGTTAATTCTTTTAATTTATATCTAAAAAGCTTTCTGTCTTCAGAAAAGTCATGGATTATATTTTTACTGTTAAAATGTGTTGAAAATATATACTATGTAGTTATAATGGTTGAAGAATCAACCTGCTTGGAAACTTACACCGAATTATTCGTCCAATGACCAATAGTTTCCCTATAATCTTCTCTGTGATTAAACTAAGTTTGCAGCAGCTGTGTACTTTTTTTACCATTTTTACTCTAATTTTGTCCAATCCCAACTCTATCTCTTATAAATAACCTTTCCAACCCTTTTAAACACATTGTGAAATCCGTTCTCTAGTTTGAGCGAGCCTTTTAAATTGCAACCAGTTTTTGGGCCTTCAAAGCCTCAAAAACCTTATGGTTCCATCGTTGGTCCATTCGTTTGTTTGTTCCTTTTTGGCTAGTCCTACCTCCTTACAAAGACAAAATATATTTACATCGAATGATTATTATTATTATTGGAGATTTCAAGCTCGTGCTAGATTTCTGATATCCGTTTGCGAGGAATGTAGTTATATTTCTCGCAAACAAGGATGCAAAGCTTTCCTTAAGTTTAAGGAAGCGGCCAAGTGCGTGTCGGGCCACGCGCTATATTATATTCCGTAGATTCCGTAGGACCGCTAGTTTTTAATCATTTTTGTGTGGTCAATGAATATTTATTATAATGTTATTAGGTATATACATTTGTAACGTGTTTTACACTACAGTAACAACATCATTTCAGTTACATTCAAACTTTCAAAGTAATTTGAATGAAAAGTTCTTTTATAAGCCGAGGTCGAATACATTTTTTTAGTTGATCGACTATTATTCAATAACTTATGAAGTATTCTTAGCCGTGAATCGTAATAGTTTTCCATTTAAATTCGGCACATTTCCTCCTATTCCAGAAACAATCCGTTTAGCTGGTAGGAGGGGGACACATGGTGACTGGACTCTTAACGAATTTTTCCACTTTAAAACATTATATTTTACAAAATATGGCTCCCTAAGTCTAAAAATGATAGACTATGAATACTTGTAATAACCTATCCAACGACACTTCACACGGTGGGGTAGACGCGAAAAAAATATCATCCCCGCTTGATGTGTAGCCTGTAGGGGAGGTACTTGAACCAAAAAAAAATATATTTTTAAGATTTTATATCCCATTTCGTCAGCATCATTAATAATATTATTATGTGCATTCATGCTAAATTACATTTTTGTAGGTCTCTGAGCAAAACCACGGACAGACAGACGGACACACAGACGGACAGACAGACCAAAATTATGGGTTCCTTGATTGAAATCTGATTTTTATATCACCAGATCTAGACCCAAAGATCCCGGATTAGTGTGAAAAAACCAAACTTGATTGTTACAATAGTTAGTACTTAGTAGTATGTATGTACTTATATGATTAAGTATAAGTACCTACCTACATATCTAATGTTACAAAACATTCTCATCTTTATTCTTTCGCATCATAATACATATTTCTAGTAGGTACGGAAACAAAAACATAAAAAGAACTTAAAACTTTCCCAACGAAAGTTATAAAACCCACGGACACGGATGTTGCAGACGGGAAATTAGTCCAGTTGTAAAATCAATAACGTTAATAAGTACGTACAAAGGAATTATACAATTTCGTTTGTGTGCGCCCCAAGGGGCTTAGTGTGCGAGACAAAAAAAAAATGAGTGAAATTCTTGTAATAAAAATCAATCGGAGCGGAGAGAAGGCGTCGCGGGGCGCCGACTGGTCGGGCGCCTGCCTCCCTTCCCCCTCTGCATACCTATAGCTATGCACTCTCCTCTCAAGACACATCCGTATTTTGTTTTGATTACCTACTAATAAAAATCCTGTATATATTTGTACTATAGCATAGTAATGCACGTAATAGGAGCGTGGGGGAATATTATAACGTATGGCATGTGTCGAGTTCTTTTCGTAGCGAGCGAGCATGGCGCGACGGCCGGCCGACAAAAAAGAGCGTTTGTTTTTATTTCTTTGGCGCGGAAAAAAATCAGGCGCGCGCCCTGCACCTCCTAAACATGCGCCACGCAGCGACGCAGACTCGCCGGGCTGAATTCACTTTCATTTGCGACATCG
Organism: Lysandra bellargus; assembly: GCA_905333045.1. Lineage (NCBI taxonomy): Eukaryota > Metazoa > Arthropoda > Insecta > Lepidoptera > Lycaenidae > Lysandra > Lysandra bellargus. The sequence goes on from HG995359.1 coordinate 8,018,347, forward strand.
TCTCCCGAAGGTCATCGTGCACCGCTGTCTTTTGAACTTCGACTTCCGCCGGCTCCCGCTCCGAAATAGACGGTAAGTTGACTAATTCTCGCCTCCTTTTTATGTCCCGCGTGTTTATCGCGTTCGCTTTAACCCTTCGTTCGTTTTGCTCGAGATGTTTTTTTGTATTTGGCGGTATTGTGATGTGTACCGCGCGCAGCCGTGTCGTCTGTCATCAAGATGTGTAGGAACGAATAGCATCATGATAAGGAATATCACAAAATTCGCTCGTACGTGTACATTATCTATATAGGTAACTAGGTAGGTATGTATTTTTTCTGCTGTCCCCGTATCCACTCGACTCAACAGGGAAGATACAATTTACAAATTCATGGGTAAAAAAAAACAATGAGATGATCGGAGGTTTATCTTATATCTTTAAACGACCAATTCTTGTATATATATGAATATATAATTGGAATCTCGGAATCGGCTCCAACGATTTTTATGAAATTTAGTATATAGGGGGTTTCTGGGGCAATAAATCGATCTAGCTAGGAATCATTTTCATAAAATGTCATTTTATGTGTTTTTGAATTTTTTGAATACCGAGCGAAGCTCGGTCATATAGCTAGTTAATATTTAAGTAACAGCGTGAAACTAGAAAGTGTTTTCTTTTTTTTGTAATGGTAATCAGGGATGTAAAAAAAATACGGATGGAGTATACAGGGTGCAATTAAACCTTCCTGCCAAAATATTTTTTCCAGGGTTTAAATATCATTAGGAGAGTCCATATTATTATAACCAAGAAAAAATTGGGTGTTATTTTTTTTTCAATGACATATTTTATCCCATTTAAAACCGTTGCAGAACGGTCACTCGCAGCGCGGGTAAATGAGAGGGGGTCACGCGGGGGGAGGCGCTCGCGCGGGGGCATGTGACCGGTGGGCGGTGACGCGCGGCCGACGCATCGTGTCCATTAATTATTGTAGTGGGTTTTAGGATAACTTTCGGAAGTTATTTCTCAACATTTTAGTACTGAGTGATTATAAAAATATATCAAAATTTGGCAGGAAGGTTTAATTGCACCCTGTATAAGCTGAAGTCCACGCGGACGGACAGGGCCGTCTCTAGCCCATGTGGCGCCCGTGTGCAAATATTACCCTAGCAAGCGCGCGGTCAAAATGAAATGGGTACAGAGTACAAGTACAGTTGTTCCGACCGCTTAAGGGTGAGGACCAGTGCCGGTCTTAGTCAAATTTTCAAGTGGTACGAAAACCAAAAGTGGCGCCCTTCTAAATAAAAAAGTCGGCCAAGTGCGAGTCGGACTCGCGCACGAAGGATTATAAAGCAAAGATAGGCAAAAAATAATGTTTTTATGAGAGCCCCTTAAATGTTCATTTAAGAACAAAAACAATTAAATATTTTGTGAATATTTCAGTGCCTACGTGTAGCCGTTATTGATGGCCAAAAAATCACATTTTTGTTGTATGGGAGTGTATCCTTAAAATTCCTAGAGGTGAGACCCTTAAACTGCCTAAAAGTTAATACTTTTTTTAAGACCAGACCACCTCAAAGACTTTGAGGTGGTCTGACTCTGATCTGGTAGGAGTCTGTTCTTGGCCTTGTTCTGTGGAACATCGGCTACCATTGTATGATGCATCCTGCGAGCGACCCATCTCCGTAGGCTACGTTTGGCCTGCTATCCAGACGACACATACATGCTGGCCCACGGAGACATGTTTGAGGAGACAATATTCCTGGCGAGAGTGGGTGAGTCTCAGGTTGTGGCGTTTATATAAGCGTTGGGGCTGCGAGTCGCAGTCGAAAAGACGTAGGTCATGTTTTTCTATGGGCCCCGGAAGCACCGCCCAGCCCCCGCGGAAGCATCACTGCGCATCACAGAGCTGTGGAGGAGAGTGTGCCAATCGGCGCTAAGATGCAGTACTTGGGTTTGGTCCTGGATAGTGGATACTGAATGGATCTTTACTTCTCGTTTTCGTCGATCGGCATTCGGCACTAAAACTGAAGAAGATGGCCATGGCCCTGAATCGCCATCTGCCAAAATCTGTGGTCCAGGGCCCATCTGCAGACAGCTTTATACAGGGGTCCTGCAGTCTTGCTTGGGAGGACACATACGCACCCGGAATAGACAGCTGCTCAGAAGTCCGCAGCATGCTGCAGCGGTGCGGATGCTGCTATCAAACCGTTAGCGGGCGAAGCGGTGTTGCGTTGACAGGGCCCCCTCCATGGGATGTGGAGGCTCGCGTGTATTTGGAGGGTGTATTAACACACAGCCGAATTTAAAAAGCGAGGATAACGGGTGCTACCAGACCTGATAAACTGATGGCGCCACCAGGCGTATGTCATTACAATACGCATTTGGCAAGACTATCAAGTTCCATCCATTCATCTGGGATGGATGGAGCCCCAACTGATGCCTGCCACAGAACTGTGAACGCGATCCGGTCAAAACTGCAACAGTGGATGGCACATTTAAGGGGCGCCTTTACCTTCGGTCATTACCTGGACCGACAGGAGGACGGATAGGAGGAAACCATCGCCTAAGTGTCACTACTGCTTGAGAAAAACGATGCGGCACAGCATACGCACATTGAACGCTCTGCTTGGGCTGAGTTTTGCGCCGTCCTTAGATTGGACCTTACTACTTATGTCGCAAACGGAGGCTGCATAAAGAGAGCGGGAAGCAAATTAATTCGCAGATCCCATAAGAAAGAGGCACGGAGGGCGTAGGCTGCACGGCGCTCGGTGCAACCGCAAGGGCGCCGTCAAGAGTTTATTTGCTTGTGATTTTGTTGTTTAGCGGCGAAACCGCGCTTGCGCGCGGACGCATAATTGTGGATCCAGTCTAGAATCTGGACGAAAAATATAATCTTCATTAATGTGTTTTAAGGTTCATTTCCCGTTGAGAAATAAAGTGTATATATAATTTATATTGGCTCGTCGCGCGCCTTGCTTTGCTGTTATACGACAAATATAAGAATAGCTCCAGATGCTACACAAAATGTATGCAAACTGGAGTTCCTTTTGCGGCGGCCGGGCGCGCGCCGAGTGGGCTTCCGCCTCCCTTGCGAGCGGCGCTCGGCGCCCCTAGGACCGCGGCGCTCGTGTGCAATGCACACCCTGCACCTAAGGGAAAGACGCCCCTGCGGACGGAGTCGCGGGCAACAGCTAGTGAATAAAAAAAATGAAAAGTGACATCTATGTTTGGTTTTCAATATTAATTTTAATAGATAGGACAACACATTACGAGGGTAGTATTAAAAGGGTGTTATTTAAACGGTTAGCAAACTATTGGTATATAGGATATATATATATATATATATATATATATATATATATATATATATATATATATATATATATATATATATATGTAATTGGTAAACTAAAATTGATAGTTAGACAGCTCGCTGCGCTCGCTGCGCTCGCTCGGCTCCCTCTATGTTGTGGTCTAAGTTCTAACCTAACCTACTTTTGGACTTTCTGGATAGTGTTTGTTTTCGTTTTGGCCCTCGACCCCCGCTTCGGTATCCGTGGTAAGTAGGCCTTCTGTTAAGTATATTCATTAATAATGAAATGAAATAAAATACTGAAACGCTTTGTCTGCTGACCGAATGTATAATCTTGCTGACCAAGTAATTATTCTGCCGAGTGACTGTTTATTTTGCAGATACATAATAAAACTCGCTGCCAGTTTATGTTTAAATTGCCAACCGTTGTCATGATTATTTTACAGAACATGAATTGCAGCCTGATTTTAATTATTGCTAACAAAATCTTTCTATGCTAACAAAATGATTTATTAGCGGCTATTTCTTGCAAACCAAATTTTTAAATGGCATACGCAATTAATTTATTCTCGTATTAAAATTAGGTTTTTGTACGAGACGGTATTTTCATTCTTGAAAAGTAAATTATGCATTGCCGTGCCGGGACACAAAAACACGTCGTACGGCGCCGCGCCGTACGGCGTCGTACGACGTCGCCTCATCTTGAATTTCTACGTGAGTTTCTACGGCACGCCGTCGTACGACGCCGTACGGCGCCGTGCCGTGATTTTGTGTCCCGGCCCTTACCAACCACGTTAAAAAATAAAAACAGAAACAGGACTGAGGACAAATACATAAAAGCCACTTCCAAGCCAGTGTACTGTGTAGACAATAATAATGTACATAATATTATATTGTATTACAGTAGCCTGTAGCACGGCCATTCTGCGAATAGTGTTCGGCGATCGTTATTTTTCTAAGAAAAAAGAATTTAGGACTTAATCTTAGATTACTAGTTAAATAATACCACTCGATTTTCTTGTAGGAGATGCCCGGCCACGATTTTAAACCGATTAAATGCGAGCCAACGACGGAAGATGATATTAGCCAGGTAAATCCATTTTTTGTGTATTTATATCTTACTAGATGACCTTTATATCACTTTACTCGTTATCCCTGCACTTCTACGAACATTTCAAGACCAATCATAAGCCAAATCGGTTCAGCCGTTCCCAAGTTTTAGCAAGACTTTACCTACCTACTTATGTTTTTTTTTAAATAATTACCTAACTTTAAAATTTATTTCAGCAGATCACTATGGACATGTGGTATCACACGGAGTCGCATCTGCAGCCAGTCGCCAATCACTTGTTGCATCAGTTGCACGTAAGAAACGCAATATTATAATAGTTGTGCTAGGTAGCACAGGATTTTAAAATATGTAAATTAACCCGCCGGCGCCGGCCGCCGCAAACCTCAAACCTCTAAAAAATTGGTGCAGTTATCCACATAAATAAATAATAATTATTATTTTTAACAAAAAATTAAAACCGACTTCCAAGGTAAAAACAATAGTAATATGAACTAAAAAGTATTAAGTAACTCTTACTCTTTAATAGTGCCTTTTTCAGAATTCGTCTAAATCTCAACTATTTCTGTATATAAGTACTACAGACTTCATTATTTTGAAGTCGGTACCAGCTAATGCCTAATTTAATCGTGAGTTCAGTAATGTCAGATTATCTGAAACTTTTGGGACTGGTACCGACTTCAAAGTAATGAAGATTGTAGTATACAGTACAGAAATAGTTGAGATTTAGACGAATTCTGAAAAAGGCACTATTAAAGGGTAAGAGTTATTTAATACTTTTTAGTTCATATTACTGTAAGGTACTTGTTCAGTACTTACGTTATAGGTCCAAAATGAAATGCAGGATACGGAACCACTTAGTTTATACACCTATTGACACTTTAAGTCTTTGTACATTCAATCACACTAATTGTCTAAAAGTTTGAAGTTATTCACAATAGTTAGTTTCTATACAATTCACTACCGCAAGTACAAGAATATTAACTCCGCAATAACAATTAATATCGGTAGGTAACTAGTACTTCACGCGCGACTGTAACAAGCTATTAACTTCTTTAATGCTAAACGAACGAACGAATAGCACACAAAAAATTTTAGAAATCCCGTTAAATTTGAAAAATTTTATTTTTTTTCACTTATTATTACGACTGACTAACAATATTTTACGGCCTCACCTTATATAGGCGACGACCACAGATTACGAGTGTTACTGCGGACGGCCGGTGTCGCCAATAATGAAAAATTATTCCGCCCAAAATCTGCACGAAAAAATCGGTTGTCTGTAAAGTCGGTTTACTGACGATAGTTGAACGTGACAACGTATGACGTTGTCACGTTCAACTATCCTTAACCCACCCACTTAATACTCGCTTCCGAATCTCTATAAATAGAAACAAACTTTTTCGACTGTAACCTAAAGTTATTTCGATGTATTTCTTTCAAATCGATCTATTAAAGAACAAAGTTCTATTTGAATATATCACCAAAATACTTTTATTGCATTTTTTACTGCTATCGGACCTCTACATTTTATAAAAAAAATAAAAATTTAAAAATGTTACGTAAAAACAATAGTAATTACTACAAGTGTCACCTCACTACCAACTTCGAGTAGCAAGATATCGACAATTGTCTTGTTGGCCCAGCGGGACAAGCTAGATAGGGAGCATACCCATACTGTGTGACCTACTTTTTAAGATTTTTTGACCCCCTCCCTCCCCCTGGTGACCACGCGTAGTATATGCCATGACCCCCCCCCCCCCCCCAATCAGTTGTTAACGTGGTATTGACAAGAATAATTTTTTAATCATTTTGTAAGTAGAAAGAGTAGATAGCAAATGAAAATAATTTGACTCATATTTGTGTTTATTAGGCATTTTCGTCAAAACCTGATCTCATGCACCGAAAATTATGATTTTGATCTCATTCGATTCGGAATACCATCTAGAACATTCTATCAAAATTCCAAGATGGGCTGAAAAAAATGCAAAAGTTATAAACAATTAAGTAAATATAAAATAAGGGTTTGGTTTTCAAACATTCTTGTTTAGCTCAAAAGACTAATAAAAATTTCTAGATTTCTTGTTTAGAAATAATCAGCGTTTTTATGTTAACATTAAAATGGTGACTATTAACAAATTAAGAAAAGCATAATAATTAAACGAATTGTGATAATTTATTTTTGTTAACGGATTATTGTTTATTGATATGTCTACTTAGTACCCAATTTATTTTATTCCTTAATATTAATATTTAATCACTTAAAATATTTTTTTAGTTCACGTAGCAGATTGCGGCAAATCACGCGAAACCCGAACCACGCTGTTTTACCGTTACTTTCACCGCTCAATTAAAGCTATAAGGATTATTGGTAAGGTTCCAGGATCTAGGATTTTTTTTAGGAAATTTCCTGCTCTTTAAGGATCTATTTTCAAATTTTGATTATCTCAAACAGTTTTCGAAATATTAAAAAAAATCCAAACCCTTCTTTTTATGTTTACTTAATTGTTTATAACTATTGCATTTTTTTTTCAGCCCTTCTTGGAATTTTGATAGAATGTTCTAGATGGTATTCCGAATGAGCCCAAAATCATAATTTTCGGTGCATGAGATCAGCTATTGACGAAAATGGCACTTGCTAATCAGACTAGCAAGCTATTTGGGATATGTAGGTACACTGTACATAATATGTGTATGTGTGTGTTCTTATAGTGAGTTTCCTGTATCCTTATAGTGAGTTTACTGTGAAAGTAGCAGCGCTGAATGACCAAAATTTTTCGCTTTTCTATGGGTAAGCGCCCCAACGTAACGTGTTGAAAAAAAATTTGATCTTTCAGCGCTGCTACTTTCACAGTGAACTTTATGTAAGGAACACATACACACCCTAAAGTATTATTACTTAGATTTATGTTTAATTATATAATAATAGTCTAAAATTACAATAGAAAAATCAGAGAAATTAATTTCTAGGCAGATGGTGGACCTAAGTAATTTGGTCGCGTTTAAAGTACAAACCCAACCGACAGATCACAATTAACATTGAATTGACGATGTCAATTCCATGTTAATTGTGATCCGTACGTCATGAACGTCATGTAGTCGGATCATGTCATGATCCGACTACATGACGTTGGTCTGTCAACTACCTAGGAATCAATTTCCTCGATGGTACATACTAGCTATTTTAGTCACGACTGTAGTTCAAATTGTAATCGAACACCAAATATAGTAAATTAGATGTCCCGCGCGGCTTCGCCCGCGTAAATTAGGAATTTCACGGAGACCGTACATTTTCCCGCAAAAAAATAGATTGTCAATTTACGTGGTCTCTATATAATAACATTTTGAAAATCGGTTACAAACGGCGCAATAATCGTTGAGCTTAAAAAATGAACAACAACACAACGAACCTCCCCCATTTTGAAAGTCGGTTAAAATTGTAGCCTATATGTTATTCTGATGTACCTATAAGCTATAATTGTAAAAATTCATTAAAATCCATTCAGTAGTTTTTGCGTGAAAGAGTAACAAACATCCATACATCCAAACAAACTTTCGCCTTTATAATATTATGAGGATGATCACCAAGCTTGACAGCTTCGCCAAACTTCAAAGTGCCTGACAAAATATGACAATAGTGCCTGTTTTTTAATGGCTGTTGGCTATAAAAGTCGTGCAAAATAGAATTGGCGACGTATTTTAAATCTGATGTAATATTATTTATTAGGTACCTATTTATTTTATATAATATGATGAAATATTATGAAATATTTATTATTTGATTTACATGTTTATAGGTACTATACTATACTAATACATTGTTCTAAGTTGCAGTAGCTGCCACATTACTATTGTTTTTGACGTGATAACGTCTTATAATTCGATATGGGGTGCGCGCCCGAAAAACATGACAGTTCATGCGTCGTTACCTCGCTCTGAGGCATTCCATATAAGGCTTGAAGTGCAAGCGAGAGCGCGGTACGAGCGACAAGGAAGCACAATCGGCCTTTGCGTTCAGCAGTGTTCGACATCCGTCTCTCTCCTAAGTCCTACTTGAGTGAGCGATGCTTATATTTTAAAGAAAGCGAAAAGTAAGTATTGCCGCCGCGTGGACACGAACCTGAAACTTGCGCGCCGCGCTGTGATTGTCTCGCTGGGCCAACAAGACGCTGACGTAAGTGCTGCAATTGTCGATATCTTGCTACTCGAAGTTGGTAGTGAGGTGACAAGTCTTGTAGTAATTACTATTGTTTTTACGTAACATTTTTAAATTTTTATTTTTTTTATAAAATGTAGAGGTCCGATAGCAGTTGAAGTGAGCAAGGTCCTCGCGTCGTTGCGAGGTGAATCGCTTGCTCAACTTTTTTGTTTAGAAGGTGTGTCGGAGAAAATGATAAAATAGCACACTCGATATTCCAGTTGAATTCTTTTTTAATCTCCTCTCTAAATCTATCAAAAAGTAAACAAGTCAAAAAATCATAAATTATAGAGTCGTACAAAATAGTATAAAAAGGTTTTAGCTATGTACATTAGTCACTACATCACCCCCCTCCAGAGACCGTCAAGGGCGATAATAGTCAGTAAATTTGACACGACGGCCTGACCTCGTCCTTTTGACGATATTCTCATCGGCAGAAGGCAAATCATGGCTATCCGCAATTCGAGTGCTATGGAGAGTGTTCGTTTTGGGTAGTGACTGTAGTGAGTTTTGGCGCATGTTAGTGTTAGATGTAGACTGAGTGTTGTTAGGGTCACATAACATAAAGGCCGGCTTGATCCGGTCAATTGATACGGTTACCTGCTTACCATTTACTAAAATTTTGAAAACTTTGTCTCCTCTTTCCACGACCTTATGCGGGCCAGAGTATGCTGGCTTTAAACCACCGCCAGTACAGTCCCTTAAGAATACATGAGTAGAGGAAACTAAGTCCTTGTGAATAAAAGTTTTGAACCTACTGTTGTGCCTAGTCGCAGGTGATGGGCGGAGTTTCCTGATGATACTTCGAAGTTTTGACAAGTACTCCGTCATATCGCCAGTCTCATCAGCCTGAGGGTCAAAGAACTCACCCGGAAGCCGTATCGGTTGACCATACACCAGTTCGGCTGCTGAAGCCTGAGCATCCTCTTTGAAAGAACTGCGAATGCCTAACAGTACTAGTGGGAGAGATTCCACCCAACTGTCATTTGCATGGCATATGATTGCGGCTTTGAGCTGACGGTGAAATCTCTCCACCAGTCCATTGCAGGCAGGATGGTACGCAGTGGTTCTGCGGTGTAAGGTGTTGAAAGCCAGCGATCGTAGATAAGCTCTTAAATAATGCCGATTCGAACTGCCTACCTCTATCAGTAACGATATCAGATGGGCAGCCGAATCGAGCGATCCAACCACTCAGTAGGGCCTTTGCCACCGTTTCTGCAGTTATGTCAGCAAGCGGTATTGCCTCAGGCCATCGCGTAAAACGGTCGACGGCAGTGAGACAATAGCGGGAACCTTGGCACAGTGGCAAAGGACCCACGAGATCAATATGAATAAAAGCAAATCTCGATGAGGGCAGTTTAAAGTTACCCACAGGAGAGTACACATGCCTAGTGATCTTCGATCGCTGACAAGCCGTACATGATCGAACCCACTCGCGACAATCCTTCCGAATACTAGGCCAAACATATCGCTCGGAAACTAGTCTTATGGAAGCCTTTGCCCCTGGGTGACTAAGAGAATGCAGGCTGTTGAAAATAGCTTTGCGTAACTCTTGTGGCACATAAGGTCTAGGCGTAGCGGTGCTAATGTCACAGTAGAGCTGGCTACCCGCTCGGGGTCCTCAACCTGAGCAGCTGCGATTATTTCAGCGGACACAGGCTGAGAAATCTCCTCTACACGTGAAAGTGTATCCGCCACAACATTATCCTTTCCGGATATATGCCGGATATCTGTGGTAAATTGAGCGATCAGATCTAGGTGCCTGAACTGCCTTGGGGAACAATTTTCTTTCCGGTTTCGAAAGGCGAATGTCAGCGGCTTGTGATCTGTATAGACCACAAAGTCACGTCCCTCGACCATATGCCTAAAGTATTTTATGCTCTCGTATATTGCCAGCAGCTCTCGGTCATATGGTGAGTATTTTTTTTGGGTTGGACTTAGCTTGTGTGAGAAGAAGGCGAGGGGTTGCCAGGCATCCCCATCGTGTTGTTGGAGGACACTACCTATAGCGTTGTCGGATGCGTCCGTCACCAACGATAGTTTGGCATCGCATCGGGGATGGGCCAGCAAGGCGGCCTGACATAGACCTTCTTTGCAAGCCTCAAAGGCTTTTGATGCTTTGCCTGTTATGTCCACTGGATGGGAACCCTTGACCGAACCCGTAAGCAACTCGTTAAGTGGAGCTTGGTGCTGGGCAGCTTTGGGAATGAAGCGCCTGTAAAAGTTTACCATTCCCAAAAACCTGCGTAACTCCCTTACAGTCTTCGGCTTTGGGAAGTTTTTAATAGCCTCTACTTTTTCTGGAAGAGGGGTAGCTCCTGCGCCCGAGATTTGGTATCCTAAAAATTTTACCTCCGTAACTCCAAAAACACACTTGGAAACGTTTATGACCATGCCATATTGACGTAACCTAGTAAAAAGTTGACGGAGATGCTCTTCGTGAGTTTTTTGGTCCTTCGAGAACACCAAAAAGTCATCCAAGTACGCGTACGTGAAATCGAGTCCCCGCAGCATCTCGTCCACGAAACGCTGAAACGTCTGAGCGGCGTTACGAAGCCCGAACATCATGTACGGGAATTCGTATAGGCCGAACGGTGTTGTTATAGCGGTCTTCGGAATATCATCTGGGTGGACTGGAATTTGGTTATAGGCTTTAACCAGGTCGATGGTGGAAAATATGGTACTACCTGCTAATGTATGGGTGAAATCATGGATATGCTTGATGGGATAGCGATCGGGAACCGTGCGGGAGTTGAGCATACGGTAGTCACCACAGGGACGCCAGCCGTTGTCTTTTTTCGGAGTCAGATGGAGCGGCGATGCCCATGATGACTCTGAGGGGCGACATGTACCTGCCTGTAACATGGCGTCAAACTCAGCTTTCGCAATTTTCCACTTTTCAGGTGCTAACCGTCGCGGCGTACACGATACAGGCTGTCCAGATGTAGTTCGTATATGATGTACTGTATTGTGTTTCGGAGTGCGGTGTACTCCGGGTGGACGTGTAATGTCGGGGAATTCCTGTAGTATGTGTGTATATGCGGAATCACCAAGACTCACCTTCACCGAAGACACATCACCACAATGACGGGCAGGCGACGCCGGGGCGGAAAGGCTTGTATAGTTATCGATGAGGCATTGATTTCTGCAATCAATAACTAAATTGTAAAAAGATAAAAAATCTACGCCTATTATCGCCCTTGTAACGTCGGCAACTATAAATCGCCAAGCAAATTCACGGCGTAAACCTAGATTTAAATTTAAATTAATAAACTCGTATGTAGGTATCGGTGTCCCATTGGCCGCACACAAAACGTAGGTGGTCTTCTCCAATCGTCTAGGGATCGCCAATCGGGGGTAGACACAGAGGTCGCTTCCGGTGTCGACCAAGAACTGCACCTTCGACCTTCGATCAGTGACAAATATGCGACCGGTATTCGGGCAATCCTCGGCCGCCATTACAGATTGCCCCGTGAGTTTTCCGACTTGTGGTAGTCGCACGGCTTCATACACTTCCGGGCACGGTCTGCGAATTTCTGATGGTACCAGCATAGTGGAAACCTTCGATAGCTAGATTCCGACCTGGTTGAAAGGGACCGCTGACGGGTGCGACTGCGACTGCTAGAACGTCCTCTGGGGCGGGACAGTCGTTCCACTTGGCTTGTCAGCTTTTGTACCTGCTCGGTCAGCGCGGCAATCTCAGGGTGGGCACTCGAAGATGGTGGTGGAGCAGCTACAGTAAACAAGTCAAAAAATCATAAATTATAGAGTCGTACAAAATAGTATAAAAAGGTTTTTATAAAAGAAATTAGCTATGTACATTAGTCACTACACAGTAAAAAATAGAATAAAAGTACTTTGGTGATATATTCAAATAGAACTTTGTTCTTTGCATAGGTCGATTTGAAAGAAATACATCGAAATAACTTTAGGTATTAAAGTATAATTTACACAGAGCCAGTGCTGGCTGCCAATAAGACTGGCAGCCAGTATTGGCTTGGTATATGCCGCGTGTGAACAGTTTTTCAAGCCAGGCCAAACTGTTCACACGCGGCATATGCCAAGCCAATACTGGCTGCCAGTCTTATTGGCAGCCAGTACTAGCTGTGTGTAAATTATACTTTATAGAGATTCGGAAGCGAGGGTTAAGGGGTTAAGGATAGTTGAACGTGACAACGTCATACGTTGTCACGTTCAACTATCGTCAGTAAACCGACTTTACAGACAACCGATTTTTTTACCTTGGAAGTCGGTTTTAATTTTTTGTTAAAAATAATAATTTCACTCTTTTTAGTTAAGGCGCTATATTGAAAAAACTGTCATTTTTGACGTAATACTATAGGACCCTCAGAAATGTTACAAATCTGGTTATGAGATATACATATCTTCATAGCCTTATCTAGGTTTGAGGAGAACTAGAAACACGATTAATGTATATTGCTTCGATACATTTAATTTTCGAAATGACCTCTTAAAAATGCGAAATTTGAAGATTATTTTTAAACGAAAATAGATGTATTGTAGGAAATTAGTCTAATTGATAGACACCTTTGCAACTCAACATCGTATAGACGCATTTTGCTTAAATGCTCCTAGTTATTTTTTAAATGATTATAATTACGTTTTTTCGCATGTTTTCCGAGCGAGCCGATAGCTTCTGGCCGCAGCGTATTCACGACTTTATAGTCATACAAATTAAGTATAAAATTACCCTTGCGGTAAAATTACTTTCGATATAGCGCCTTAAGTATCTACAAAATTAGGCTTTATGCGTAAATAACCAATACGAATGTTAACGATTCACATTATGTCACTGTAAGCGAAATTGTGGTAGATGCTTGCAGCTAATTAAGCGATGCTGCAATTTCCATACTTTTATCTTTAAAGATTCAGGAGTTCTGTTCAGTGCCTTTGGACCAAGAGACACCTTCGTATAAAATTTATCTTATTCGTAACATATGTTTAACTTACTAGAAACAACATTTTAATCACTATGAGTGTTTTGATAAAATTCAAGGATTTTCCTCGATTGCTCACCACTTTCGTAACTGTTATACAAAATTAAGATTATATCCTATACAACAAAACGAGAATTTTGAAAATCGGTCCACAAACAGCGAAATCATTATCAAAAACGTCTGCTTCGATGCAAAATATCACGAAAAGTACCAATAAATGGGTCATAATGTGATGACCCATGGTATAATTATGGTTGTGATGATGATGATTAATCAAATTGATGTATTAGCTTATGCTTTCAGTTGTTTAAATAACGCCGAAATCCCCGAACCTGTACCTATAAGCATTCAAAAGTTCTGTTCGGTACCTTCGGATCCAGGGTATAACCTGGTGCGAAATCTTACTTTTTAGTAGCATTTACCTCGAATGCTTCAGAAAAAATCGAAATCACTATATGTTTCCATACAAATTTCAAGAAGTCAACTCGATTCCTCAAGGATCCCATCATCAGATCACCATTTTTGTGAACATGGTACCAAATTCGAGTTAAACCCTATACAACACAAAAAGAATTTTGAAAATCGGACCACAAACGGTTGAGTAATCGTGGAACATACAAAATAAAAAGATACATACAGCCGAAAATAATATTACCTCCTCCTTTTTGGAAGTCGGTCAATAAAGTACGCTTCGGCCTGACTTTCCAAAGCTAGAAGTTTGCCTCAATGCGTTAATAACTAAGTATAATGTTGTATAAAAATTATACATAGAGTTGCGAAGTCCATACTGTAAATCAGCGTGTCTACAGTTACTAGTTCTCATCTGATCGATAGATAGTGCAGTCGCCAGAGGTTTTAACCTCCGAAAATTGTAATAGTGAATGGATTTTTGTTTTTGAGGTGTCATTTTGTTTTTTACACTATAACTTGCAAAGTTTACCAAAATTTTTTTTGTGCTTTTAATTTTTTAGTCACTTAATTAAAAATAATATTCCACCATATAAAACCGGTCCAGAAAAAAAATTTTTTTCTTGTTCCTGTTATTTAATGACTCTTATCCGATTGTTTACGTTGAAAATTAACCAAATACACAATTTTTAAAACAGAAAGTTTGCTTTGCTAAGCTAAATACAACTATGAGGTTTTTGCAACGTTTTTAGAAATTAACGCTCGTCGTAACCAAGATAAAAGGGTTTGGGTGGATTTAAGGGTTGTAACGAAAAGTGTGATAAATTTACTTGTTGTGCGTATTTCATTTTTAGAGAAATTATAACTTTTAAGTACTTAAAAACGTTTAAATATCTCCAAAAATGTGTAAAATAGACCGAAAATATTTTTCTATATTTGTTGAGAATTTATTTAAGTGAGAGCTAAAACATTAAATGAAATGAAATGAAATGAAACAACAAATGAAAGACTTTTTCTAGTCTTTGAAATATATTTAAACTTAAAGCCAGAAAAAAAATTGGGTGCTACAAATCTCACGTACCTACATACTAAAGACGCATGCTGCGACCTATGTTTGGAAAATGCTTACCTGAATACAAAAAATATCAGTTCTTAACCTAATTTGTATTTTTTTCCTTTATGTATGTTTTAGCAAATATGATAATTGAAAAAAAATATATATTCTGTAAAAACCTAACCAAAAGAAATAAAATACAGATTTTCTTCGAAATATCCGTGAAAAGTTTGTGCTACATTTTCAGAAAATTTAATAAAGTAAGAGCTAAAAAGTTATACACATTAAGAAATATAAGGCTTTGTTAAGCCTAAAAAATAATTTTAAACTTCCTATTTAACACCAAAGAAAAATAGGAACGCCATTTACCTGGCGAGGCACACAACAAGCACATTTGGAGGTATGCTCACCTACATACAAAAGTATTAATTTTAAATCTAAATTATATATTTTTTCAACTTATTTTCTTTCTTTGGAATATAAGCAACGATACAAATCAAAAAAATAATAATATATTTTATTATTTTGCTATATATTTAAAAGAAAGAAATAAGCAAATTTTCTTCAAAATTTTACAGTTTATGAGTTTACTTGAAGTGGAAGAGAATAATTTAAAAATCAAAAGCACAACTTTTTAATAGGTAAACTTTATTATTTATGTTATCAGCTACACATTCCTTTTTTCTTTTCAATTTTCATCCACTATTGCAAAAATCGGAGGTTTGAACGATTTTTACGCTCTGGGAACTCCACTAAGATGTTGAGTGTACTTATCAAATTAGCTTATTGAATCAAAAATCCATTTTTAAAACACGTTTGTAAACTGCTAAAATCTCCCAGAGATGTCTTGTTAAATCAAATGATGTGTTTTGTTAAACTAAAGTTTTAGGCTTTTTTAAAAAAGCCATATTTTTTATTATAATATCTATATGGACGCTTCACACCACGTCAGTCTGGCCCCGTTCTAAGTCCCGAAGGACTACGGGTTTACGGGTTTACGGGAAGGATTACGGGTACATTATTGTATATAATTCGTCCATGGTTGTAGGGTACCCTGGAAGAGCTAGCGCCTGCGCCGGCGGGGCCCGCCGCGACGCCGGTGGAGGAGCACCTCCCGTCACCGACGGAGGCGTCGCTGGCCACTCTTCAACCTGCACCCGTAGGAAATACGATGGTACTGTATATGTTTATCCGGTCCAAACTTCGTTATTTGCACATAAAAATAGCAACATGATAAGGACAAAGTAACACAAGGTAAAGAATTCGTCAACTAGACGAACTGCTTCAAGCGGTTTCTTCCAGACATCATGAAGTATCGCCAATGAGTAGGCTCATAAAGAATTTGGTACTCATGTAAACTTTTTTTTGTAGGGTAGTTCAATAATCGACATGCACGCGAAGATGATGAGCGTAACGGAAGTGGCCGACTCCGGGGACTTCGTGCCACTCATGTCGGTCAAGGATGAGCTGTCCGAGAGTGGTAAGGAGATTTTTAACACGCTTTTATTAGTTTGGGCTGTAGCCTGTGGCGTAACTATAACATCCGGGGCCCGTAGCAAATTGATGGGGCTCTATCGTCACGTTATTAGAATAAAGCAATGTATAAAAATTTCTGACCTCACGGTCTGTTGGGCCGGGGCCCTCTTGGATCGGGGGCCCGTGGCATTTTGCCAGCCCTGCCACCCTATAGTTACGCCACTGGCTGTATCATGTAATATAGTTCGTCAAAAAAGAGTAGACGCCGAATATATTTGGTTTGGTTCAACGTTTACACTCTACTGTCTACTCTTTTTTGACAGAATGTTTGTACGGAATCCTTGTGAGTTGTGCACGATGTTTACCTATCTCCATTCTCCATTCTCTCAATTATGTAACATATTTCGCTGACTTACAGACTACTTTTGTATAATCCTTCCATCGGGGATTCTTGGAAATGCTATTGTATACTATTATTGTCGCGGTCACCTGTGTCCTTATGGGGCTTGACGGAATAAAGAACAATGATAATACAGTATAAATATACTGAGAATAAATAAGTTTCATTAGACGTACGATCCTTGATATATTGGCTATATTCTGAATGAAAAATACTACAATATACCTAGACTATGGGCGATTAGTATCTTTTCGGCTATTGTACGTTATTTAGTGTGTTGCTATAACGTGTACTTTTTTCGAAGTTTTTTTAACTGGATTTCACGAATATAAGTAATGTTTTGTATTTTTTTTAATGAGTAGCTATATATGCCGTAGCACTTATTGTCAAAAAAAAACTAGTGTCAATTATTCTCTTTGGTTTCGGATTCATTCCCGCGGCGGAAAGTTTGTGAATCGCTGTAATACTGACAGAATATGAGATCTTTTCACGTGAAAACTTTCCGACGATCGTGAATCAGGCAGCAGTAGTCTAATTAATTTGAAACTTTGCATACGTATTCAGAGTCAATGACAATGCCATAATTTGTTTTTAGGGTTCCGTAGTCATCAAGGAACCCTTATAGTTCGGTTTGTCCGTCCGTCTGTCTGTCTGTCTGTCTGTCCGCGGTTTTGCTCAGAGACTATAGGACCTACAAAGCTGTAATTTGGCATGAATGCACATATTAATGATGGCGACAAAATGGTACATAAAGTCTTAAAAATATATATTTTTTAATGGTACCTTCCATACACATCAAGTGGGGATGAAAATATTTTTTCGTGTCCAGCCCATCGTGTGGGGTGTCGTTGGATAAAATATTATGAGCTTTGATTATATACTACACATGAGTATTCATAGATCATTTTTCGATTTAGGGATCCGTTTGTGAAATATTAAGTTTTAAAGTGGAAAAAATCGTCAGACTCCAGTGTGCCCCCCTTCTCCCAGCTAAACGGTTGCTTCTGGAAATGTGAAAAAATTCACGGGAGTAGGAAATATGCTGAATTTAAAAGGAAAACTATCACGGCTACGAAGTCTTCATAAGTTTTTGAGTTATAGTCGATCAACTAAAAAAAATGTATTCGGCGAAGTATAGGGGAACTTTTCGTTCAAATTCCTTTGAACGTAACTGAGATGATGTTGTTAGTAGTGTAAAACACGTTATAAATGTACATTCATTGACCATACAAAAATTATCAAAAACTAGCGGTACTACGGAACCCTATATTGCGCGTGGCACGACACGCACTTGGCCGGTTTTTATTTTTAAATGTGTTTTTTTAGAACATAATTTAGCTTCCGTCTGTCTGCACATTTTCCACCTCAAAAGCAGCTTGACTGTGCCGTTTGCCGAGTACTTTTGTAAGTTAACCTAGCTGGATACGATTTCAGAGCAGCAACAGAGCAGCGACGACACCAGCGACTCCGCCCCGGAGCAGGCGGTGGGCCGCGGGAGCCCCAAGGCGTGGTCGCCGCAGGACATGGACAGCGCGCTCGACGCGCTCCGGACACACAACATGACTCTCACTAAGGTGGGCACTGTGCTGGCTTGTTACACGTAACAGAGCAGCGACGACACCAGCGACTCCGCCTGACTGAAAATATATTTTAATGTTTCCAACCTCGCTAGTTATTCTGTGTTTCCAACACGGGCAACACTCCATTTTGCGCAGAGTAGGTACTTAACACGTTTTTAATTCCCATTTGCCAGGAAAATGGCTATAGCTAACCTGTAGCCCATGGTCTGGCTACAGGTTTTCTTCTTTTAGAATGTCAATTCCATACAAAACTCACATACCTCGCAGATCAAAAGATTTTGTGAACTTGGCCTGTTTTGATTTGGCTTAAAAGATCACGTTCTGTTTTATATTTTGACTGTATAAACACCACTGTATAAACAACACTGAAAAAACACCATTTTCAGGCGTCAGCGACGTTCGGCATCCCGTCAACAACGCTATGGCAGCGCGCGCACCGCCTCGGCATAGACACGCCGAAGAAAGATGGCGCCTCCAAATCCTGGAGCGAGGATGACCTGAAGGCGGCGTTGGACGCACTACGCGCCGGCACCATCTCCGCTAACAAAGCTAGCAAAGCTTATGGTAAGTTTACCAATTGCAATACTAAAGCGCTTTATCATAATTGCGTTAGCGCCATAATCACGTTCCATTTAAGAACTAACCTTAACATAATGTGCGGCACTGAGTAGCATTTTGCTCTGAAATTGAAGTAATTAGTAAGTACGCAAGTTGTCTCTATAATTTTTGGCAAGTCACAATAATTACAATATTACACTCTTTGCCTCACCTCGAATCTTAGGATATGCCTCTAATCCGTTACAGGCATCCCCAGCAGCACTCTGTACAAGATAGCGCGGCGCGAGGGCATCCGTCTGGCGGCGCCGTTCAACGCCGCGCCCACCGCGTGGCGGCGCGCCGACCTCGCGCGCGCGCTCGCTGCCGTGCGTGCGGGCGCCGCCGTGCAACGTGCCGCGTCGCACTATGGTATACCCACAGGTAAAAAAGTAATTAGAGTTGTTTAATTATTATTGTTATGGCGGTGGTGATAAAACTTGGTATGCAGATACCTTTAATCCCGGAAAGGACATAGGATACTTTTTATCCCGGAAAAATGTAAATGTATCGCGAGATAAACGAATTTTGGCACATGGAGTTGCGGGCGTCAACTACCACCTAATTTAAAAATTATCAGTACCTACAGGCTACTTGACCTATATTAAATTTCATGGAACAAATGCATATTTCTAGTAGAACTTGGCCTAGGAAACCGTATTTCACCCTTATCATCAAATAAAAGCTTATGATTGATAAATAAAGTCGATTTGAAAATATGAAGGTATGAAAATATGATTTGTACTGACGAAAACGCTTTTGCGGTACTTCCGATTTGGATGTGACGTCATCAGACTCTAGTAATTTAATATATTTTATTGATCGCGCTCGTTATGTGTAAGTTTATTTGTACTACATAAATAATAAGAATAAGCTTAGAATATTTGTGAAATATACTTTCTTGAATAGTTCAAATAAAACATCAGTTTTAAATAATATCTCCATTTATTGTATTTGGGAAATGAAATGGCCAAAACTTTTCTCAAAAAGTTACAATGTACATTACAAATGATTTCTAAATTCTTTCCAAATTTTTTGGCACTGTTAGACTCGTACGTTTAGCTTTATAAAGAATTTTTCAATAAAGAAAGTATAAAATACAAAAAATATGACGTCACACTATTGCGGACAGTGTTTTCGGCGCCATTTAAAAGGCATATTTTTCAATCAACATCTTTATAGGTTTCTACTGTTTAAAATATTGAAATATTAGTTTTTTTGGTGAAAATGAATGATTAAGAAGCGATTAACATGAAGAAAAAAATTAGGTCAAGTAGCCTATTCTGCTGCTTTTATAGTTTGTGCGTTTTAAGATGATATGGGTGACAGTTCAACTATTCCTTGCTACGGATTTTTTTTACAAGAAAACAATTAAATCAAAATGTAATAAATTATATTCTATCTACCAAAATAAAAGTTTCCTATAATTGTTAATGAATAAAAATAAAAAGTTGCTAAATACTAACTTATTAAGTAAAATTATAAATATTAACTGTGAAATAGGAGTATAAAATTAATGTTACGAAAACATTTGAAAAATGTCAGATGCATGAAACGGAACTTATGTCAATAGAGATTGCCATTGTTGAATCGAAATCAAATCGATAAAAAGGGCGGCCATCTTAAATCGCTGGCGCCACTCTGAAACGACAGTACGAAATCTATAATTTCGATTGCAATTCCTTTACGAAATGATTCGACATTTTTATTAAATTATCAATTATTTTTTTTCGTTAACTTCCCTACTATTGTCAATTATTATGATTTATGTGTCACGCATTGATATGCCGGGGATGATTCTTAAGCCCGGC
Source organism: Lysandra bellargus (assembly GCA_905333045.1). Lineage (NCBI taxonomy): Eukaryota > Metazoa > Arthropoda > Insecta > Lepidoptera > Lycaenidae > Lysandra > Lysandra bellargus. The sequence continues at coordinate 8,039,188 of HG995359.1, forward strand.
CGCACATTGTCCGAAATTTCTGATCAGAAACATTTGAATCCAGAGTACTCTGGTGTTTCGTCCCAAGGTTTTTGGGCCCAGTGGACATTGACCAGATATGAATTTTTAACATTTTTTCATCTGGTGATTGGTTCCAACTCCCAAGTGATTATTTTTTATGACTTTTGGGCTTATGTCCGTAGGGGCTAGCAAAAAAGTTGTAGATTTGAATAAAAAACAAAATAATTACTTTGTATGAAAACATTTATTACACACTGAATGAATATAATATGATATTTAAAGAAAAATAATTCAATAGACATGTATAATAAATTAAAATCTCTTATGACATAAATTTTATAATAACAAAAGTACATATTTTCTAAATAATCTATTTATATTATTATTGTATAGCTATTTCAGTTTAAATTTTATTTATAATAATTATTTTTATATAAAGCTTATATATTTTTCTTTAATTGGCAAATTATAATTAAAATTCTTTGTATGATAACGACTAATTAATTAATTAATTTTATATAAGTAAGTTTAATTCAATTGCGCGCCATTGTTATGGCAGAATGTTAGAACTATAAGTAGTTAACACTAGAAAGACCAAGGCAGTAAATTTGACTGCAAGGCAATTTCATTCTTAAATATTTCACAAACTAGTTATATGTTTTTGTTTCTTTTCATATTTTCTGACTTATACTAATTTGCTATTGTTAGGCTAATTCTATATTTTAAAAAATTAACTATATGTTGTTTACGAGATTCGATCACAAATACCTACTAAGACCGCGCACCGTCAATTTGACGGCATACAATATAAAGGCAGTGAAAAACGATCTCTTCAAACTAATGTGGATATTTTTGTTTTTGTTTATGTTCAATTGAATTCTGAGTATATTGTTACTGCTAAGCTTGTTTATATTTTAGAGTAGATATTGGTTTGGAGCAGTCGTAACGAAATGAGGCCCTCCAGAAGTTCTCAAATAGAACAAGAACTGTTGCGATTTATGGATATACAAGAAGACGTGTCAGGTGATGAAAGTAGTGATGATATAACAGGCAGTGCTAGCGAGAACCGTGATGCAGAATTTCAGCCGAAACAGTTCACTTCTTCATCAGATTTATCTGCTACAAATAACGATATTATCGTAAATTCGCGTAGAGTACGCGGGGTATCTGATAGACCCATTTACGGCGGGCGAATAGCACGCGGTGAACGATCAGCTTCTTCAACATCAGCGATCTTCATAATTCATAATTCATATCCTTTATTTCCAAGAAATTGGTACAATGGTATTCTTAGGTTTACGTTTTACAATTTCTACCTCGATGAGGTGTGGAAATATTAAGAGTTTATGTCCCTCCTGGTGACATACCTAATCTAAAAATAATTTAAGTATTACATTTTTAATGGACTTATTATTAAAATTTATAATACAATTTCTTAAAACTAATAAATTAAATAATTTCAGTCAATCAAATAATATTAGTTATAAAGTTAATCACACAGCTTCCCTAAAAAATATTTAGTCATTTAGTTAATTTTTCCCATTTCAATTAATACTAATGTCAGTTTATTATTATATATATTATAGAAAAGTCATTTACATCATTCCATTAATATGATTCCTTTCATTTAACAAGTTTATCACTTCTTAAAAGTAAGTACCTACCTATATTTAAAGTCAATTTAATTTACAATAATAATACAATAATGTCACTTAAGTATAATTCAAGTATAATTTATTATTTGTTTTTAAATTATTACATATAATTATTATAAATTATACAATATAATTATCTAATTATTTAATGTCAAATTTTCTTACATTATTAAAATGTTCAAAATATTCCTTAATGCTATAGAAGGATTTGTCCAGCAACCAATTAAATAATAATTTTTTAAACTTATTTATAACAGATGTATTTTTCATGTCATTTTATTGACATGCAGTAACTGTTCTCACTATATAATTGTTTCTTGTGACGAGGTATATAATATTTATTGCAATCCCTACTTACATAGTACATACCTATTTACTTTTTGATTATTGTTTGTTTCAAATAGATGGCTGTATGTTTTGACGAACATGCATGTATCAAGTATGTATTGACATGCTAGTGGCAGTATTTTAAATTTCTTAAAAAGCGGCCTACAGGGAGCTAGGTATTCCGCTTTTGCCATCGCCCGAATACATTTTTTTTGTGTCAGAAATGCATTGGGAGTTCCCCCATAAAACAAGATCGTACTTTAGAACAGACGTACTTTATCCGTGATATGCAGTAAGAGCGGCATCTTGTGACACAGTATTCCTTACTCTTCTTAATTACATTCGTTTTGTCAATATTGATATGTAAATAATTTTGATTAAGCCATTTAGTACCAGAAGTCAGAATGTTACAAGCAGCAAGTGACGGCGCAAAATGGACTTGTATTCCTCCAGACGCTAGTGGAGTAGGACGTCGTAGGCAGCAAAAAATCCACTTCAACTGCGACTCAAAGACAAGTGACTAATTCTGAAACAAGTGAACCATGTACTACAAACAATAAGAGACGGCAATGTCAAATCAATATTTAGTAATTGTTAAAAAAAAAACAGCTCTATCTGTAAAAAAGTTCTTTGTGGAAAATGTACAAAAGAAGCTTTATGTCAGATGACGTCAATCGGTAGCAGTTCAAATGTTTCTGATCAGAAAATCGGATCGCGCTCACTCTTACATTTTGTACTGAGCCGAGTGAGCTCAAACTCGCCGGAAGGAAATTTCGGATAGTGTGCGGTGTGGCGGTCCGACCGACGTTCAAATGTTTCTGATCAGAAATTTCGGACAATGTGCGGCCAGGCTAAAACGCACAAGGTATACCGTATAATGGGTTGTTTTCTTTTTTAAATCTCCACCAGACGGCGCGACGGTAGACACTTCTAGATTTTCTATTGGTTCCCCACCGATCTGAAATTATCTGTAGGTTGGCATCACGGATACATTTTGGTTGTGTTTCTAAAAAATATCAGTGTACTGTAAAGTGTGGCGTAAATCAAAATATCTTAAACCTAAGCGATCATTGGCCTAAGCGATTAGGCCAGTGTACTGCTCATCTAGCATACGCCAACGAGAAAATTTTGTCTACACGTTTTCTCGATGTTTGGTGGCGTTTCTCTTCACCTCTATTGACCCTAACATGACATAATTTTTTTCTCGTGTAGATCTGTCGTCAAAATTTATCGACATAATGTCAAAAAATGATTTTGACATTATGTCGTTATCGACAATATAACTACACACGAGAGTGAGATATCTCGAGATTTTCTCGTTTGCGCATCTTAGGCCGACATGTAACAGTTTAGGAACACACAAATTGTCAAACTGAAAACTGACAACTGAAAGAGTTTTGGCGGGCATGTCATGGGCATGTCACTTTCAAACTTCTTCTACTTTTTATTGTTGGTGTGGTTTTTATTATTTTTTCCCAAATTGTGATAATTGGATCTTTGATGTTCATTATTGGTAAAATATTAGCCATGAAATATCCGTTATCTTGCACAAGTGCAGGTAAGATGTTGTCAAAACCATAATGTATAATTCCTGTGACATTTGGTGTGAATATCGGTAAATAGGGCTATTTCTTCCGTGAGTTTTAACTAAAACATCGTTGTAATAACTTTGTTATCCTAGTCATTGGAATATTATTGCGTCTTTTTCAAATTGAAATGTATCAAGTTTTACATTCTTTTGCCCAGTTTTGTAGCAATTATTGATGCTATTCCCTGGTATTACCGATAGTTGTCTACCCATACGCCATCTAGTTACTAAAATGGAAACTGTTTGACAATCAAATTAAAAAGATAAGAATATCCCTCAACTGCAGCACCATTGATGACAAAAAACATAGTAATGAGTTTTGTAGTCTTTTCTTTGTTCAGTTTTGGTTCTTTTTTAATTAATAAAAAAATTGGAGTCAGGAGATTTTGTAGAAAATGCCCTCATGAAATAAATAGATGGCGCTGAATGCTGCAACATTGACGATATTATATAATATGTAATACAATATTGAATCCTTCGATCAAAGATTCTTGGAAATCTATTGTTTACGCGGTCGAATTCGACCGCTTAGCAGTCGATAGGTTAAATCCAATAGTAAATATAATTTTTTACATTCACTATTCCAGGAACTCTATACGGACGGTGCAAGCGAGAGGGAATAGAGCTGTCTCGCTCTAACCCGACGCCGTGGTCGGAAGGCGCTATGGAGGAGGCGTTGGAAGCTGTCAGGTGCGTGCTATACAATCTCATCTCATTTCATGTGCGGATTCCACGGCCATCGCTGGCGCCATCGGCCATCCTACGCCACTACGTCCTCCCCACGCTGGCCTATCGTGATGGCCCATTACGCTGGCCCATCGTATAGAGCCGCAATGAGATACAGGTAAGTTAACAACAACAACAAGCTGGCACGATCAACACATTTAAACATTGCGCTTGTGTAGTGTCTGTGATTAAGCGCGTGGCGTGACGTCGTGCTGCATACGCATCATAAAAAGTCTGCCCGTCTCACTCGCGCGCGGTATATCTTATGAGCGTGAAGGGGACAGTTATTGTTTTTCTTATGCTACTGTTTATAAATACAGCGTGATGTTACAAGTCGGTAACGTGTGATCAGCGGGCGGCCAGCGTTCGGAACCGTACGATAATTATCGTACACATGCGATAATTTTGTGCGTACTGTTACATCCCTAGTTACTTAGTACATTACGTTTAGTAAGCATTTCTATATTCTACCATATTTTTCCGTTTGCGTTGCAGTTTTCGTTTAGCATTCATTTTAATTCAATTTATCGAACAGTTAGAATCTGGAAGCCGGGCTAGTAAGGTGTGGGAAGTCGTAACTTTGAGCAAAGTGTAACTAATTTTAATTTTGGGAAAATAAATTAGCTTAGGGTGAACTTTTGGTTTTTTTTTAAAACTTACACCGAGGGTGCTGCAAAACAGTACGTACGATGTACGATAGCATATTACTATCGCACGCAGATTATACGATAATTTTTATCATGATGCAAACACATTATATTTTTAAACATACTGTATAGTGAAATTGCATAAGTGACAGCACTGTGAACGTACCAGCTTTAATTAACTGATCTATGCCTTACGAATAATAAAAACTAAGGAAGAGTAACTCCGTCAAAAAACATGCTCCAAAATACTTGTCAAAAAAGTGTACCTTAGGTTCACTTTTCATACATTTGCAATATTTAGGTGACCTTGAGCGGTATAAAGGCTGACGTTACACGACAGTTCGAATGGAACCAAATTTAAAACTGTATTAGTATGGAAGTTACGTTTCCTTAGGTTATATTATTCGTAGTATACGTAGTACTAAAGTCGGGACATTTTAATAGGCCACATTTGACAGTTCATCAAAATTGTACCTGGTAACCTTAAAGCGACGTACATAAAAAATAAATATTTTCGTTTTGTTATAACTGCACAATTGATTAACTTTTTTCAATTACGATTACATACTTATTGTAAATATGACCGATACGAATTATTTAACGATTTGCTTTTACTGATAAACCGTTCTAAACGTATTAAACAAATTCTGATCTTAATAATTGCACGTCGTTACAATGTTACGTCAGCCGACCTTTTTTCTTTTTAAATTCTAGGGAAGTTACCCTAAAAATCGAAAGCGAATAAATAGTATCGATGCATTGATTACTTGTAACGAAATATCCCCATAAATTAATAACCACGCTGTGAAAAGTAACACATATTTATGTGAAACGAATAATGATAATACTACATTTAACAGTTTTTATAATTCAAGCGAATAAATGCATATTTTTTTTTGTAAATTATGTACTTTTATTATTTTGCTCCTTGAATTTGCAAAAGAAAAAGTAATAATGGGACAGGAGTTTGTTTCAAACGTATAAAATTATAAATATTCAAATATAAATATTCGTTTTGGTCGATGTTTTTACGCAGTTCACTTCACTATGGAGATTAATCTGACAGATGTCAAATGTGGCCTATTAAAATGCCCCGACTGTATACCTAACCGTATTCCCTATTTTGACAATTTAGTAATGTCAAATTTGAGTCCGTAGGGCCGAATCCAACATTTACAAAAAAAAACGCATAGGTTAATAGCCTCAGAGGCCCAAATGCTCTAGTAGTAACTTGACGAATCCGTTCAGAAGGATAAAAATGTTTGTATGTTCCATGTAAAATTCGTTTTTCCCCCATTTTAACCATATTATTTTTAGAGGGTTTTCTGAAGGATAGTGTACCAGAGTAATATGAGAGATTTTTCAGGGCATTTTTTACCAGAATAATATGGTACATTTTTCAGGGTGGGTCAGATGTCGATCAACCAGGCGGCCATCTACTTCAACCTGCCCTACTCGTCGCTGTACGGCCGCTTCAAGCGCTGCAAGATCCAGCCGCCGCAGGTAAGTTGCCTTTAAACATTTTACGTCACAAATGTGACAGCAACGTAAAAACTAGCGCCATGTGGGCGCTATTTTGTCAACTCTTTAAAGTTTAAACAGTTCGACAGGGCTGTTTATGAACGTGGCGAGAAAAGGAACTAACGCTTCTATCATACAAAAACGTCATTTTTGACAGTTCTCCTTTACCGGCAGCGCACATTGACATCATTGACATATTCATTTAAAGCCTTGTCGAACTGCAGTCATGATGTAATTAATTTTTATTATAATTTCATTTCAGGGCATCCAACCTTCAAGTCACATGGAGTTCTCTGAACAAATGGATCATCAGTTCTCTCCGGACATGATATCCGGTTTGGATGACATACACCGGACATATACCCTGGCGGATGTCCTGGATGTACAGTCGCGCACACAAGAGTCAAACGACGAGTACACTGTACAGCCGCGAACAAAAGCGGAACATAGCGTATCGTATGTACAGTCGCGATCACCAGACTCATCTAAAAGGCAGGTCTATCAAGAGGTACAAAAGAACACTGAGCTGCAATCTGCACACGCACCTGTACAATCACGACCACAAGCGGAGCTAGGACCGTATGTACAGACGCGAACACTCGAATCTATGGATATGCGACCAGACGTTCAAGAATTTCAGTCAGAAGGGCGTCTACAAACTGCGCCTGTACATTCGCGACCACAAGTGCATTCACTAGTCAACTCGTACGTACAGTCGCGAACACTCGAATCCCTGGATGAGCGACAAGACTTACAGCGAGAGCTTAAGTCGAGTGAAGGGCGTCTACAAACTGCGCCTCTACAGTCGCGTCCACAAGTGCATTCACTAGTCAACTCGTACGTACAGTCGCGAACACTCGAATCCCTGGATAAGCGACAAGACTTACAGCGAGAGTTTCAGTCGAGTGAGGGGCGTCTACAAACTGCGCCTCTACAGTCGCGACCACAAGTGCATTCACTAGTACAGTCGCGAACTATTCAGTCCATTGATAAGCGACACGACGAGCAGGTACAGTCGGGCGCAGAAGTGCGGGCGTTTAGCGGCGTGCGTCAAGCTCTGTACGCGCTCGAGCCGTGCGGCCCCGCCTACTGCGTCGCCAGCTGAGGCCCCGCCCCCGGTGACACGCCCCCGTGACGTCAGCCCCTGAGGTTCATCAGCTAAGTGACTACTATATAAAACATCTGGTGTGGCCATCTAAAGTAGTTAGCTTGCCATTTGATTAAGAATCTGGGCAAAGGGACACTTAAAATTCTGGTCGCAGTGCACGTAGAATTTCGTAAATCATTGCTGCTTGTCAGTTTAACAGTAATTTATACTATTCTGTGGTTTAACGCAATAACCATATTTTATTGCATTATACGTAATCAGCAAGCGGATTGTAGAAAATTTACATAGCGGAGCGTCAGCAATAATTATAAGTAATATTTATATCAATTGTGATTCGTAATTTTCCATAAAATGTATCTTTTTTATAATATTATGTAAGTCTAGTTTTAGAATCATGTGATTACCGATTAGACGTAATCAGCGCCATCTATACACAGTTAAAGTTTATTTTAAATACTAACTATATGTACTGCGTTTTACGCAATAATTTTTAAGTCGACGTATTAATAAAATGGTTAGTGATAATCGAATAAGATTTAATAAGTCCAAACGTAGCGTCCTTAGTGTAAAGTTAGTGTGCTAGTGATGTATTTATACTACAAGGTTTTAGTGGACAACTTTCTAGTCACTTTCAGTAAAGATTCGATTTAAGTATATTTTGCGTAAAATTTGAATTGTGTAGTCGTAGTTCCCAGTACTTTTATAAAAATAGGCCTGATTTTCTTAGTCATAAATGATAAAAGTTCTATTGATACCTGATACAAACAACGCTTAGGTTCATTTATTACTATTTACTGTATGTATATGAAATCAATAATCATGTCTCAAAATTTTATTGAAACAATAGGTACCTTGATGTAAGTATATATTTTTTTATTGCCATCCTAAAAATGCAGCTACTCTTCCCTGTAGGCACTTAACTTTTATTAATGTTTATCAAGTCTTCCAAAACAGCTGTATCTTAACTAGTTTAATACATGTTCATACGTACCCAAGTTTAATACTTTTAATAATACCTCCTATCCAACCGTCGAAATATACTTCTTTTTATTTTCATAGAAATCAGTCATATTACGTAACATAAATTATTTATATTACTTATTAATTATAATATTATGTAATGTTATTGTGCTGAACGTATAAAAAAATGATACAATTAATTTTTAATGGACATTTTATCGCAGGCGTCAAAAATTATCTGTATAATAAAAGTGTTTTTCTATGGTATTTCTTTTAATTGTGAATATGAGTGTTTTTCAACAGCGCCATCTGTTATCGTATTGTAAAATAAACAAATTATTTAATGGCTCCTCTACAACAGTGGCCAGCGCTGGGCGATCGAATGGCGCATGCGATGGCCATGCAATGGTCGCAACGCCTCTACATGATGGCCGTGTTCATTTGTGATCTAAACGTCGTTCAAGATGGACGTGTAAGCATTAGCCATTGCGGCAATGCAAAACGTGCATTTTTAATAATTTATGACTTCACCAGATGACCCGGTGAACTTCGTATCACCTCCCTCCTAATATGAACCTTCTCTTCAATTCTAGGAATAATTATTTCGAGACTAAAATTAAAATAATGGTTTATGGTAGTGATGATGATGAATGTAATAATAGCATATGTTTTCCGTTCTTAAAACAACGCCGAAACTCCCAAACTTGTATCTTTAAAAAGTCAGGAGTTATGTATATTATAATGTAAAAGCTATAATAATTATTGTAAAGTTTCATTAAAATCCGTTCAGTAGTTTTTGAGTAAAAGAGTAACAAACATCCATACAAACTTTCGCCTTTATCATAATATTATTATATTTTCATTCATTATGAGATCACGTACTCGTCATTTTGAATGAAATTCGTAAATTGTAATAACAATTACGACGTCCTCACTCGACCGCGGTCAGGCACCGACTGTCGTATCGCCAACGTGAAAAGGCGTACCGCCATCGCTGGGCCATCATCCTTTGATGTGCGGCCGAAAAACCGACACCGCTGCCATTCCACGGCCATCGCTGGCGCCATCGACCACTAAGTGTTATATATTCCGTGGACCATCCTACGCCACTACGTCCTCCCCACGCTGGCCCATCATGATGGCCCACTACGCTGGCCCATCGTGGGGAGCCGCAATAAAAGATGGCGATTCCACTTATACGTTTTATGATGCTGGCAACACAGGCATGCTTTTATTTAACATCGAAATTATTATTAGTAATTGGGAAGGATGTTAGCAGTTTTCATATAACTCGACGCTTCGATAAAACATAACGATTAGCCGTTTGAGACACGAATGTGACAAAAGTCGGTGTATATGTCGCAGGGAAAAGAGGATATCAGGGATTTCACGATATCCCTAGGGATATCACGAACTCCCGGTAGATGCCGAATATTCTTGTTTGTTACGTCTTCTTAATAAAAATATCTAGTGATATGTCATTTCACTAAACTAAATCTAGTGAAACGTCAGAAAAGCGGACACCGCCGAATAAAAATCAAGCCACGCATTTCTCTCGCTTGCTCTAGTATACACACGGGTAATTTGATAGGATCATCTAACATCTGAATCTGACAAGTAAGATGTTAGATGATCCATGCGTCGGTTGGGCATGTAAAAAGTCGGTCCTGCGCCTGATCTCTCGCCGGTCGTGTCGGTCTTCCGTCCCACTGAGTTATGCGAGTAAAGGAATATAGAGATTGCTCTTGTGTACTGCGCACACACTTGGGCACTATAAAATTACTCTTGGCCTGGTTTCAATGAAACCGGCCACCGTCACCAAAACCAGAGTTATTATTATTATTATCACACGTGTAATGCAATTATAGCAGATCTGAGGGGGCATCACCATATCTCTGAATCATACAGTTGAAACCAACTGAGGGTTCTTCATCAAATACTTCAGACCTTCGATTTTTGACGTCAAATGAAGTGGCCGACCAAGTTGAATATTTTTTGTAAACCAAACTAGAGATCGACATGCCAATGTCGATCTCTAGTTTGGTTAGGCTCTTGTACAGGCACAGGTACTACAGGTACTCCAGCTCTTCGATTATCCTAGATTTTACGGTTCCGTACCCAAAGGGTTAGTCTGTCTGTCTGTCTCCAGGCTAGACGAGCCGCGCCAGCTCGAGCGACGCATGTGTTTCACTTCCACTAGTGCCCGTGTCACGTGTGGGAACTAGAGCGAGCGAGAGAAATGAGTGGCTCGATTTTTATTCGGCGATATCCGCGTTTCTGACATTTCACTAGATTGAGTTTAGTGAAATGACATATCACTAGAAATTTTTAGTAAGAAGACGTAACAAACAAGAATATTCGGCATCTACCGGGAGTTCGTGATATCCCTAGGGATATCGTGATATCCTCAGGGATATCCTCTTTTCCCTGCGACATAATATAGACAGATTAGTATTAATTTAACAGTACCTACTTGCTATAATTTTTTACCTACTTGCTATACTTTTTTATTGTATTTCGTACGTAGGGTTATAGTTTACATAAACTTATCACTTGATTGTTTAATGATAACTGACTTATAGATATACGTAATCGTACTGTGATTTATAATAGCTTATTTTAAGTTTATTAGAATATCCACTAGTTTTATAATTCCTTCTCAATTTACAGATACTTTTTCTAATGACAATTAATTTAATAAATATTGATAGTAGAGTCTTGCTTGTTTCTTTATGGTATCAGTCCTTGGTGTTGGTGTATTATCAATTATCATGTCATTATAATTGCTTTAGGAGCATGGAGGTGTGGCAAATAAAACAAAATACTTTTACATAAAAAAGTCAGTATAATATCTACAGTTAGGATATAAAATAATATATTACACAAAGATTCCGGCGTGGTGGATACATACACACTTGTTGTTTACAATATATTAAATTATATAGAAATTGATTTTTATTATACATCAAATATTAATATTTAATATTAGATTATTAAAGGAGTATTTATACTGGAGAGGTGAAACTACGTGTAAAACGTAATGTAGAAAATTCTCAATTACAAACATTGGCAATAATTACAAAAAATTGCTAAAGGCAAGAGCAATATGTACTCATAGAAACAGCAGTTTTCTAGACACCTGTAGTCCAAAATATTAGTCCAGTTACAAATTTCGAACAGATTTCACAATCAACTTTGTGACTCTTCTTGTGGTTTGGACTATAGCTACCACGATTCCCTTGTTAAAAAGATTTTTATTGCTAAAATTGCTGTAACTATGACCAAAGACTCGAATATTGCAGACTATTTTCGTATATAAATATTAATAACAAACTCTTTGACGGACGCTATCATTAAAATCGATATGAAATTAAGAACATGACGATCTACTATACAACATATTTATAAGTACCCACCTGGGTCAGTTGACATTAAATTAGTTCTATATTACAACAATAGATGGCAGTGTTACAGGTTAATGCTTCGGTGCACTCTACTGAAACTCACTTCCTCTACATTTAACACAATTCAATCTCACAGTTTACACTGGACTCTGTCGATTATTATTTTTACCATGCAATTATTCCTGCTCTTATATTAATATTTTAGGCTGGGTTTGATTTTCTGTAACTGTTTTACCGATCAACCGTGACATTTAATAGTAGATATTCCATCTCTATGGCACAGATTATGCACGATCGGTCGATAAAGCAGGTACAGTGCGGTAGGAATTTCGCTCGCGAAACCGCCAATACTGTCGTCGGAATGACAGGGAGGCAAGATAAAGCAGTACTATTTACATTGTATTATCATCACTAGATGTCGTCACTGTATGTGGCACAGGAGCAGTAGTCAGTCTTACTAACAATACAGTATTTGTGTCGTTCTTACTCTATTTAACAAATCTCGAAAGTTGTTGCTAGCCGAGGATATAGAACTGTCTTCTTGCACTGCCTAGATTCGAACACATAATTAAGTTTTTTAATTACCACCGCTAGATGTCAGCGATTGAAAAAGTTTGTAACAGAAGCCGCTCAAGAAGACAGTCGAAGTATCCTTTACAGATGTAGTAACAATAGTTATATTCCGATACAGTCACGAGGTAATTTAAATACACAATAACATTATAATTAATTTGACGTCCCTGTCGTGCGGAGCTCGCGCTCGCGACTCACTAACATGCTACGTATACGTATAACTTCGTACGTGTGCCGGCTACGTTCGAGCCGACACAACATAACGTCGGGCCGGCGGCCACCTCACTCACAGTCCGCCGGCCCCGGGTGCGCAATCATCGCGCTCCTGCGACACGGTCCTTACACTAGTTACGTATAATATACCGCCCGCGCCGGTTCCTACGACTAGACGGCGCGGGCACACTTCACCTCGCACAAACGGTTAGGTTCATTCGTATCAGTTCTCGCGTCGGGGGCGACGGCCTGCGGGCGGCGCGGCCCGGCCGGCGCACGGGAACGTCCTCGCGCTGGTCGAGCGGCGCGCCGACTACACCGGCCCGTAGTCCGACAGCGGCTGCGCGGTCAGCGCCGAGCGGGCCGACGGCGCGGATGGCGGCGGCGGCGCAAGCGGCGCGGGGGCGGCGGCGGGGGGCGGCGGCGCGGGGGGCGCCGCGGGGCCCCGTCACACCGCCCCCTTGACGAGCGCGCGGTGCGCTGGCGGGGGCGCGCGCGGGCCGCGCCACACGCGCCGCCACGACTCCAGCGTCTTGCCCGACCAGATCCACACGCCCGACGTGATGCCCACCGCCAGCGCCATGAAGTACTTGAGCATGAGCGCCGAGTAGAGCGGGCGCGGGCCGCACGTCGCGCCGCACGCCACGCGCCGCAGCCAGCGCTCGCGCCCGCCCGCCTCGTAGGCCAGGCAGCCGATCACCACGCCCGCCGGCAGCGCGTACAGCACGCTGAACACGCCGATGCGGATCATCAGCTTCTCGAGCTTGTCCGCCTTCGAGCCGGCGCCGACGCCGCCCTGCCTCTTGATGACGGAGCGGATGCGGAACAGCGACACGAAGCCGGCCATCAGGAACGTGGCGCCGAGCGCGAAGTACACGACGAGCGGCGCGAGGACGAACTTGCGCAGGTTCTCGGGGGAGGAGTTGCCGACGGAGCAGATGCCGGCCACCGGGTCGCCGTCGACGGCGCCGGCGAGCAACACGGCCACCGTCTTGGCGGCGGGCACGAGCCACGCGGCCAGGTGGTAGTACTGAGCGTAGCCGGCGATCGCCTCGTTGCCCCACTTGAGACCGGCCGCCAGGAACCACGCGAACGACAGGACCACCCACCAGATGGACGACGCCATGCCGAAGAAGTAGACGAGCACGAAGACGAGCGTGCAGGCGCTAGGACCGTCCGCCGACGTGCGCAGCAGCGCGCCGTCGCACGCGACCGCCTCGTGGCCGACCGCCAGCCGCGCCAGGTAGCCCAGCGCCACCATGAAGTAGCACGCGGACAGGTACACGATCGGCCGCTCGGGGTACTTGAATCGCTGCGAGTCGATGAGGAAGGTGGTGAGCGTGGCGAGCGTGCTGGCGGCGCACAGGCCGGCCCACAGTGCCACCCACACCGCCGCGAACTCCTTCTCCTCGGCCGTGAAGAAGGGGCCGCGGCAGGGCAGCGCGCAGTCGGGCAGGCCGGCCACGCTGGTGTTGGGCGCGCGCACGGGTACCAGCGGCGCCCGGCACGCGCACGCGCACTCGTCCTCGGCGCCGGCAGCGGGGCCGGTCTCGCAGTTTTTTGGGTCCTTGCAGGGGCGGGGCGGGGGGCGGCGCGGGGGCGGACGCGGCGGCTCGGGCTCCGGCCGGTCGGTCTCCTCCATGCATAGCTGGTCGGGGTCACCGACGCGCGGCAGGCGCTCGCACGCCATGCGCTCCGGCCACTGGAACCCGTACTTCTGCATGAGCGGGGCGCAGCCGGCGCGCGCGCGCTCGCACACGCTGCGGCACGCGGGCAGCGGCTTGGCGTAGTCCTCGATGCAGATGGGCGTATACACCGAGCACAGGAAGAACTTCAGGTCCGGCGAGCACTTGATCTCAACCAGCGGCCAGTACTGGTGCACCTGAAACACGCAGAGCACACGTTAAGTTCAGGTCACTATAGATGCGATATGGAATGACATAATATGCATTTCTAGCAAAGTTCATAGACTAGAATTTTAATGACCGATTAATTACTATTGTTCTACATTAGTCTACTGTTCTGCATAAGACTATGGTTACACGGTCAGTCTGGCATCAGTTCAGTACCTACATAATAATAAAAAAACCGGCAAAGTGCGAGTTGGACTCGCCACTGAAGGGTTCCGCAGCAGCAGTAAGGTTTATTTCTATAGAATTAAAAGGTTTTTGATTTACTTTTATATATTTTAGTTGATTTAATGAAAGTTAAATTAAGGTTTACCATTTATGACGTATAAAAAAAACCACTTGATAGATCTCGTTCAAACTAATTTTCGTTAGTAGTTTTTATAGAAATGTACATCATATATTTTTTTTAGAATTATCATGCCCCTACTTTAGAAGTTAGAGGGGGGGACACACATTTTACCACTTTGGAAGAGTCTCTCACGCAAACTATTCAGATTAGAAAAAAATGATATTAGAAACCTCAATATGATTTTTAAAGACCTATCCATAGATATCCTGTACGCGTAGGTTAGACGAAAAAAAATTTTTTTTTGTTTCAGTTGTACCTATGGGGACCCCTAAAATTTTTAATAATTTTTCCATTTTTGTATCTGCGGTTCACAGAGTACATCTACTTACCAAGTTTCAATAGTATAGCTCTTATAGTTTCGGAGAAAAGTGGCTGTGACATACGGACGGACAGACAGACAGACAGACAGACATGACGAATCTATAAGGGTTCCATTTTGGCTACGGAACCCTAAAAATGGACAATCCGTCAATCAACTGGTTAGATAATCATTCTCCCATCATTCCTGATCAAACCGATGGATTGAACTGATGCCAACCTGTAGTGAACCGACCGTGTAGTCGTAGTCTTTAGTCTGCAGCATCTCTCCCCATCCCCAAACAAAGCGTCCTCGTACCTCAAGGCCGGCCTCCTCCTGCGTGTCGTGGTCGATGACGTTGGGATATGAGGTGAGGTTGTAGCCGATGCCACGGCACATGGGGATGGTGATCTCCTCGCAGCGCGGCTGCAGTGCCCCCGCACCCCCCACCACCGCCAGCACCACCAGCGCCCACATTGTGGTTTTACCGCATCTGGAATTAGTAACAATACTTTAAGACATTGCATATCACATAATTAATTTAGAATTTTGACATGAGCCCCATACATTATCTGTCAAACTCTTCATTAAATTAATGATTAATCATAATTAAATGTCTCCGAGTGCCGCAGTTAGAATAAGATAGACATATTACAATCGTTGCTGGGTAAATTACTTTTCTAAAATCGGTGCGCATCCGTTGTCTGATCGTCATAGATAGGCCAAACACAAGTTAGAGTGAAAAAATCATCCATACTTCCATACTAATATTATAAATGCGAAAGTGTGTCTGTCTGTCTGTCCGTCTGTCTGTTACCTCTTCATGCCCAAACCGCTGAACCGATTTTGCTGAAATTTGGCATGGAGATGCTTTGAGTCCCGGGAAAGGACATAGGATACTTTTTGTCCCGGGAAAATGTACGGTTCCGCGCGATAAACGAGTTTTGGCGCAACGGAGTTGCGGGCGTCATCTAGTAATATTATATTTTGATTAAACTTCTCAGCAGAGTTCATTTAATCCTTCAGGCCCTGCGCGAGCATCGGTGATCGCGACAACAATAGAATACAATAGCAATTCCTGGAAATTCCGACTGAAGTATTAATTCATGTTTCATTTCGATCTACGAATATCTAGCATCCTGCGCTTATGACAGTGTGAAAATGAACATCCCGGAAAAACACATTGCGAGAAATTACACAGTTGTTTGTGTGAATTAATGTTGGTTCAAGGCCGCTACGTAACTCAATTTACTCCAACATGTTGGCCGACAAATGCTACTATCATCTACTATTTACACACCCGATCCAATTTTAAAAAGTTCTTGTAATTCGTTATTTGGTATTCAAATAAAGATTTGTAATCGCCGATTGTCCAGTACGCAGTGGAATGAGGTACCAAATACCAATAAAGCACATAAATTGTAAAAAACAGACGCCTGCGAGCTGAACGGGTTCGTCGAACGCCGTATTGGTACAAGTCGGTGTTATTTATTTTAGTCGAGCCATGCGCGTTAAATATAGTGACGATTACGACGAAACGCCCGCGACGAGGTGCGATGAGGGCTGAGGCACGCACGATTTACCTAAGTGCTCATTTACTCTCAGAGAATAAGGAATTTAAACTCTTTTCTCCTTCTACAAATTCATTTCTCAATAGTCAATTATTGGAGTTTAGAAAACGTGCTAAATAATAAACTTAATATTTTTAAACAAACAAATTACTTAATGTCACTAAATCGTAATTAACCAAACTGTAGTGCATTGATAAATAAAGATGGCCGCTCTGCCAATCAGAGTGGGGGCTAGAAGAATATGGCCGCCAGACGTGAGAGCTGTCGTCTACTTCTTGAATAGCCACTGCCGATAGTAAAGTGTTCAGTGATACAGTATCCTGTGTTTAATTTACTCCTTCAAAGATAATGTACAAATTGTACACAAACTTTAATATGTATTTAATACATAGAAGGTAGTTCCTAAGTCCTAACTCCTAACTAATAAGTAATAACTGTAAACTGGCATGATAAGCTGCTGTCGAATGTCAATGTATCTATACATATACACAGTTCTTTCTTATCCTTTACTTCCATTCGCAAATCTACGAGTCACTGAACGACATCCGCTTTGAAGCCTAATGTCCTACTTAAGAAGCTCGCGTTTCCGCAATCCATCACGTTCTATGTGTGTAATCCGTTCACAGTTATTTTACCTTCGAGCTTATATAAGAAGGCCCTTTATAGGGTTGGAATAAAGGTCGTATAAGAGGTAACATAAGTTTGAACGCGCTGTAGTATCTGTACGTAAGGCATGATAATCTATGTCCGGTAATGTTTAACGACACCCGCGGCCCCGCCACGTGGCTCCCGGGCACGCTGAATAAATATCACATTCGGGCCAGCACACTATTGGTTTATCGAAGCCTGGTGTAAAGAAGGTTGTATCTTACGTACAAACATTAAAATTGAATCGTGTAAGAGGGCACAGGCTGATGAACTTAACAATCAAATCATCAAAGTTAGCCATTTTAAAAGCATTCGCCTCTTCAACGCGACTACAGATAGAAATGTTTTTAGACTTAATTCGGTTATATAAAGTAAGGGAGTGAAGAAAATAACTACGTATGACTATCGATGTTATATCGCAATTCGCATAAAGCATTGTTTTACTCACCCTTTATTAGCTATAACCTATGAAACTCCTTGTTGGTGACCTGTGCAATTATAAAGCGCGTAAAGGTGTCACGTTACCGGCGCAATCATCATAACTCCACCAACAATAGGCATGGTGTTTGAACAATTAGCTCGGACGTTCACCGCCGGCCGGCAGTCAATACTCGATCGTAAAACTCGCCGATTCCAGCAACAGGGAGTGGCGCCAGTGCGAGCGGACAGCGGAAAGCGAATGAGGACTCGTAAGTTTTATTGCATGTAGCACCTCCATCGTGGGTATCTCAGACACAATAGATTTTCAAATATTATGCGGCAGCCGGCTGCCGCTCGGGCGTTATGGCCTACGGGTTAAGGCCGTCCCCCGAGCAAACGACCTTGGCCATACATTTGCCGCGTTAACGAGATCGCACCAACACCCTATTTTTTTACTTATTTTAGTAAAATTGACCTAAAGAAAATAAAACGGGGAATATGTAGTTTATAATATTACTTCAGTCGGAATTTCCAGGAATTGCTATTGTATTCTATTGTTGTCGCGATCACCGGTGCTCGCGCGGGGCCTGAAGGAATATTGTCGATCTATTGGTGTGTGTTTCAAAAGTAATTTGTCAATAAGGAGATGCTGAATGGATGCTTGAATTTTAATAAATTGGCTTTACTTTGGAAGCTGATATCATTTGTATAATAAACGAAAATAGAAAATTTAAAACGTGGAAAGGAATGTTGAGATACTGAAGATTATTGCTGTATTTTTATTATAACTCTGTAGCTTTCAAATTATGAGTTTATAAGGCTCTAAATACGGTAAATTACGGATTCTCCGTAGGGAAGGCCCTTAAAATGAATAATTGTTATTAAATATTATTATTAAATAAAAAATCTATTCACGTCTATTCCTCATAGGAGATAAGTAGATAATTATTTATTCACAAGTGCTTTTATTTGCATTTCGCGATACGTCAAACAGTAGTACTTACCAAATACACAAATAACGCCCTATGGCCCATAGTTAAGATTCGCCACCAAACGGGAAATGACTCCACCATAAATAGCATTTCTAGGAAGTAGTTCAACTGTCGTATTATTTATAAACACTTGAATTAATTAGCAAGCATAAAGATGTAAAATGCTAATACTATTGGTTAATAATTCATTCGTTTAAGGAGAAATGAAAACAAACATTCGCAGGTGCCTATGAACTGGTTAGTAACATATGGTACGCTAATTATATTCCGTGAAATAAAAAGAACTATGCAAAGTAGTAAGCGACAGTATTAATTAGTATTAAGTTTTTTGAAATACAAGGCAATGGAATTTTAAATAATATGTTTATTGTATGTACGCCCACTATCACGTGTAAAGTATACAGTAGTATTGTAAAATTATTAGCCCCTATTATAATAAGGGGAAAGCTTCTCCAAGCTAGCTTTATAAAGACAGAAGAAGTTTACGTCAAAATATTCTTCAATTTATGTTAAGTAATCATTAAATATCTGTGAGTGTGACCGCCGGAGATATTTTTGTAAGTCACGCTTTCCGCTAACGCCTAAGCTCCCGCTGCGAGTGGCAGCACACCACAGTTTATTCCAGTTCAATGGAAATAGTAACAATGGGGGAGTTTTCTCAGGCTTACTGCCCAAACGTGCCTGGACACCGCCGGTAATGCCATTAATCCAGGACCGCAATTGTTATGCTAGAACTTTCTGCGAAAATGCTGTATTATTTCAAACGCCAAAGTCAAGCATTAAAGGTATGAAGCAAAGCAGGGCCGTGGAGATTATAAATGTGAGTTTGTCTGCCTGTCTGTTAAATCATCACTCTTCTTATCCTCGTATTAAGATACTGTGAGGCCCTAGAACCACATAGTATTTTATCCCGGAAAATGAGGCTACTTAAAAGGGACATATTTCTATCCCGGAAAACGGTACGGTTTCCACGCGTTATAAGTTGCGGGCAACATGTAGGTGTAATATTAGCAGGTCAGTGATTCAGTGATTAGCGGGATTTCTGGATAATGTTCTGGTATGTTTGTATGCAGTACAGGCTGCTTGCTTACTCAGCTTGTACACAATACAACGCTTAATGTACCGTATACAGTTACAATATTGAAATAGGTGAGTGTAGCGTGAAGCTATACTATGGTCTATGAACATCAATTTAATATTTATTGTCCCCGTTTCAGCACCTGTGCAGTGTTATATATTTATAATATTTATGTATTATTTTATAGAGTTACTAGCTGTTCCGGCAAACGTTGCTTTGCCATAATATAAAGACTTTATAGTATTCGCCCATATTATTTTATTGAAGTGACTAAATAAGTATGTCGCCATGGTAACGTCGATCGCTATCCCGTCGCACAAACAATGGTCGCCGTCAGTCTCAGGTTGTGATAATTTACTATTATTTATTCAACAAATGCACTTATCGATATATAAATTACCCAGAAGCCGATTTTCAGACCTACTGAATATGCATATAAAATTTGGTAAAAATCAGTAAAGCCGTTTCGGAGGAGTTCGCTGACTAACATTGTGACACGAGAATTTTATATATAAGATAGACTCGGTGAGCATCGAGTACTTAGTAACATAATCAGTTTCATGTCAGCTAATGCTTTGTCCACATCTGTTCTGTATCATGATAGCGTATCAGATCTCCGTAATCGTAGAAATGTACGCGATGATCGCGATCATTTTGCGTCTACACTAGCAATCATGATTCATGATACGCTTCGATGCCACGCGACGGAGATCTGATACGCGATCATGATACAGATGGACATAGCCTTAAGTATAAGCAAATAAGTAATCGTCATTCATCATAATATTATTAGCAAAACATGAACACGGCTCTAGTGTAATAATTTGTCAGTTATTACAGTCACTGCCTTCATGTTTAAACGTTGATTGACGTACACGCCAAGTATGGTTTAAGATAGTATTAATAATATAAGCAATGACTAATCATTAACATAATATAAATATAAAATATTGAAAACGCTGTAATAAGCAGTAGGCGCACGCGCGTATTATGGCATGTATTATGTACGTCATGTGCGAAACATAACCACAACGGATTTCAATACTGGACAGGATATAGTAAGTTTATTGAGTTTATCAAGAATTTATACGAGGCGTTCTTTAACCTTAGCTAGGACGAATGGCGACTGGCGTATTATATTATTGTCAGTAACTCGGAAAGAATTTTATAATATAACTTAATACATAATATTATGCTATCCTCTAACATCAATAAAAATCTACTTCCAGTTCTAGTAGAACCGGAGACGTAATAAAGTCTAAAGTCTAAACAGGCCTCTCTCTTGTCCGTTCTCTTCCTCAAAGAACCTAAAAATTATGACTTTTAATTTCTGCACACAGCGCAGCACCATAATAAATCACATTATAATATTAATATTAACATGTGATTTATTATTTTGTTATTTTTTTTCGATAGGTCTTGTGTTTGTACTCTGTAGACAACACAGTTAATGTTTCATTACCCTGTTGACATCACGATAATATGAAGAGCCTCTTGCTACGTATTTGCTGTATAATATAACCACTATCTAAATTGCCCGCTTTTATGACATAGTAGTATTACTTTATGTCTTTCTAGAGCAGACATACAGGAATTAAGATAAAAGAAACCAAAATCAATTTACAAGTTACAACTATTATAAATAAACCAATCACACGAAATCAAACTTATTGAATTGAAAGTCTTCCAAGTTAAGATGATGTTATAAATATTGACAAGACCTAATAATAAACTTTCTCAGAAGTGATAACTGTTAACACGGTACTTATCTTACGTCCACCATTATCTCCATTACAATTTATTTTGATATAAATGCTACTGTGAATGTTAACAAACTTCTGAATTTTCTGGGGCTCCACTTTTATGAGTCTGTCTTGTGGGATAAGACCTATCTACCCGCTGTAAGTACTAAGATTAATATGATTTAGGGCTGACATTACGAGAGGGTCGTAGACCTAATCCTAGCTACATTAACACAGAGTGGTCAGTTAATTTTTTTTTTATGAAATAAGGGGGCAAACGAGCAAACGGGTCACCTGATGGATAGCAACTTCCGTCGCCCATGGACACTCGCAGCATCAGAAGAGCTGCAGGTGCGTTGCCGGCCTTTTGAGAGGGAATAAGGTAATAGGGGAGGGTAGGGATGGGAAGGGAAGGGAATAGGGGAGCCGGGAGCGAAGGGAAGGGAATAGAGTAGGGGATTGGGCCTCCGGTAAACTCACTCACTCGGCGAAACACAGCGCAAGCGCTGTTTCACGCCGGTTTTCTGTGAGAACGTGGTATTTCTCCGGTCGAGTCGCCCATTCGTGCCGAAGCATGGCTCTCTCACGTATTATGAGATAACGAGGTTTTTTAACCGACATCTAAAAGAGGAGTCTATGTTCGGGTTTCTTATTTCATACCTCGTTGGTTTGCCCTGTTTTTAGATTGGATACATCCATACTAATATATAAATGCGAAAATGTCTGTCTGTCTTAACAGCTTCAAGCTTCACGCTCAAACCGCTGAACCGATTTAGCTGAAATTTGGCTTTGCAGCAGATACTTTGAGCCCGTAAAAGGACATAGGATAGTTTTTATCCCGGAAAAATGTACGGTTCCCGCGCGATAAACGAATTTTGGCGCAACGGAGTTGCGGGCGTCATCTAGTTAAGTTATATTATAATTTACAACATTCATCTAGCAATTATTTCTAATATTATGTATCAAACAAGCTTTAGACCTGTTTACCTTATTTTTATCATATTTTTCCATATTATAATTTTCTATACGAAAGTACCTACCTAAGTAGTCCTTTTATTTGTTTCCAGACGAAAATCTGAAGTAAAATTTTAAGGCGCTATATCGAAGTATTTTACCGCAAGGGCAATGCTATATTGAAAAACTGTCCTTTAGGACCCTCAGAAATGTTACAAATCTGGTCTGTTCATAGCCTTATCTAGGTTTGAGAAGAACTAGAAACACGATTAATGTATTTTGCCTCGATACATTTAATTTTCGAAATGACCTCTTAAAAATACGAAATTTGAAGATTATTTTTAAACGAAAATAGATGTATTGTAGGAAATTAGTCTAATTGATAGACACCTTTGCAACTCAAAATCGTATAGAAGCATTTTGCTTAAATGCTCCTAGTTATTTTTTAAATGATTATAATTACGTTTTTTCGCATGTTTTCCGAGCGAGCCGATAGCTTCTGGCCGCAGCGTATTCACGACTTTATAGTCATACAAATTAAGTATAAAATTACCCTTGCGGTAAAATTACTTTCGATATAACGTCTTAATTTGTATGACTATAAAGTCGTGAATACGCTGCGGCCAGAAGCTATCGGCTCGCTCGGAAAACATGCGAAAAAACGTAATTATAATCATTTAAAAAATAACTAGGAGCAAAGGCAAAGGTGTCTATCAATTAGACTAATTTCCTACAATACATCTATTTTCGTTTGAAAATAATCTTCAAATTTCGCATTTTTAAGAGGTCATTTCGAAAATTAAATGTATCGAGGCAAAATACATTAATCGTGTTTCTAGTTCTTCTCAAACCTAGATAAGGCTATGAAGATATGTATATCTCATTACCAGATTTGTAACATTTCTGAGGGTCCTATAGTATTACCATGTATTACGTCAAAAAGGACAGTTTTTTTCAATATAGCGCCTTAATGATCATTATTAAAAATAAAGTGGTCTGTGGTGAATGGTGATATATAAGTAATTATTATGTTCCGTTTCGGTGATGATATGAATAATTAACACAATAATAAGCGGTGCTCAATTATAATTAAGTAAATAAGTAGTCAAAAGTTTGGTAAAATCTATCATTTAAAAATTAATTTAATAGTATTTGCATTAAAATATTTCAACTTCAGTTTGATTAAGAACTAATTAAGATTATAATATATATTATGTAGGTATTATGTAGTTTGGACTTTGGAAAATAATAAAAACTAAGGTCCTGTTTCACCAGTCACCACTTCCTGATAAGTGCCGGATCCACCACTTAACTTGACAGATAGAGTATAGAGTATGAAGAATCTGTCAAAAAAGTTGTGGATAGCCTATCCAGCACTTTATCGTGGGCGAAACAGTCATTAATTAATGTGTTAAATAATATTGTAATTACATAGATTTAGATCCAACGGGGCTCGTACGGGGCTTGTACGAGCACCGGTGATCGCGACAACAATAGAATACAATAGCATTTCCAAGAAACTTCGATCAAAGGATATTTCTTTTCGGGTCAAAACAATTTTAATTTTGAATGAAATATGAATATGAAATGTAATACGTCTGGGGAAAGTGAACAATCTTCCGGCATTTAGGTCCAGTAGCTGTTATAGCACCCTTGGCCGGCGGCCAGCGCGCGCCAGATCACAGATTACTGTATACTACAGTCTACAGTGTACACTCCGTTCAGTTTCACATCGGAGTTTCTATGAAACTTATCAAAGAAATACATAAATGACGTCAGAGGTAAAAAAATATACCATCGAGAAAATTGATTCCTATGCAGTTGATAGACCAACGTTATTTAGTCGAATATGTCAATTCAATGTTAATTGTGATCTGTCGGCTGGGTTTGACGTAACGCAACCAAACTACGTAGGTCCTCGACCTGCATAGGAATCAACTTCTCTGATAGTACCTACTCTGCATAACATGACTGTCATAATATTATTATTGGCTAAATAGTAAATTGTTTCGACAGGTCTTTGAATATTCACACACGCCGAAACTGAGTCAACAAAATATAATGTTGTTGCATTATTGGCTAGTCTTCTAAAATCTAGAAACTATGAGAAGTTAAATGATTATAATAAATAACGTCTAATATACTAATGAGACCAAACTACTTAACTGGAAATTACGAAGCAAAGCACACATTTCAATTCCACAAATTAAACGTCAAACTGTTGTGACTTTTAACTGAATAATAAACATTATTTACAACCTAAAACAAAAGTAATTTATAACGCTGATATAATTTGTTTTCGCGTGCCGTACCCGACACATCACACTTATAAAACCATGAAAAAATTCACGACTTTTCAGCCATTTTTAGGGTTCCGTACCTCAAAAGGAAGAAACGGAACCCTTATAGGATCACTTTGTTGTCCGTCTGTCCGTCCGTCCGTCTGTCAAGACCCTTTTTCTCAGGAACGCGTGGAGGTATGAAGCTGAAATTTATATCAATTACTCAGGTCTACTGTCCCTTGAAGCTGTGAAAAAATCAAACTTCTAAGCCAACGCAATCAAAAGATACAGCCGTTTATGCCGCAAATTTTCGACACTTGCAAGGGAATCAAAACCTACAGGGTGCTTCCCGTGAACTCAGAATCTTGAAATTTGGTACGAAGCAACGTCTTATAGCATAGATAAAGGAAAAATTACGAAAACCATAAATTTTTAGTTACATCACATAATATATATTTTTTTAATAATTTTAAACTTACTACCCATTTCCTCATAAACGCGTAGAGGTATTAAATTGAAATTCATACCAAATACTCAGGTCTATAATACCTTTAAGCTGTAACAAAATCAAACTTCTATGTCAACGCAATCAAAAGAAACAGCAATTTAAGCTGCATATTTTGAAACTCGCAAGTACTCGCAAGGGAATCAAAACCTAAAGGGTACTTCCAGTCGACCTAGAATCTTGAAATTTGGCATGAAGCAACGTTTTATAGCACACATAAAGGAAAAATTCCGAAAACCTTAAATTTTTAGTTACATTACAAAATATATAAACGATAAAGAGATCTTTGTCTTAAATTTATGCTCCTCCATCTTTCCCCATTGTAATGTTATGAATTTCATTTTGCAATAAAAATACCATAGTTATGACTCGATTGTCGTAATGAACGAACTTTGTAAACCTTGCAGGTTTGTACGGAACCCTCGGTGCGCGAGTCCAACTCGCACTTGGCCGGTTTTTAAAATATTTCCCCCTCAGAATATAAGTCACCGGTTGATTAAGTCATTAGTATAAAGTCGCGTGACTATAGTGTTTGCTAGTGCTAATACTAGCTAGCTATGTTAGAACCTAGCTTATTGCTATACGGGTTTGGTCGTGATTTAAAAAAACAAACGTCACCTATACCATACGAGATACGAGCAAGTTTCAAACGCTTTGGAGTTGAGAAGAGAAAGTTCGAATGTTTATGACAAAGGCTTGTGACAAATATTACCTACTTGAACTTCTGATCTCTACATGAAGCTAAATCTGGGTGCACGGTAGTGCACCCGCCGAGGCGAGCCAAGCGAAGCGCAAGGGCACTAGTCACTACCTACCTTTTCTCGAAGTGTTTCGCCGTTTTTTTTAACCTTCATAGAATTGGTTTCCGTTGTAGCAGATAGTTCATATTTTCAAGATATGATGTCATCAATAGACTTATTAAGCATACAAAGTCTCAATTGAATAGCTTTTATACTTTAGATTTTATTAATATCTAAAATACACCGATTTCGTCACTGACACACTGATGGTCATCAAAATGTTTGGCTACTTCCTGAAGTGCCAGAAAGCTGAAATTTGGTATGCAATCTTAGTTTAGTATACAACCAACAAAAAAATTCATAAACTTGTAATTTTCGTCCCTCATCCCCTAAAATGGGGGTGAGTGGAAGTTGACCCTCATAGAGTTGGTTTCCGATGTTCCAGATAGTTTATATTCTCAGGATATAATGTCAATAATAGACTTATTGAACATACAAAGTCTCAATTGAATAGGTCTAATACTTTATATTTTATTGATATCTGAAATACGCCGAAATTTAGTTTTACGCCGTAAAATAAGTTTAGTAGGGGGTAATGGAATAAATGAGACTTTTACCTATTTTATGAATAAGGACATGAAAGTTTACACGGGATGGACATTAACTAAAAACCTCTTAATAAAAAATATAAAAAACACTAAAAAGACTAAAAAGACTGCCTAGCAAGTAGCAATTTACAAAAAGGACTGAAATCCCACCAAAAACATTTCATGTAAAAATTACCTCGACGACCACCAAAGGTTTGCCCTGTAAAAAAGACATCAGATCTGTAGAGCCAAGCTTCTGAATCGACGCGGCCTAACTCTATCGATCCTAACTACAACAAATTCTACATATCAGTAAGTATATATGGCTTGGCTATTTCGTTACTTACTTCAGATCAGAAACTAAATATTCACCTCATCTCTACGACGACGGTAGCGAAATAGCCAAGCCATATATACTTACTGATATGTAGAATTTGTTGTAGTTAGGATCGATAGAGTTAGGCCGCGTCGATTCAGAAGCTTGGCTCTACATTAGATCTAATGTTTTTTTTTTACAGGGCAAACCTTTGGTGGTCGTCGAGGTAACTTTTACATGAAATGTTTTTGGTGGGATGCATTTTCCTTGAGGTGCAAGTTTTTAACCAATTAAAAAGTTGACTTAATTTGACCTGTATGTTTGTCCGTGACTTTCTCAAATGCTATTGGTGCTAATTCGAGGGCGATTTTACGGATAAATAGAGCAATTAATAAGGAAGGTTCTTGCCATACAACGTTTCAGGATCTGATAAAGATTTTAAGAGATAATCCACGAAAACTACCACCAAGTGACGCGCGCCTAACTTATTTTAATTTTCGTACGGATTTTTTTATTTTTGGTATCCCTGAGGAATTCTAAATTTAAATGGACGGGTTGGCGACATGACGGCGACAGGAGGGCCACACTAATGTTGGACATTACTTTAAACCTTTACACCTGACATATTTTGTACTTTCCGTGTCGTGTGGAGCCGCCATTATAAGCGACATTAACTTAACAGTGTAATTGTTTATGAGCGATGTTGTTTTCAAATGTTTCGAATGTGTAAACAGATAATATTAATTATCCGTTAAAATATTGATTATTATTATTTTTATCCTCATTATTATTATTATCATTATCAATCCCATCATTATTATCATTCATTATTATTATTATCAATCCCCAAGCGGCACCCGGCTGTCGCATAACAATTGAAAATCTATTGTGTCTGCGATTCCCACGATCGAGGTATTCATGAAAAAGCCAGCCATTGCCTGATGATGAGCGAACAGTGTCTTGCCAGCCATGGGTAGCACGTGAGAACTTCCATGTGTGTTGTCTTCCATGTATAATGAATAATTTACCTATATAATATATTCTGTACTAATATTATAAATGCAAAAGTACGTCTGTCTGTCTTTTCTTTATGACTATACAACTGGATATTCTACATAATATGAGCGTCCAAGATTTGAGTTCGGGATAATAATTATGATTTTATTACTTATAGTTAGTTTTCATCCCAAAAAAATCGGTGCATAATTGCGAGCAACATTTAGCAAAATTTAAAATTCTAAAGCTTAATGTGCTCAAATTGGATTACACTTAACACTAATAAGGCGTTCTCATACAAGTTTTCTGTGTGAGTCCATAATAAGCCTTCCTCATTCCTGTACGAGTTGTAACCACCTGACATGACTCTTTGAGTTTTTAACGCTTACTCGTTTGCATAATTCCGAGGAAATATGCCGCGAGTTTTTACGCACAAAATAATGCACGAGCATAACTTCAGAGTTGTACTCAAAGAAGGTAGGTATCAATTAAAGGGTTGGGGGCCGGATGCCATCGAAATTCTCATACAAACGTAATACCAAAATCATTTTCTCATACGGAAATATTTAACTATGTTCGAGTTATTTTTCAGCTCAAAAGAGAATTACCTAGATTCCTGCACAAAAATTTACTTCAAAATATTTAAACACTAAAAAATTTTTTTTGTGTTTAAATATTTTTTCAAACTCAAACTCAAACTCAAATTTTTTTATTCAGAATAAATTTTTGCAAATATTTTCTGAAAGTCTACATGATGCCTACCACCGGTTCGGGAACTAACCCGGCGAGAAGAACCGGCGTAAGAAACTCGCAGGGGGGGGGGGGCCACTTTATTTACCAAAAAAAGTGAGAAAAAAATTCATCTTTTAAAATAAAGTTTACAATGCTGTAACTTAAAATTATACAATGTCAACATACATACATAAATGTAAGTCATAAAATAATGTAGAAGTAGCCTTGCAAGCAGCCATCCTACTCCCAAGATGTGCCATCGTTTATGAAATCATTGACCTTATTGGCTTTGGCACACAAACGTTCTTTGACTACTTTTTTAAATTTATTAATGGAAAGATTCTGAACGTTTTCTGGGATTTTATTGTAAAGGCGTACACATTGACCTTTAAAAGATTTACTAACTTTACTAAGTCTGATCACCGGTATTTCTAGTTTATACTTATTTCTAGTGTTTCTTCCGTGACTGTCACTTTGGTTGTAAATTTACTAAGATTCTTTTTAACATATAAAACATTATCCAAAATGTACTTTGTAGTTTTACTACTAAATATTTACACTAAAAAATAGAGTAAAACACTAAAAAATATATATACCTAAATAACTAAATAGTAAATTTACTACAAAATATTTACACTCTAAAAATATTTTTCAGTAGGTATTTAAATATTTTTTAGTAAATTTTTGTGCAGGAACCTAGGTAATTCTATTTTGAGCTGAAAAATAACTCGAACGTAGTGAAATATTTTGGTATTACGATTTACGTATATCGAATACTCACGTGACATGTTTCATCCATACTCTCTGGGTACATACTACAGTGTATGTACATTGTCTAGTCCCAGCATCGCAACACTTGCAATTTACTTTACCTACAGTGGTAGGTACTCAACCTATTTTGGTATGATAAATAACATCACGTGGTCCACTTATAAGGTCCCGGCGGGCCGCAGGTTGAGTATAGCTGGTCTAGTACGTCGTCGCCAGTAAATTACCTATCTCCAACCGCAGTGTGACAATACTGCCGTATGAGTTACGATTATGGCCTATGAGTTTTGCCGCACCATTGTGCAGACCTTCCGGTGTACCTTATTGTCTCTTATTGCAAGGGAATAGCGGACAAAATAGCGAAGTAGTACGCGTACTCCTGATGGAAGTTGGAACTGTTACAGGTTATTGCATCTGACAAAGACATTCAACATTGCCGCCATGGCAACTCCAGGACAATGTGTGAAACAAAATCCTAATGTTAACTCTGTGAGCTACTTTTATTGATGTAGGGGAAAAAGAAGGAGCAAGCAGATCAATTTATGGAAAAAGACGATTCAGAAGTTGCGCTGTTCGGTCTGCTAGAGAGTAAAACATAATATGAAGAGTAATACAAAACGATAATTGCGTTAAAACGTTTAGCGCAGTTAAATGTTAACCGCGGGTCAGGTTAACAGCGCGGCGGCTTTTGGGTCAAACCACGTCAAACTGTTGACATCTATTGTATTCAATTGTGCCAACACAGCTTTACTAGCAGCCTGTTTTAACTATTAACGAATAACTTAATCGTTCATTGCTTAGTGACGACCTGTGGCTCAGTTGGTGGGCTGTTTGTAGCTCAAGCCGGGGATCGCGGGTTCGAATCCCGCCGACGGAACAAAAATTTTTCGAAGTTCCTGGGTCATGGATGTGTATTAATATAATAAAAATCTTAAATATATGTGTAGTATAATGCAATGTGTGGCTCGGGGAGACTGGTCAAAAGCTGTTATGTTCACGGTTAACCTTTATTGAGTGCACTTACTAGCTACTTAGCCCAACTTATATGCCTAGGGGGGACGTGACACACACACTACAATAAAAGTATTAAATATACTCGTAACACAAGTCCATCAGGTACATTACCACGGGGCCAGACTGACGTGGTGTGAAGCTGTCCATAGATATAGTTAATAGATATTAATGTTAGTTCATATTGAGTGGCCTGGCTGTGGCAGAGAAAATATCTAACTTCTTTAGAGACGAATATGAAATTAGTAAATGTACTATCGAGGAAAACTACGTAGGTCCCCGACCTGCATAGGAATCAACTTCTCTGATAGTACTTCATCTGTCAAGTTAAATGGATAGCCTATTCGGCACTTATCAGGAGGTGGTGAAATAGACCCGTCTCTACTAAAGTTTGTCAGTTATCTGTTATATTTTTATCTCTACTTCCGAGTTCCGTAGAAAGAACTAAGAACGAGAAAGATAGCATGTTATCCACGATTAACCCCTTAAACTGGAAAGTGGGCCTGACATAATCTAGTGCAAACGACAGATTAATGTTCCAAATATTGACTAAGCTATAAATATACAACACCGTATGTCTACGATCACGTAAGCACGTTACAATAGGCTTGATGACTTATTTTTTTTCTTATTAGTAATTGAAAGACCCTTAAAAAATAGAAACGTCGCTGAAAGAATGACTCGATAGCTTAAAAATTCACCAAGATATGACAATTCAAACATCTCATAAAATAGACCTGCCCAAAACGTTCCATTACCTACAAAGTGCTACGAAAGACTGACGTCACTCTTTCGTAGCTTGTACGGATCGGGAGAGAACTTTGTTCGTAAGGTATATTTAAATATTGCGTTTATGAAAGTGGTTTCATAACAAAAGTTGCTTTTAATTGCATAAGTTATCGAATGGTATACAAATATTTATTTATATACCATTACGCATAAAAAAAAAATATACAAATGCTATGGAGCTGAAATTTTGAGAACACTTATTTTTTACCGTGATTTCTTTATTTTATTAATAAAATTCGCTAATTAATCGACTTCAAAAAAAGAGGTTATCAATTCGACGCGTATGTATGTAATATTTCCAGAACTGCCCAGTTTTTGTATATGTTAATTCTATGACAGCTTCTGAACAAATGTGCCAAATTTCAAAAGTGTATGTATGTATGTATGTTTTTATGTTTGTGCACGTAATATATATGTTAATATATATAAGTATAGATAAAAGAATAAAATGTATGAATTAAGACGAAATTACATTTGTTTTCAGATAATAATTCCATTCTCAATTGAATGACAACACCAATATTAAGCCGTAATTTTTATGTTAAATTAATAATAAACCACCTTTTGAATTGTAAGGAAAGACTTATAATGTAAGGTAGTATTATATTTAAAGTATTGTCTCATAATTATTTTATGAATATTATTAAGTTAAGATTTTGTTTAATTGTATTTAGATATAGAATATTATATTTAAGTAATAATAATTCTAGTACCAAACTTTGAAAAATGAGAATTATTATTCAGTGTGGGTAGAATATCCATTCTGCCCAGTATAAAATAGCTAGCGAACCTAGTACGGCTCTCATTCTGGCCGACAGTGTTTAAGGTGATGTACCTATTTGTTTGTTATAAAGAAAAGAAGATTTTGTACAAGCCTATGGTTTATTTTTGCTAGATGATCTATAATTGCTTGATATTATGTTGTTTTACAATATAAAGTTATAAGTTCTGTGTTATTCCTGAGTTGTATCTTACTAATATAATATACTGAAAGTACCTTAGCTAGATTACGTAAATTACGTAATAATTTGTTATACAATTTGAAAATAATTATAACTACCGACCCTTACTTGTTAAGGTTGTTTTAATAAATATCTTTATTGTCTTACAGTTTATTTTCTTTTAACCACAGATACCTTGCTACAGCTGCTTGGGCATAATTTTAGTACTATCATAGTAACATCAAATTGTTTCAAAATATCTATATATACTTCAATCTAACACACGCATATCTCCGGAACTACAAGTCCGATTTCAGTAATTCTTTTTTTGTTGTACTAGGTATTGTTCAACTTAGGGAATAGTGCAAGTTTCATCAAAATCGGTTAAGTAGTTTTGGAGATAGGGAGTTTTAATTCTGAATTACGTACAATTTTGAAGTCGGTTTTATCTTTTTAAAATACAGTTATCTTTGACCTTGTCATCATCCCTATTAAAAGTGTTAATAAATAATATGTATTTATTGCTAACATGATAAGTGTTTATTGGATAAACAAACAGATATATTATGTACTATTATCATTTCAGCTTAGGAATATTCGCAGTGTTGTCTTATTACAAGGAAAGCAAAAAAATTCAATGTATTAAAATAATAGCTAGTTTTTGCTCGGAGTTCGGACTTTTGTTAAGTATTTGTTATTTGCACTGAGGTAAAAGTACGGTCATTTGTTTTATTTTCTAAATGTTAACCTTATATAAACAATCGGTAATAAAACAATGTAAGTGACTACTAACAGAAAATACTACCAAGAACTCAACATCTTTGTCCCAGACGCTTTGTTTAATTTCCTTATTGTTGCTGTAACAACAAGCAAATAAAAGTGACGTGACAAAAACACAAAAATGTCATAAAATAAGGGACGGATGACGGTTACATGTTCGGAGAATGCCCGATTCGGTAGTAAAAGGCCGGGACCAGGAGAAAAATAGTTTTATTATCTTGGCCGACTAATTAAAAGTACTCAATGAAAATACCGGAGATGCCAATGTGTGATAGGACTTGTGTTCAGCCTTGCAACAAAAACAAAAAAATCCTGTCTATACTCTATACTATACTCTATAGTCCAGGGGTCACCAAATAGCGGACCGCGGTCCGCTTGTGTGCGGACCAAGCATGTTCGAAGATAAACTTCGTTAAAATTAATTTCGGTCTCGAGCTCGACATACTGATGACTGATGAGTGATGAGTGATGAGTGATGAACATGTAGTAACAAAAATTGACACTTTTCTCATTGATATAAATACCTTTGGTGACCCCTGATATATAGTCTATACCACAGACATCTATAATACTCATAAAGCTAAAGAGTTAGTTCGTTTGAACTCGTTAATCTCGAGAACTACTGGGCCTTTTTTATGTGATTTGACACCACGGGGAAGGACATGGGCTACTTTTTATGGGGAAAATTCGGTTCCCGTGGTATTCCATATTTGCGCGGGCGGGACGCGCGGAACCACTAGTGTTTTATAAGTTAGACGAGATTGTCTTCCGCGGCATCGCAACTTCCACATGAATTGATTTTTTCTAGTTTGAAACCTGACATAATCGAGTGTCTGCTTTAATAAAGCAATAATATTCATCATCATTGACACCATCACCTAAATTGCCATCGTCAGGCACGACAAAATTCCCGGACAGTTAGCCAAAATGTGGTTATTTCCCCGGGCACGTCCTCTTAAACTGTTAATATTACGATTTGCGTCTCGCCAATTTTTGCTGCTCCAACAGAATTTGTAAAAATCTGATTAACTCAAAGTCTGTGCAAGATACTGTGCATACGCTCAACATGTTTTTATCTTTCGTTTATTGCTGCATGAGTCATGACTAAAAAGTTAATTTCTCTCAACAAAAGTGTACGGATTTTACCCGGACACTTTTCAAAAACTCTGCCGGACGCTCCCCGGACGCCCTCTAAACTAGGACAAATCCGGGGAAATCCGGACGGATGACAACCCTATGCACAATTAGCAATAGATATTGAGCAGAAATTGGGCACATCGATGACGGGTGAGAATCTGCCATCCATCCTGGGGGTAAAAAGCGGGACATCTTCCTGGCTTTTTGCAGAACGATCGTGGGTGTAGTGAACAAGCGTAACAGCAGTATTCTGTGTGATAGTAACAATTAGGTTCAATTTTAAGCTGTGATATTAGAATAGCCTCTGTTCTTTTTGTTTTATATTTGTGCCGTTGTTTTATTATTTTGACATTTTAATTGTAGGTATTTTGTTTTATTTATTTATTTTAGTGGAATCATTTTATTGTATTTTTTATATTTGTTACATCTAAGGCTAATTAGACAAATTGTATAGACAAATAGAAAATAAATAGCCCTGATAATGTTAGGGGGACGAATAAAAAAAAAAACCCTATGCACAACAAACACCCGCACTTTGGACATAGTTTTCGCAAAATTGTCACCGCTTATCATTTACCTCTGTTATCTCTAACATAAACATAACAAACCTATCTTTAGCATTGCCCTTATCTTTTAGCGTAAATATTGTGAGGCTGGGTACAAAGCAGAGAAATTGAAGAAAAGTCTGGAAGAATTTGAAGAAATTGAGAAGGCAGCTTTCCTCAGTTTCCCTATTTAAGGTAGGATAGTTAGATAACTTGTATTTCACAATTTCGACAGCGAATCTATAAGTACATCTATATCTATATCTATTCTATACATATAAAACAAAGTCGCTTTTTTCCCTCATGTCCCTTTGTTCCCTTTAATCTTTAAAACTACGCAACGGATTTTGATGATTCTTTCAGTGTTAGACAGCCCATTTATTGAGGAAGGCTATAGGCTATATTTTATCACGCTAAGATTAATAGGAGAATGTGGGAAAAACGGGGGAAATTATTTAAAAGGGCTTATCTCGCGAACTACTGGAGCAATTTTTGTGTTATTTGGCACAGATAAGAAGTAGACCACGTGAAGGATCATAGGCTATCGATTTTAATCATTTTTTCAGTGGCTATATATTTTATACACGTGCGACGCCGGAGCGGGTCGCTAGTTCAGACATAACACTGTATAGGATTTGACATAAAGCGTTAAATAACAACGCTAAATATGTTGCGTTAAAATGCCTTATGTCAGAACTCAGAACAGACATTCTCGATTCCTTCGTCGAAAATATTGACTACCCGCTGCAGCCTGCACGTTATCAAAGGAGTACCCAGGACCCAGGATCAGTGTGATTTTTTCGACAGATTTTCGTCGCGACTTCGTCAACAGTTCTAGGGCTGTCGCGGTGTCAACGACCTCCGGCTGACATGTGCCAAGTGCTAATGTGACTTACTAATTACACAGTAAAAATAGTCAGTTCTATTCTAAAACAGACGTAGAAAATTATTGAAATCACAAGAAAATAACATTAAACTATTGTAATATAATATGTCCTAATCTATTATCGTCTTAGGTATTGTCTTGTATAGTATCCATACTAATATTATAAATACGAAAGTGTGTCTGTCTGTCTGTCTATCTGTCTGTTACCTCTTCACGCTCAAACAGCTCAACCGATTTTGCTGAAATTTGGTATGGAGATACTTTGAGTCCCGGGAAAGGACATCTAAGGATACTTTTTATCCCGAAAAAATGTACGGCTCCCGCGCGATAAACGAATTTTGGCGCAACGGAGTTGCGGGCGTCATCTAGTTTAGTATATTTTTAATGTGTATACAATATAAATTATAATATAATTGTGTTATTCCATTTATTTAGCTTAGGGGGGGGGGGGGGGGGGCAGCATGGTCTTGAAAAGCTGAAGTCCTGGGTACAGATATATAAACCATGATATTCGGTCTGGTATATTTAAATCTTTTATCAATTTGCCGACTTAAGGCGAGGAGCAAGCCCATTTTGTTATTTCGTGACTCTTGGTTTACCTAGTTTCAATATAATAAGGCAATGTAAAAAATATGAGATATAAAGCACAAAATTTAAAAGGTTTTAAACCACAAGCATTTTAATAAAACGTAATATTTTCGCTGTAATTAATTTACAAACTCACCTCCGACAAATATCTTTGTCATCGAAATATAATTATTATTAACTAGGATGATATACATTTTATTTCAATAAATTGTTAGTGAATCTATATTAAAAAAATTCTAAACCGAACAATTTTGTTTCTTAATATTTATTTCCAAAGATATTTTAAATAAACAAGAAAAATAGAGAAGATCCGCCCCTAGTAACTACTTACAATTTTATGCTAAGCTAAAATGAATCTTATTGCGATACGTATACGCTTGGTCTTTGGTTGTGTGCAGGGTTATCGTTTTGGATTGAGATTAATCACCGCCTTGAGGCAAAGCTCTCCCTAAAATTTGTAGGTCTGTCAGTGCGAATGTCGACGTAAAGAACATCAAAATAACATTCATAATATCAGCGCGCCTTGTACAGTGGCGGTTACGACGCTCGCCGCGTCCTTGATAGGGCGAAATAGGAGAAAATTATACATTTTATTTTATTGATGACCGAATCATTTATTAAAGAACTATTCCGTTATTTCCTTAAACTATAAAAAAGCTATCCTTTTTGTAAAAAAATACATATGATTGTCATTGAAAATTACGAGATGTTCGAAATTAAAATGTATTTTTATGGTGATATTCAAGATTTTTTACAGAATTACCATGCCATTTTTCAATATTATGTTCGGTTATTTTTTTACTTTGTACGCCCATGAATGGGAAGCTACTTCAAATGTACGTATATTTTAGTAGCCAATAATTTCCGAAGACATGGTTGAAACTTTTTAGTTTTTACTCATCCGTAAAAATGTAAAAAAAGGTGCTGCCTACTGCGTAAAAAAAACTAAGTATTTGGTAGTTTAATTACTCCACATTCTTACAACAGATGCCGGCCGTTTAAAATTAAACAAATCAATAAAACTTTTCAAAAATCTGTTTCGAACAAAAAACGTTTCTCCTTGTACCCGATAAATTATGAATGACAAACAAAAAGGAATATTATTGAAAAAAAGGTCACTTCCCTTTTGTTTCAAGTTGGAGACCTTTTCGTATCGATCCCCGCAGGTATGTGAGTAGGGCTGGCGAGAGGCCAAGGGCTCACTGGCCCTTCAACTCAAATCTTTAAGTGATTTGTATGAAGAGAGAATGGAGAAGTACTCTGTACTTATAATATGACGAATTATATTTAAGTTTGAAACGGAATAAAAGAATTACATAATATATGTACCTACTTAACATTATGTTTAAAGAATTAAACATAACTTTAATTTTAACTAGTTAACGTCAAAACTCAAACATATAAACCAATTAATAATTCTATTAAGTAGATAAACTCCAGTCAAAAATCTTCAGCAAATCGGATATTATATTATACTTACTAAATAATATAGCGTTTTCGTTTCTCTCCAAATGCTAACAAATATTTTATTTTGATACGCTCATTTTGGGTAACTTTGAATTGCGGTTTAACTTTGAACAATACAATATTATTGATTATTGTATTGTTCAAAGTTTAAACGCAATTCAAGCTTCAAAGTTACCCAAAATGACTGTACAACAACCAATAAACATTTTATTTATTTTTTATGTGACAACCCTACGTAAGACTAGAATATGATTTATTGCTTGTTTGTTCAAATAATCGATCCCGAATTTACTGCCGAACGAAATTGTGTTTTATGTCTTGGAATATAAGATGCATTGTACATTGTCGGGGGTGGCACCCCGCTGCTAATGGCATAACGCGAATACCTGCCTCGAGGCGATGTTGCCAGATGCACTTCAATGACCTTTACCTCGCGAAATTTGGACAAAAAACTAGATTTTGTTTTGACTTTTTTATAGCTTCAAATTTCAATCAGCGCTGAGATGAGATTAGAAACTTTTTGGAGCATTTCATTTTCATCTAATCGGTATCGTCTGTAGCCAGACAAAGATAATAAAGATTGAATAAACTTGAATAAAGTTCCTCTTTAACTCAACGAAATCTGTGCTTTTGTCGCTTTTTATAAAAAATTTAAAAGGCTATCACGCTTTGGCACTAACTCAAATTGGCATTTTAGTTCTGGCAACACTGCGCTCGGGGTATTGTACGACGGTCGGCGCGTCAGACGCTTTCACAGCTCATTTTACTCCCAATTCGCTCCGCGCCTTGTATCCCATTGATTCGATATCGTTTGATACGATTGCGTTTTTTTTTGTATCGCTCGAATATGTTTTGAGCGTTTTTGTGCGCGATTTAATGCCGCACTATATCGCTTTGAATCCCGCTCAATAAACATCAAAGTGTTTCATTTCAGTCATTCAAATGTATCAGCCTAAAACTTTAGATTTCCAGTCAATTACTATTAGGTTTTTCAGGGTAGTCACGATTTGAAATAAAGAGCAAAATGAAAGGCAAAATCTAAAATTGCCTACTAATTTTTTAATCTTCGAACTCCAGTTTACTGCCTACGATATTCCGACAGGATTAGGAATTACCATCTCGGGGAGAGTGAGCTGATTTTACATGCAAATGTAAATGACGCTGCTTAACGAATTATACGTCATCAGGTTGAGTCTCAAGATGGAGCCGGGGTCTTTTGTATCCCAGCTCGTGTACCCAAGTTTAGTTAATCCGATAAAATGTCAACCGAAATCATCTTTTATATTTAATTCCCTGTCACACATTATAATCACGTAATTCTACACATCAAAATTCTTTTGTTAAGCCATAGAAATATGGCAAACGTCTTCGCACCTGCGTAAAAAAACATAACGTCAAATTGAAACATTAATGTCAATGTCAATTTAGTACAGTACAGGAGCAATAAAATTAAGCACTCGTTACATAAAATGAAGTCGTAAAACGATATCAACACGAGCACAATCAAAGCGACATCAAATATAATTTGTACGGCGGATTGAAAGGCGAATGAAAAGAAAATGGCCGCCCCTCGCGAGGGTCGCGGCCTGCCGGGGGTTCCCCGCGCTAGGGTGACATCCGGGGGTTACCCGCGTTTTGATATGCCATTACTGTTCACTGTAAGATTTGTTACTAATTCCTAAGTTCCTGCAGACGAATCGCACCACTTTTGTGTCAAATATTTTTCATTTAGCGAGATATCGTATTATTAGACGTAAGCCGGATGATAGGATTATTAACGTTCCATGCAGCTTAGCCTGATATAAATTTAAATTATAACATATTATTATTTGTAGTGCAATAAAGGTTGTAAATTGTAATAAACATGTAGGTAATATTAAATATACTTGTAGCGCACTACCAGATTGTGCGATAAGCTCTGATAGTGGTCGTCCCACCGAAATGCGCCTTATCAAAATATATCAACCAAGTACGAAATAAGGCCGACTACATACAAAGCGTTTTAGACAAGTTTGTAAGAAACTTATAAATTACTAGCTGTCCCGGCAAACGTTGCTTTGCCATAATATATTTGCCATATTATTTTATTGAAGTGACTAAATAAGTATGTCACCATGGCAACGTCGATCGCTATCCCCTCGCACAAACAATGGTCGCCGTCAGTCTCAGGTTGTAATAATTTACTATAATTTATTCAACAACTGCACTTATCAATACA
This sequence comes from Lysandra bellargus, assembly GCA_905333045.1. Taxonomy (NCBI): domain Eukaryota; kingdom Metazoa; phylum Arthropoda; class Insecta; order Lepidoptera; family Lycaenidae; genus Lysandra; species Lysandra bellargus. The sequence continues at coordinate 8,079,160 of HG995359.1, forward strand.
TAAAGTACCGTGTAGCCGATTCTCAGACCTACTGAATATGCATATAAAATTTGGTAAAAATCAGTAAAGCCGTTTCGGAGGAGTTCGTGGACTAACATTGTGACATGAGAATTTTATATAAGTATTAGATAATAGCTTGTTTACCTAGAATTTGAAACCTTTGTATGTACCAATAGTAATGAATAGGAACCAAAAAAAAAAACTTCAGTCATAAAGTTCTAAGCTTAAAACAAGGATTGTTTTTTTTGTAACGTAAAGGGGCAGTAAAGTTGTGCCAGGATGCCGTTTGATTGATTTTAGTGCTGTTGTAATGTTTCTTGTAAGTTTATTGTCAAAGGCATGACAGTCGGAAGATTTACTACTCTTGATGGTTATTGTCATGGCCAACCGATGCATATTCTGAAAGGTTTTCGCTTTACTTTCCTTCGGCGTCGTAAAATTATTATTTATAGTCATAAACTCGCCTTGAAAATTAAACTAGAACGCTTATTTATTTTAATCTGCTATAAAGAATACTTATTAGCTTTTATAACTATTAGAATGTGGATTTGCTTAAATGTGACATTTGTAGCTAAAACAAAACTTAGTTTTGAATTGTTCTGGTCGTTTAATGTACCTACTGCATTTATGCCCAGTTCCTAAAGTTTTTTTAAGCGCACGTAGTTTATATTTTCAACAGCGATGTTAATTAAATATTTTTTTGCGCTAGGCAATTAAAAATACCCGTGTAATATATGAAAAAAAAAAATGAATTCCTGTCTAAAACATGCTAAAACCTAAGAAAAAGAAAATAATCGGTGTCTACATTTGTACGGCCAAGAAAACGCGTCGTTTGTATCGAGCCTAAGTTTCCTTACAATAGTAGTGATTTTCTTGGAGTTATCGTAACATATGTACGCGATAGTGCTGCTATCTGTGATCGATGTTGTTTAATTACCGCGACGTTATCGACTCGATGATTTATTGATATTGCCCTCCCTATCTATCGATATTTTGAGTTTCGGTCGGTATGATACGCCGAGTTGTCCACTGCCTCGCGAGATAAAACTATGTTATTGATTAATACCGTATTATCACAGAATATTACAATATAATACGATTTACTGCATGTAAAACACGAATCTCTCTTATCTTGTATCGACATATTATTATTTTGTGGGAACATACATAATGTTATGTAACAAATAACAATATCATGTACCTGTCCTAGGCTGATAAAGCCAATCGGCACTTGGAATGTATGGAACATAAATAAGCATTTCTAATCAGCTTCAATTGAAAACAGATTCTAGATCAATCAACGTCTAATAGGCTAAGACAAGGGTTTTACCGTTTTTACACCCAGGATACATTCGATACCCATCATGTTTATTGTTCACCATAGATTTTAGTCTTAACAGAAAACTAACAAAATAATTTATGTTCATAAAGAACCTATTTTGAACCTAGGATCCCTAATTTTTTCAGCCTACATCGCATTATTGGTAGAATAATAGTTTGTCTCACGGCGCCCCTTCTTACTTTCTGCGGCACACTCTTTAAGCACCCCTAGTCTATACCTAGATAGTCAAGATCAGGGGTTCCCAAACTTATTTTGTCTAACGCCCACTTTGAGAAAAAAAAAATTGGCGCCCCCATTGATTCACCTACTTTCAAATCAAAGCCTCTACACAACGCCCCCATTTTTTTCTGGGTCCCATACCGCCCCCTTTAGGCCCACAGAGCGCCCACTTTAGGAAAGGCTGGTCTAGATCATAATATTATCATCCCAGACGATGGGATCCACAATTAGGATCCAGCTGTTCTCTAATTGATACCACGTGCTTTATTGGAGATCAATTGACATTAATATAGCGATCTAGAGATCTATAAATACAATTGATCACGTCGAGACAACATTGATACTTTACAGGATCAAGTATCAAGACCACCTAGTTGTTGGCGAGAAGCCTAAGTCAGCTATCTGATATCACATGAATCAGGCAAAGGATAGATGCAAAATCTAAAGCTTGATCATTCTATCCTGGGAATTTAAATCTCAATTGTTATTCAGTATGTGCTTGAGTTTAAATATTTAAAACGATTGGTATTCCTTAGCCAACTGCTCCAAGAGGATTATTATAATATAGTACGTTGTAACTTATCTTCATCTGACGTAGTTTCTAGTAAAATAAATCGGAAAGTATTTTTACGACGAGGACGAGGCCCTACTTCAAATCATTAGGATCGGTCTCCGAATTTGCGAATGTGACTTTTATTACGGTAAAAGAAAAGGTCTTCCTTTTATTATCTCTCGACAGTCGAGTCTGAAATCTGTGACATGAGTAGGTGTTGCCTGTGCTTTATAAAGATAGAAGAAAATTAATCGCGGTAGAGATCAACCACAATAACATGGCGCGTCCCTCCAAATGACTGTTTCAATGTGTGTAGTCACATCCTTATGAAAGAGTTTGTATGTAGTAAGTATTCAACCAATCACAGTACACGTAATATTTCAGTTAATGTCACTTATTACCAAGATTTGTTGGTAAACTAATAATAACTAGCCTACCGCGCAAGACAACGCACTTTAAACGTTTTGACAACGCACTTCAAACGTTTTGACAACGCACTTCAAACGTTTTGAATTTTGGAGGGGCGCGCCATGTTATCGTAGTTGATCTCTACTATAAAGACAGACATAAGTACTTTCTGTATTCTGTCATCTGTGCAACTGTCACCCACAGTGTTGGAATGTTCAATGTTCAACAACACGCGCTAACACATGAGTGCGGCGAATTTGTCTGTGATTGCCTATGATCAACGTCGAACATTCTATACAGCTTGGCAATCATAGTGTCAATCATGGTAATCCATCTTGGGACAACGTGGAGGAGCTTTACGGCACATCTCCGGTGGTCGCTGGATTAGCTTATCTCGGCATACCTCGGGAGTCGGGATTAACACTGTTGGCCGAATTGTGTAACAGCTTTCTACACGGGTGTTAAACATTCTACACCCACCTACAGTGGCGGATTACCTACTAATCTTTTGGGGCACCATCGAAATAATGAAGCCCAATTTTCAAGATTCGATGTCACGCAAAAACGCATGCGAGTGAGACACACGCTTAAGAATCGTGCCCAGAGTTTTGGCTATGACAGACGGCCGTAGATGAGATATTTCACCGACTTCAAAGATATTACATTCAGCTGTAGGTGTGTTTTATAACAAATACATATTAAAACAAGGCAAGGAATCACCGAGGTATGTGGTTCCGCCTTTGAAACCGCAAAGGTGTTAGGATGTCAATTTTAGTTTTTACTACCTTTCTCCTTAGCTTCAGAATCATAAATACTTTGTTGGATGCCAGTCTCTTCAACAATCTTCCTAAGGGCCTAAGACCTAATATTATTTTGGTAACTTTAGTCACTAAACTCTAAAGTATACCAAATGTTAGGGCGTTACTGTCATACGGGCAAAGTTGCATTGTTTCTGTACCTCAGCCCATACAAAGGTTTGTGTTTGCCGATCATAATCTATATTATTCTAAAGGGCCGCAAGATTTAAGGGTCTCAAAATCCTATAGATTAGGATGGATGATTCTGGATGCCTTTTTTGTTGGTCATAAAGCACAGCGGGGATCGAACCCGCAGCCCGCCGAGTGTCTCGACGTTATCTATACGTATAATAAAACTGTAGAAATGAAAATTCTGTACATTAAAGAAAAATAATAAGCGGGGGGTGTCACTACATCGCTATAGAAGCCAAAAATGTGGTTAGTTTTTTTGAGACGTCTATCTGTCTGTCTGTATGTTTATTCCACTATCACACGAAAACTACTGATCCGATTTGAATGCGGTTTTTGCAGATATATTTGTCTTCTTCCAACTTAACATCTGGTGCATAAATTTTTTCCCCCCACCCCTCTAAGGGGACGAAAGAGGGGGTCAGATTTTGTATCAAACTTTTTTCTTTAAGGCCCTATAGACCCGAAAATTAGCAGGTCGATGTCTGTCAGTACGAATATCGACGTAAAGGACATTAAAATAAGATTCATGTCGGCGCGCCTTGTACAGTGGCGATTACGACGCTCGCCGCGTACTTGACAGGACGAAATAGGAGAAAAAAACCTTTTTTCTTTGATAATGAAACCAAAATGCAAAATGTAACCACAAATTATTCTTCTTTAAGTTATGAGCTTTTCGTAGATATGATTTTTGAAAGTAAAACTATCATAAGCTTCATGAAAAATAAGAAAAATATCACAAAATATTCGAATTTAGCCTCCTCTTCGGAGTTATTTTTGATCGAGTGAAGTTTTCAATATTATGTTTCGAACCACAAATTATCAAAGTACATTAAGTAAACAACAATGTGTATTTTTTTTGGCTTTTAAAAGTCACTATTTGATTGTTTATTATTGATTCAAAGTCATGTAAAATTGGGTCTATAGGGCCTTAACACAAAAACTACTGATCCGATTTGCATGCAGTTTTCGCAGATATAATATTTGTCTACTTCCAACTCAAAATCTGGTGTATAAAAATCTCCCCCCACCCCTCTAAGAGGACCAAAGAGGGGGTCAAATTTTGTATTAAACTTTTTTCTTTAATGGACTTACTTCATATTACTAACTATGTTTTCCAACTTAACATCTGGTGTATAAAATTTTTCCCCCAACCCCTCTTAGGGGACAAAAGAGGAGTAAGATTTTGTATTCAACTGATGAAGTAGAAATACTTTAAATGGCAAAACAACGTTTGCCGGGACAGCTATAACTTATATTTCCATCCTATCTGTTGGTATTATATTGTCGCAAGGCCCCCCTTTAATGCCCGTTTTCTATGGGTTTTCAGGAGTAGGTAGGTACCTATTCTAAAAATTGGTAGCACTTATGATAAGCTAACGCACACAGATTTCTATCTAACTAGATCTTATTTCTGTGCTAACGCATCATCATCACGCAGAATCATCCGATCCACAACACTGTATTTTGCTGTTTGGCAGAAAACGGAGTAGATAAAAAAAACCGGCTAAGTGCGAGTTGAACTCGCCACTGAAGGGTTCCGCAGCAGCAATAAGGTTTATTTCTATAAAATTAAAAGGTTTTTGATTTTATTTTTATATTTTAGTTGATTTAATGAAAGTTAAGTTAAGGTTTACCATTTATGACGTATAAAAAAAACTACTTGATAGATCTCGTTCAAACCAATTTTCGTTGGTAGTTTTTATAGTAATGTACATCATATATTTTTTTTACAATTATCATGCCCCTACTTTAGAAGTTAGAGGGGGGGGGACACACATTTTACCACTTTGGAAGAGTCTGTCTCGCAAACTATTATATTCAGATTAGAAAAAAATGATATTAGAAACCTCAATATGATTTTTGAAGACCTATCCATAGATACCCTACACGCGTAGGTTAGACGAAAAAAAAATTTTTTTGTTTCATTTGTACCTATGGGGACCCCATAAATTTTTAATTTTTTTTCCATTTTTGTATCAAAATCTTAATGCGGTTCACATACTACATCTACTTACCAAGTTTCAATAGTATAGCTCTTATAGTTTCGGAGAAAAGTGGCTGTGACATACGGACGGACGGACAGACAGACAGACAGACAGACAGGTAGACAGACTGACAGACAGACATGACGAATCTATAAGGGTTCCATTTTTTGCCATTTTGGCTACGGAACCCTAAAAACGAAACTGTAAGTAGTGGAATCAAGGTACATCGTGCAGAGCTGATTTTCGCTATAATTATTAAGAAGTTTTTTGCCTCATCTCATGGAGTATAATAAATAGTCAGTAGCCTCAGTTATGAGTTATTATGACTAACAGGCGCAGTAACCCGACCCGATGTTATAATAACTCTATTCATGGCTGACGTTAAACAGTTAGGTTCAAGTACTTTAGATAACTCTGTCGTGTGGTTCATTTCATCGCAGTTTATTTTAGAACGATTCTGCTAAAGAACGCCACAATACTAATAAAGTGTCGATGTATTAATATTAATGCTAAAGTTTGTCTGTCTCTCTGTTATCTCTTCACGCCCAAAGCGCTGACCCATTTGGTATGGAGATACTTTGGATCTCGAGAAAGGACATAGAATGTCAAAGGACACAGGAAAAATTTATGGTTCCCGTGCGAGAAACGACGGCATAAGGCATCCATTATACGGTAGGTTTTGCTGCCAGTTTTAGCACAGTCATGACTGTGATTGTTGAATAACCTACGGTGTAATGCAAAATTGGAAAAAAATAGAAACGTATACCTTTGAAAATTTTGGCTTTGACTGACACAAAACTGAAGAGAATTGAGTGACCGTCTAATACCATTCGTCAGTCCATCAGTCACTATCAGTCAAACATAATTCACTGATTTTTATATTTTTTGACATTCACATGAGACACAAACAATTTGACTGATGGACTGACGAATGGTATTAGACGGTCACTCAATTCTCTTCAGTTTTATGTCAGTCAAAGCCAAAATTTTCAAAGGTATACGTTTCTATTTTTTTCCAATTTTATCAGATGTAACAAAACTCACTCAAAATTCGTGACTGATGGTTGCAGGAAGCAAAAATCAAAATATCCAGATTTTCGTCAATCAACTTCATGCAACCGCCTGTCACGCTCTTACACGTTAGGATATCCATCAGTCACAGCCATGACTGTGGTAAAACTGACAGCAAAACGTACCGTGTAATGGATGCCTAACGGAGTTGCGGGTACGTGTCATCGAATAAAGTCATAAAAATATCAAATCAACGTTAAACGTGTTTCGATTGGTTAAAACTCCAAAAATCTGTATTGAAACGATCCGGACTGAATCAAAACTGTATTAATTTTTTAAACGGGCAATTGGCCCACCACACATTCCCACCACCGCAACTCCTGTCACCTGTCTCCAGAATCAACAGTGTAAAACTATATTAAGCAGGGTACAAAATATCCGTATTTTAAATGTAAGATTACGGTATACATATAATACTTTTATAGTTACCTGGAAAACCTATCCTAGGTATTTTATGGCTTCAATAATATTAGATTCATGAAACAATACTAAACAATGACTAAGACAGTGATGAAATAACAATTGCATCATATTGTTTTGAATTAATTGCGATTTGAGTCATAGTACACGATTTAAATAATTTATACACTACGTTTCATAGTAAGTTAATAAGTTATATATATAACTTACTAGAGGACGCCCACAACTCCGTTGCGCCGAAATTATGACGCTCGCGAACCGTGCATTTTTTAGGGATTAAATATGTCCTTTTCCAGGACTCAAAGTATGTCCGTACCCAGCAAAATATGCTAAGCGGTCATCAGCGGTTTGGGCGTGAAGAGGTAACAGACAGACACACTTTCGCATTTATATTAGTATGGAATATGGATACTACAGATTGCAGAAGCGCCATTTCGTAACCTTTCTGCTGAAATCAAATATTCCACGGCGCTGTTTAAGGCGCTATATTGAAAAACCGTTCAAGTGCGTATCGGGCCACGCGCAATATAGGGTTCCGTAGTACCGCTAGTTTTTTAAAATTTTTGTATGGTCAATGAATGTACATTTATAACGTGTTTTATACTACTAACAATATCATCTTAGTTACTTTCAAAGGAATTTGAACGAAAAGTTCCTTTATACTTCGCCAAATACATTTTTTTAGTTGGTCGACTATTACTCAATAACTTATGAAGTCTTCTTAGCCGTGATAGTTTTCCTTTTAAATTCAGCATATTTCCTACTCCCTTTAATTTTTTCACATTTCCAGAAGCAACCATTTAGCTGGTAGAAGGGGGGACACTGGACTCTTAACGATTTTTTCCACTTTAAAACTTAACATTTCACAAACGGATCCCTAAATATGAAAATGATCAATGAATACTCATAATATTAAAAAAAAAAACCTATCCAACGACACCCCACACGATGGGGTGAACGCGAAAAAAATAATTCATCCCCGCTTGATGTGTAGGGAAGGTACCATAAAAAAAATAATCTTTTTTTAAGATTTCATGTACCATTTTGTCGTCATAATTAATATGCGTATTCATGCCAAATTACAACTTTGTAGGTCCTATAGTCTCTGAGCAAAACCGCGGACAGACAGACAGACGGACAGACAGACAGACGGACAGACAGACGGACAGACAGACGGACAGACAGACCGAAGCTATAAGGGTTCCTTGTTGACTACGGAACGGGGAACCCTAAAAAACTGTCCTTTTTGACGTAATACTATAGGACCCTCAGAAATGTTACAAATCTGGTCATGAGATATACATATCTTCATAGCCTTATCTAGGTTTGAGAAGAACTAGAAACACGATTAATGTATTTTGCCTCGATACATTTAATTTTCGAAATGACCTCTTAAAAATACGAAATTTGAAGATTATTTTTAAACGAAAATAGATGTATTGTAGGAAATTAGTCTAATTGATAGACACCTTTGCAACTCAAAAGAAGAATTTTGCTTAAATGCTCCTAGTTATTTTTTAAATGATTATAATTGCGTTTTTTCGCATGTTTTCCGAGCGAGCCGATAGCTTCTGGCCGCAGCGTATTCACGACTTTAAAGTCATACAAATTAAGTATAAAATTACCCTTGCGGTAAAAATACTTTCGATATAGCGCCTTAAAGCGTCTTTCCTCTACAAGCGACCACTTTCTCTATAACATAATATTGTAGTATATGACCGGGCTGCCAAAAATATCAAACCACGCTAGCCCCGCCTACACACCCCGCGTGATAATATGATTCCATGAAACGTGCCCGCATGAATTGTTCTTTGCGCTGCAGCATATAGTGAAAAATATCGCGTAACAACGGTTTCCGCATTACAGCACGAAAGTAAAGGTCGAAAGTCCCAAAAATGTTTTTGATGATTACTTAAAAATAAAATACAATACTATTAAAATTTCCTTTAGCCATTAAGGCCCTATAGACCCGAAAATTAGCAGGTCGATGTCTGTCAGTACGAATATCGACGTAAAGGACATTAAAATAACATTCATATCAACGCGCCTTGTACAGTGGCGGTTACGACGCTCGCCCCGTACTTGATAGGGCGAAATAGGAGAAAAAAACCCTTTTTCTTTGATAATGAAACCAAAATGCAAAATGTAACCACAAATTATTCTTCTTTAAGTTATGAGCTTTTCGTAGATATGATTTTTGAAAGTAAAACTATCATAAGCTTCATGAAAAATAAGAAAAATATCACAAAATATTCGAATTTAGCCTCCTCTTCGGAGTTATTTTTGATCGAGTAAAGTTTTCAATATTATGTTTCGAAACACAAATTGTCAAAGTACATTAAGTACACAACAATGTGTATTTTTTTTTTGGCTTTTAAAAGTCACTATTTGTTTGTTTATTATTGATTCAAAGTCATGTAAAATTGGGTCTATAGGGCCTTAAGTATAGTTTTCACAGAGCCAGTACTGGCTGCCAATAAGCCAGGCAGCCAGGCTTGAAAAACTGTTCACACGCGGCATATACCAAGCCAATACTGGCTGCCAATAACTCTGTGAAAACTATACTTTATAAAGTGTGTGATTGTAATAGTGCAAGTTATTTAATGATAGTAACTCAATAAGTGTAACAGATAATTATTTGTTGAAATATTAATAATTTCGAAAAATACAACTATCGAGTCAAAACAAGTGAACCGTGTTTTCCGTTAGGCTAATATCAGATAAATATACAATGATAAAATAAATCTCAATTTCATTGAAGTGAGTTACTTATTAGTTTCCTAATAACTTATTAAACAGCAAAATTTGGCAGCCCGCTCTTAAATCTTTATAGTTCCCAAAGGCAGAGTAAAATTATAAACAGAAGTAGGCAGGTACCTACAGTAAAACTTTAATGATTGTAATAGGAAACTTTAATATCTTAAGTTGTAACATCTTTAAAATATTATCCAAGATCTACAGTAAAAACATAATTTCAAACATGTCATGTATCATTTCTAAATTATATCTAGAAAATATTTTCGAAAATGATATGAATCGTGTGAGCGATGGGTGGCCATACTAACATACTTCGGCAGCATTTATCAACCTTATTGCTATGTGGTTAAGGCTCAAAATAGGTACAGTAGATATGCGCATACATAATGCGCAGGCGCAGCGGGCAGCAACCCAACACTGCACCATTAATTCCGGGATATTTTGACTTTCAGTTATCTGATGGATACAATATCTTTTGGGAATCGGTTATAAGTAAAACCATAGGTAGATGACAATAATTTGGAAGGATTGAAAAAAGGTTTCAATTTCATAGGCAATGATCCGAATCATGAGAATAGCCAAAATTACATCATATAAAAATACTGCTTCTAGTTTTGTGACTTGTTTCTTCGCTTGGGCTGTCGATTTTTTTTAAATCAGGTCATAAGTACCTACTTATACCACATTAGGAATGGAATTAAACCAAAACAAAATTAAGTGTTAATGACTATGCGCGACGCGAAAGAAACTTTAAAATCTGTCAAAAATTAACGAAGAATGATGTTGTAACGTGGTATTTAATTTTTCATCATGATATTGTCAATAAAACGATAATGCGAAAGGTGGTAAAATTCATTGGTTGTTTTATGGAAATTATCCAAGAATTTAGGACATAATGATTAGCATAGTAATTTCGATGACGAATTTCGACGCGAGTTTAGTGTGGATAAGACGCTAGCTTGCGGTCGCAGTCAAATCATTTAGTTTAATCATATTACTTAACTTTAATTTAATTAGGAGTTCGACAAAAAATTATATGTATTGAGAAAAATATAATTGAAATAAAAAAGAATTTTTAATCTTGCTAAAATTCGAGAATGGCTGACCCGATTCAGATAATTTTAGTCTTCAAAAAGTCGTGGAAGTTCCGGGAAATTTTATATTAGAAAAATTGATACGAAGTTCCTCGGGTCATCTAGTTATAAAATTAAATTAAGTGAACTTATCATTAAATTATTATAATTTATAACCCATCAAGCCTCGTATGAGCACCGGTGATCGTACGGGGCTTGATGGGTTAATGTAGTACTCAGTAAACATAATCCATGTATTTTACTATTAACATTTCCACAAGAACACCAGCTTTTCTACAATATTGTACGGCAAGACGGAATTAAAACTAAACAATGTGGTGTGCTGTGTGCACTAATGTCGTGGAATGAGACGCGTCCTACATAGTGTACGCTCTGTGCAGTCTGTTCAGACAATGCTCTATGTCCTGTGCCTTACGTTTATTAAAAATAAAGTGTAAACTACAGAATGTATTCGAAGAGTTTTATGCGAGATATGCGCGTAAAACTTGTCTTTGGGTGTGCGTCAAAGTAGAATGAATATCACAATCGTTTAAAAAAATCATTCTGAAAATCAAAATATCTTTGGCTTGTTATAATGTGATACTGTGCCAGTGTAATTATTATTAACCATAAAGTATCCTTTAGAAATAATTGCGTTATGATCTAAAAAAGCCGCGATCATAGTTATTTTATGATTGACTAGATGACGCCCGCAACTCCGTTGCGCCAAAAATCGTTTATCGCGCGAAAACCGTAAATTTTTCCGGGATAAAAAGTATCCTATGTCCTTTCTCAGGACTCAAAGTATCTCCATGGCAAATTTCAGCAAAATCGGTTCAACGGTTTGGGCGTGAAGAGGTAACAGACAGACAGACAGACAGACACACTTTCGCATTTATAATATTAGTATGGAAGTATGGATAGTATGGATTCCACAAATAAAGTTTATGGCCAATGATTAATTAGTGTGTCAATATTTTAACGTAAATTAATTTAAAGTTCAAATTAAGGTTGATTCACCTTTCACGACATAACATGGGACCGGTGGGCACATTATAATAAAGTTAATCACTTGTTTACATAGCTAAATGTTACAGTCTACTTGATGACATAATATTTTATACTTTCTAACCATCGAGATACATATGTCGCAGTCATCTGGTTTAATCTGCGATTCGATCGAATGACTAGCGCATTCATTGAATGACAGCATTCAATTGAATGACTAAAGGACAACTCGTCAAGACGTTGACTGTAACGTTTAACGTTTTGACTAAAAGTCATATAGCGAAGTCGTTAAATGGGATGCTATATTTCTTTTCAAGTAGCCGTTGACGGGGTAGTAATAGGTAAATCCACGCTTTCATATTATTTTATTAGTTATTACAAATTACTTTAATGTAAATGTAATCGATAAAATATCAACACAGTGCTATCAGCTGTGCGAGCTGTTTGACGCTATATTTGTTTTAGTGACTAGTAGCGCCGCCGTAGGAAGAAAATGAAATACGTTCAATTACCTGACTGATTTCATGTCTGCTACCTTCAAAACGCTATGCTACAAATCGCTAACTGGTTTAACGTTGAGAGACGATCGTTCAATCGACGTTCGGCCGAGTCATTCAATTGAATGGAGTCATTCAATGAATACGCTAGTCATTCAATCGAATCGCAGATTGAACCAGATGACAGCGACACATAATAATGTAGAACGGTGGCTGAAATCTTATGACTCAGTTATTGTCATAATAATTACGTACGGTAGCTCTAGAGATAGTAAACTAGTAACTATTTACTAATTAGATACTATTTAGAAATCTATAGCTAGAGCAAAGAAAATTATGACTGGACCCAGGTATGACAAATCTTTTGATTCTGTTACTCTTCCACAATATTTAAATACTTTTCATCGAATACTTTCCAACATTAACACTAATGTGAAACATATTATTATTTATTATACAACACAAATTGCGACACAAGCAGCAATCTTCTCTTGTTTCTAAGTTTTAATTACCTGCATTGTCACAAAGGTCCATCTTATTGTGTTCTCATTCTTCTGGAGTCGAGAAAAGAGAAAATTAATAAATCATGAAACTAGGCCGGTTAAGAACGCCACGATAATTATTTCTTAATTATGAAAAACTAGATCTTGCCCGACTTCGTTAGCACAATCTCAATAAGAAAGAGTCATGAAGCGACAGATTTATAGCTCGGGTTAACAATGCATTATACTTTAACCGACTGCGACTGGTGAGTTATGTTTTTCGAGTGAGCCAATGACAAGCTTTAGGGCCGAAATGGCTAGTTGGATTTGGGCTGGGGATCGATAGATTAATTTTTTTCGTGACGCTAAACGAACGCTTCGCTGTTCGGTTTTTTTTACAGATATTTTGTACAACCATCAAGCCCCACAAGGACACCGGTGATCGCGATAAAAATAGAATAACAATAGATTTCCAAGAATCCGCGATCGAAGACCGCGATTGAAAAATGTACCATCTTAGATCTATTTCAAGCCGTAGCATAGAGATCATGATAATACCAGCTTATGGACTATTGTACGCCAGTAGTCGAAGACAAACACTCGATTGTTTACCGGCGCGGGCGTCGAACCCGCTATATCCGACTACATGGTTAACCACTGTAATTAGAAGGTGTTAAGGGCCCCCGAGACGATCAAACGGTTTGACTCAAACACGTAAATTTTGTTTTGACTCAAACCATTTTGATCGTTTACAAAGCTAGTTTGAACGGTTTGTCAAACATTTACGTGTTTGAAGCTCGTTTGATGAAATTTCATATTTTTGTAGTGTTTGACGCGCCGTTTGATCGTGTTCCGATGCGTTTGAACAAACTTTATACCATTCTTTGGAGTAGGTACATTATTTTTATTCGACTAAAAAAGAGGAGGTTATCAATTCGATGCGTATGTATGTAATATTTCCAGAACTGCCCAGTTTTCGTATATAATGTTAGTCTATATCAGCATCTGAACAAATGTGAAAAATTTCAAAAGTGTATGTATGTTTTTATGTTTGTGTTCACATATCCCCGGAACTACAAGTCCGATTTAAATATTTTTTTGTTGTACTATAATAGATATTGTTTAACTTGGGAGACTTCTGCAAGTTTCATCAAAATAGGTTTAGTAGTTTTTGAGATAGGGAATTTAATTCTCAATTTCATACAATTTTAAGTCGGTTTTATCTTTTAAAAAATAATATTTATTCGTCACAAGACGTGTACTCCACAGCGAGTATTGAACCAAACTGCGCAGTTTCGTTTGACAAACCGTTCAAACCGCCATCAAACGGTTGCATCAAACACGTAAGGTTTGAATCAAACCGTTTATCGTCTCGGGGGCCCTTTAGATAATACCGAACGGGAATACTACTACTCTGTTCACCTACTGACTACCTACATCGCATCAGTATGATGTGAGTTTGTGAATACACGAATAACGAGTTTCAAAGTTCAAACGCACGTGGACGCATGAAACCAAACTGCCACACTCGGAGGCGAATACTAATTACTTAACTGCACTTAATTAAAGCTTTTGACATAAGCCCCATCTATATCTATGGATAGATGGGGCTTATGTCAAAAGCTTAATATTATAAAATATGCGAAAGTGTGTCTGCAGTCTGTCTGTCTGTTACCTCTTCACGTCCAAACCGCTAAACCGAATTTAGCATGGAGATACTTTGAGTCCCGGGAAAGAACATAGGATACTTTTTATCCTGAAAAAATGTTCGATTCCCGCGCGATATGCATGTCAAACTCTTAATTACATTGAAGTTTAATCATCATTAAACGTGGCCTGGCTTAGGTTAAAGGTTAACTCAGGGTCAACTTAAACGTAGATAAGAATTTGCGAATGTTTTATTTTATGAATAGTTTGCAAATATACCACTTATCAACCAGCAGAAAGATACTCATGTACAGTACTCCAAAATTAATAATGCGCATGAGTGACCGTGAATAATGACCGTGTTACAAAAGCTACAGGAATATCACGACGAACTTTGACTGATACATGTATCTTAAACGCAATGCTAATAGAAAATGCAATATCGTCTACCGTCGCTCGGGAAATACGACCGTTACCGACAAATTTCGAAAACTTCTATGCGCATTATCACTTTTGGAGTACTGTAAATAGGTCTGCTTTGCGACGTTTAGCTCATACTTTTCAACATAGAACACTGTTTTCATAGATTGGTAGTATTATGGTAATTGGTAACCCATAAGCCATTCAACCACTTATTTTAAAATTTAAACACCGCTTCGATAGCGCGTTAAAATTAGAAAATATATAACACTTTACGTAATAAATCGTATATTATATCCTGTTTTATTTCTATAACGCTTCGTGGTACATAAATCGTATAATGTTTTCGCTCGCCCACACTGTACGTATAATGTAACACTGTTATAGGTTCAGCCATCAATATAGGCTGTTTACGATTTATTTTTTGTTTGCACTACTCGATTTTATCTCAGTTTTATTGGGATTTTACGTTTACTATGATTTTGAGAGGAGTAGTACGCTTTTAGATGTTAAACTTCAGTTGAAATGAAAATAAAATAACAATTTGGTGTTAGTCATAAATCATAATAAATTAAAGATATTTTAAGTGACAAAACGGTCGAGTTTAGCTTCTAGGATCACATACCACAAGCCGCAGCACTGTTTTGCCTATATTTTCAAGTGCGGTTTTCAAGTATAGTCGTGGTATTAGAATATGAGTGAAACATGTGAGGCATGTGCGAATGACCCCATAACAGACATGAGTCGAGTCCCAAGCTCAGTGCCAGCAATAAATCTCAGTATGTGGAAGCTGGCTGCTGGCTGGTACAAAGAGAATCCTCGTTTTTTACCAAATACAAAGCTATGCAGCTTTACTGCACCTAAAACGTAAATCCTAATTATAAAGTAGGTTTTATGCAGGTCGGAAACTACATTTTAAACTTTTAAATTTAGAAACAGAATTATTTTTTAATTATTTCTCTTGTGTGCTGTGACTTGTGAGGCTGTGACTTTAATGAAATATGATGATGCGGCTGCTGATAAAAAGAAAAAAATGCAGCTGCCGCCGCGTTGTTTGTTTAGTTTTCTTTATTTTGTTGATTGATGACCACATTATTTGATTTATTTACTAGATGACAACTCCGTTGCGCCAAAATTCGTTTATTGCGCAGGAACCGTACATTTTTCCGGGATAAAAAGTATCCTATGTCCTTTCTCGGGACTCAAACTATCCCCGTACCAAATTTAATCAAAATCGGTTCAGCGGTTAGGGCGTGAAGAGGTAACAGACAGACAGACAGACAGACATAGACAGACACACTTTCGCATTTATAATATTAGTATGGAAGTATGGATATTAGTATGGAAGTATGGATATTAGTATGGAAGTATCTCACTTTTTGAAAGATTATAAAGTTTTTTTAAATAATTCGACCCTTCTAACGAGTATTTTTTTCAATTATTTTAACTGCCGGCTGCCGCTATCGCCTTTATTTTCTTGTTTTATGCATAGGTCGAAGAACATAACATTTTACAGTGTACAGGTTTAATGACATAACTTTTTTGTAATTTTTTGTAACTCGTTTCGTGGTTTGGACTTTGGACCATAGGTAACGTGCAAATAATAATGGGCAGGAAAGTGCAACTCGTAAATAAAGGCATGAGTCAGTTCGTGGCTCGTTAGTTATTTTCGACTTGCAAATGAGAAAGTGCATGGGCTAACATAGCCGGGTATAGCCGGCTAGTTAGCCGGGCTAGCGGCTAACCGATGGCTAACTATAGCCGCGTTCAGGTGGCGGGTGCGTTGACTTCCCGGCGTATCCGGTTTTCTTGTAAACATTTTTTATTCCTTATACCCGAAAACTGTTTTTACGCGATTGCGCCAGGAGGAGGGTAATTTTTAGGGTTCCGTACCCAAAGGGTAAAAACGGGACCCTATTCATGAGACTTCGATGTCTGTCCGTCTGTCTGTCTGTCTCCAGGCTGTATCTCAAGAACCGCTATAGCTAAAGTTCTGAAATTTTCACAGATTGTGTATTTCCGGTGCCGCTATAACAAAAAATACTAAAATAAAAATAAAATTAATATTTAAGGGGGGCTCCCATACAACAAACGTGATTTTTTTGGCCTTTTTTGCTCGTAATCAATAATGATAAGAGGTAGGCACTTGAAACTTTCACGAAGGCCTTAAATATATGTGTTATTTAATAATTCATAATAATATTTAAATATAATAAAAAATTAACGCGGCTCCCATACAAAAACACAATTTTCAGTCTATGTTTGCTCTATAACGGTACGGAACCCGTGCGCGAGTCCGACTCACACTTGGCCGATTATTTGATTAGGTATGTATGTTAAATTGTTTGGCGCTGTCTGCACTCTGCAGTATGTACGGCTTGTTAAATTTTAGCTTGCGAGATGTCGCTAGATTCGAGTTTACCATGAGATTTTTTGACTTTGAGTGGCACTGTGTCGTAGCTATTATCAAAACGCAGTCGGGGTTTTTAACTTTTTTAAATTACCCTCTTTTACTGTCTGTTTAAAATTAGGAACTCCTGTACACTACCTACGCGTAGTGTTTACAGTAAATATTTAGTAAAGATCGCGATAACGTCCATAAACACTAACAAGCCCGTGTCGAGTCGTAAAACATTTAATGTCTCATTTGTAAATTTTTGCTCCATTTAATTAAAAATTTATGAGGCGTATTACAATAATTTTAGCTATTTAATATTTATAGTAATGCTACTTTGACTGTCGTATCCTGATTTTGATAACGTCTAACTCCAGCTGTAACTATCGTATTCTGTCCGTGATTGGATTCGGTGAAGGCTAAATCAGAGT
Organism: Lysandra bellargus; assembly: GCA_905333045.1. Classification (NCBI taxonomy): domain Eukaryota; kingdom Metazoa; phylum Arthropoda; class Insecta; order Lepidoptera; family Lycaenidae; genus Lysandra; species Lysandra bellargus. The sequence goes on from HG995359.1 coordinate 8,096,857, forward strand.
ATATTCGAGAAGGTTATCACCGTAATCGGCTCATTATGCCAGTATGTGTGTTGTCAACAGTCGGTTATCGGCTATCGCCTCAAAACAACAGCTATCGCCGGCAATCGATAGATAACTCACCGCTTCACTCCAGCGAGGTGACGTGCAGTCAGGACGCCGAGGGCACGCGACTTCACCGTCTTAAACACCTAATTGAATCCATGTTATCATTTAAACGTATCGATCAGTCACACTCGCGACCGTTCGGACGCGTATATTAATACACTCGGTCGAGAACACCTCCAAGTTGTATCACACACGAACAATTCGCTCGGTATAGCCCGAATACCGTGTAAAAACGTCGAACTTAAGTCACTGATCAGCTGAGCGGTGGTTACAAACAGTTGATGTCGGTATTTCGATCGGGAGCGTGAGCGACGTGCGATCAGCGCAGCGCGAGGAGCGGAACTGATTCGTATTTCGTAATTTCGTTCGCGAGGAGACCGAATGAATGAGCGAGCGCGGCAGATCGCGGCGGTGCGGGGCACGGGGGGCGGTGAGTTCTCTAGCCGCTACCGATAGATGGCGCTACGAACAGTAGCGGACTGCGGAGGCAAATAAATAATTAATTTATACTTATATACCTACAAATTGTTATCCACTTACGAGCCGAAACATAGCCGAAACGAAGGCGCTACATGTCTGTTATTTTTACAGTATCGAACGGAAATTATGCTGCGGAATCTTTTCATTTTGTCCTAAAATTATAAGATACAAGATTTGCTGTGCCTCGCGGTGGAATACACACTCATAAACTCACAAACCTGCCTTCAAATTATACTTATTAGTATGAGTCTCATTAAAATGTAGCCGGTAGAATCATGCCAACATTTTTCTAAAAATGTTTCATGAAAGCTCGAAAGCACTCGAAAGTCGGAACTTATTGCAAACAAATAATAAGCAATTTCCTCCTTTATGCAAAATAAAAAGCATTCATTGGCAATACTTGAAATCGATTGAAATTAGAATAAATTCTTTGCAATTTACTTTCCCAAAAAAAACCGATCCTTTACATTAAAAATTCGTGTCACAAAAGCTGCTCGAACTCAAAGGGGCAGATAAACATGTTTTAGAAGTTCCGAAATGGTTTTCAGATTACTCTGTACTCGAATTAAATGCTTTTCACACTCGATTGAAGACCCATTTCGATAATGATTCGATTCGAAAGTCCTCCTTTGACTTTGTGTATGTGTACCTACTTTGCTAAAAACACTCGTAACTCGACGAATGAAGTAAACTGTGTAAGCGTGCTCTTGTAGATTTAAAAATTACGTTTTTAGGAGGATTTTTCTTGATTTCGTCAAAGTCCACAAAGGTCAGACAGTAAAAGTAATAGACCCAGAAATATATAAATATTAAGGGTGGGTTGCACCAACTTACTTAAACGACATCTGTGGCTCAGTGGGTGGGCGGTAGCTCAAGCCGGGGATCGCGGGTTCGAATCCCGCCGACGGAACAAAAATGTTTTCAAAGAAAGTAAAAGAAAAAATATTTTGTAGTACGCGTGGTAATTCAAATATAATCTTCCATACCTATATGGATGATTAATCAATCAAGAACAAATCAAGAAAAACGAATAACATATCAGCCACGACACGAATTTCGCGTTATGGACTTTTTGCGATTGCCAGAACGCGTCGTGGCCGTTTTCATTAGAGCCACGACGCGAATTTCGAGTCGTGGCTGTTTCACTGTGACCACAACGCGTTCTGAGCCTTTTTTTCGCTCATTGAGCGATTTCGGTCTTTGAGCGTAACATATAATAAAAATCTTAAATATATGTATAGTATAAAAGTATTAAATATTATATTTCCGTTGTCTGGTACGCGTAAGCCGTAACACAAGTTTTTCAGGTACTTACCACGGGACCAGACTGACGTGGTGTGAAGCGTCCATAGATATTATTATATTATTATATTATTAACTATAACAGCTGTAACTTTACCTATAACTACAGTGTAAAATGTCAAATCTTTGGTTAAGGACGCCATATTTAACGATAACCACAACCGCTCAAACTTACTTAAATCGAAATTTTTTCGTGAAAATTTACACTGGATCACAGTGTTGTTATTAACAAATAGTTTTCCTGACGATTTTTACGGATAATTCATATTTTATACTTATTGTAACTATAGCTTTAACAAAAAAAAAGCAACAGACATCTGTCAAATTCCGTGGTCATAGTTAAGGTTAAAGTTAAGTTAGCTTTAACTATAACCGTAACTTTGACCAGAACTTTAACTTGAACTACGCCTCTGGTGCAACCCACCCTTAATAAATAATAATGTATACAATGTCCATAATTTTACAAGTACTACAGCGGGAACGTACCTACTCCTTATATGGATAAATAATAAATACCTACTAATTAAGCCATAAGCTAATTAAACATAAAGCAATAGCCAATAATATTATTCTAGCGTGTCTTAACTCTTTGGACGTAACAATTCCTAGTAATTAATCAATCCCTCACAAATCTGTAAAAAATGTGACTGATTGCTTAAATTCAATTTACTTACTAAATTAAAAATTTTGACAAAGTTCCACACATTTTCGGTCGAAAACTCAACTCTTCATTGACTCTTCATTAATAAGGGGATTTGATTGCAACTGTTCTTTAAAACTGATATCCAAGGCCCAAGACTAAGTTAGAATACAAACTATTCTACGTGACTCAAGTAGCGCTTACAAGTGGGCAGATAATAGATATGGAATGCAATATTAATACTCTTGTCTCAACTTAAAAAATGAACCACCGATACAATCTAAAAAGCATCTTGCACGACATTATCACAGGTTATTGATTATAATGTACCATAGACTACGGAGCCATAAATTATGTGTTATCTGTATCTTGTCTATGGGCGCTGTCATCTGTCATCCGCCATTGCTTAAGGTCGGTAATGCGAGTTGGATGTCTCCGGATTACCGCCGAGTTAAATCGCGCGCTAAATGGTTCAAATTTGGAATTCGCCGAGATACCGGGGCTCGGATGAAGTTTGAGGTCGTAACGGCTGTTTATACAATTACGGCTTAAACAATGAGAATTAAACGGTGTAAAATATGGTCATTAGGGATTAAAATATTGCGAAAGTCTGTTAGTCTATCTGACTGTCTCTCCGTTACCAGTTTACCCACTTCATTGAAACCGCTGAATAATAATAGCTCCCACACCGGTTTCGGTGACAGTGGCCGGTTTCATTGAAACCAGGCCAGCTACGCAGGAGTAATTTTATAGTGCCCGAGTGTGTGCGCAGTACACAAGAGCACTCTCTATTCCTTTAACCCAGTAGGACGGACGACCGACACGACTGGCGGGAGATCAGGCGCAGGACCGACTTTTTACATGCCCATCCGACGCATGGATCATCTTACTTGTCAGACAATCAGGTGATCAGCCTGCATTGTCCTAACCAAACTTGGAAATAACATGCTTCCACCGCGGGAATCGAACCCACGATCTCCGAGTCAAGAGCCGCGCTCTATACCACTAGACCACGGAGGCGTTAACGCGAAACCGCTGACGCTATATTGATGTTTGCGTTGAGACTCAGTAACTAGTAAGTTCATCAGTTTCTCCACGAGACACGCAACACTGTTGCAGACAACATATTATTTTAGTAGTATTTACATACATAATTTTATATCGCGCTTGGACAACTTACTATGTAAGAGAATAATAATATTATGTTAGAACTTCTAAAAATAGGGATCGGAAGAGTTAACTGTTCAGAGTTCAGACTACCTGCTTATTGTATTGCTAACAAGTTAATCATGATGATGGAGTACCTATAGACTAAGCGGAGAGCATACGTAAAGATGGTGTATTGTGCTCGCCTGTACCAACAATGGGCGGTGGGCGCGAGTGGGCGACTACGTACGCTCGCGTGCACAAGTCACGAACAATACTAAAGTCTGGAAATACTGGACATAATATCTTAGTAAGTAGATTTACTAAGATATTGATATTTTGTAGGTGGTTGGCGGACATACGCAAATTGGGCGGATTATTCCAAGCGCTGGCGATATCTTGAGACGAACGTTGTTTTGACATAACACGAAAAAATTATGTAGCACCGCCACCTACCATGACCTACCTGTGAATCAATTTCTATGGCGATGTAAGTAGAAGCTGCTATTTCAATGCAATGCATGGATCTTTATTCAATAAAGAGATTTAAATCGGATAAAATTCGTAGAACAAACAGTAAAAGCGTATTCTCACGTTAAATAATTAAATAAATTAATAGTAAAGGTTGGTAGAAACACAACTGCATTATTTTGGATTAAAATTGTACGAAGGGGGAATAGATCCATACTTCCATACTAATATTATAAATGCGAAAGTGTGTCTGTTTGTATGTCTGTCTGTCTGTTACCTCTTCACGTCCAATTCCCAATCCGCTGAACCGATTTCGATGAAATTTGGTATATGGATACTTTAAGACCCGAGAAAGGACATATGATACTTTTTGTCCCGGAAAAATTTATGGTTCCGCCGCGATAAACAAATTTTGGCGCAACAGAGTTGCGGGCGTCATCTAGTACATTATATCTACGCAAGAGTAAATACATAAGTATACACTATTTTAACTTGTAATGGGACAAAATAATAGTCTTTAAAATAAGATTAAGATAACTTTTGTTCTCTCTTTATGTAACAGACAATGTTCTGATTACATTTTTCTGTGTAAATATTGTGACACAATAGAATTTTAATCCGATCGTGTCAATGGAGAGATAAGAGAGATTAAACTCTTTTAAATCGAGGTAATCCTTCAGAAATGTTCCAGATGACAGCCTTTAAACTGTTTTTAGATTTAAATTTTTTTAACTTCTTGTACTATCAGAAAAGTCGATTCCTATGCAGATGGCGGACCTAAGTAATTTGGTCGCGTTACGTCAAACCCATCCGACTGATCACAGCTAACATTGAATTGACATAAGCCGACCACATGACGTAGGTCCGTCAACTGCCTAGGAATCAATTTCCTCGATGGTACTTTTTAGATGATGAAAAAAACTAATTGGGGAATATGAATTGTTAATTTTAAATCGATCAACTAATTTCAAGGTTATCACGTTTTGATACTGCTACTTATAGGTATATAGTATGTAAATCGTTATTAATTTATTATACGGTAGTGAGTAGGGAATCCCAACATAAGTACCCATATAATTATTAATCAATGATAAAGGATGATAAGGATAATAAATAATAATTATTCGATGATCCCTAGGAATCACTGTACATTATAAAGTAGCTGCGTTAATCTAAATTCTACAGCCTTAAAAATGGCATAAATCCGATAATTATTATAATTGAAAATAGAAGTAAGAAACATGATAATAATATTATCATGCATTGTCACCGACATGTAAGTACCTACTACGTACGCAGTGACGGATTAACCCTTAATGAAATTAAGCAATTGCCTAGGGCATCAAGTCTGAGGGGGCACCAGACTCCAGAGGCAGAGGAAGCACAAAAAATCCGTCCTTAGGGCATCACTCTCTCAAGTCACCAAAAACCACATCAAAAAAGTTTTTAGGAAAAAAACTAATGTTTTCAGGCGGTAAAGGTTTAAAGACCGATTCTAGTTGACATACGGATATGGGGGGGGGGGGGGGGGGGGTGCACAGGCATGGATTGCTTAGGGCATCAGTACGTACGTAGTAGAGATCAACTACGATAACATGGCGCGCCCCTCCAATTGACTGTTTCAATGTGTGTGGTCACATCCTTATGAAAGAGTTTGTATGTAGTAAGTATTCAACCAATCATACAGTACACGTAATATTTCAGTTAATGTCACTTATTACCAAGATTTGTTGGTCAACTAATCATAACTAACCTACCGCGCAAGACAACGCACTTCAAACGTTTTGACAACGCACTTCAAACGTTTTGAATTTTGGAGGGGCGCGCCATGTTATCGTAGTTGATCTCTACTTATATGTCAGTGTGTATTGTAAATTTGCAAACGTTTGATATTATTATAATATTAGCGTGTAAAATAACCTTTTTTCGCATTAAAAATTAATAAAGCGAAACGAACACTACTATAAACTAAGCAATCACAGACGTACGTCTGCTAGACGACTCACTATATAACAAGTATGAAGTAGCGTCAGTACTGTCTGTGCGTCTGCCCGTCAGCCTGCTGTCAATTACGCGCTGATAACTGTCACATAACTCATGTGGCGTCACACGGGTGATTAACTTTTTACTGGGTTTTTTATACACTGAGGACCCGCCTTCATCTGTTTTAGGGATCCGTACGCAGGAGTAAAATCATTATTACATTTGTATGTGTCCTGCCTCTCCGTCTGTCACCACTACCTGGCAGTGTCCTGAGAATCCTGACTAGCTATATACATCTTATATCTTTAAACGAGCAATTCTTGTAGTTATATATATTATATAGTTGGAATTAATTGGAATCTCGGAATCTGCTCCAACGATTTTCATGAAATTTAGTATATAGGGGGTTTCGGGGGCGATAAATCGATCTATTTAGCTAGGAATCATTTTTCATTGTGAAAATGTCATTTTATTAATGTTTAATTAAAGAATACCGAGCGAAGCTCGGTCAAATAGCTAGTAGTTTAATTGAGCTAGATTAAGTTAAGTTCAGATTAAGAATGCGGTTATAACTTATAAGATAATACTCAATTTGTATTAGACCCAACGTGCACGAGTTCCCGCTCGCACTTAACCATTTTTTTGTCATCCGTATTAACCAAGAAATATTTTAAGTATGTAGTTAGAGAATTAGAGTTTACTGTACCTATTTCTTACTAAAACAATATTATTTAATCTTTATGCGTTATGTATTGAAGTGTACTGTGAGCCATTGTCTAATAACTCTGTTACAACAAAATAAACACATTAATTGTAAACCAAATTAGATGGTTATGTTTATGAATGTTTATCGATGCAATGGCGTAGTTACATTGAACATTTGCCTTAGAGTTAGATTAGACTGATGCTGTTAAGATGATGCAGGTTGAAAGCTTTTATGCCAAGAAAATTAAGTAGGTATGTAGTTAAAACATCTTGCGGTAGATAGGGGTATCTGGTGAACTCAAGAGGTCTTATAGTGACTGAGCAGCAATAAGCAGCTCCTGGTGGTAGATACTCTATATTCTCTAGGAACTGAAGAAGCAAGCTCGGGAGCTTACTTCTTCAGTTCCTAGAGAAGTCTTCAATGACTTACTTTCCTTCCGGGGAAGGAAGGTAAGTCATTGAAGAGACTCTATCCATAGTTACAAAATGTCAAACAAATGTCAATTTATATTTTGCGATTTGCCTCGTTTGGACCTATTATTGAGAGGAGTCTATGATTTCCTCAGTTATAAGAAGGTTTTATTCGTTCTTGACGAATGATAAAACCTGTGTCGTTGAAGTTTGAACGAATGAACGAATCGTGGTATCTGTCATGTGAGTGAGTGAACTGGGTCAGGAGTCGGGACACGGGTGTATAAATATGGATGAGGAATTATGTAGGAACTAGGATGTAGGATCACTGAAGGACTCAGCCCTCAGCCCTCGAGGGAGGACGCTGAGGTTTAATAGGCTAAGTACTAAGTTGACTAGAGACGAAATAGTTAACTTCGTTTGCCGATATTATTAATTATTTATTTAATCGAACTTCGATTACAGTACCCCGAATTATTTCGTTAATTAAACGTGACTACAGTTTCGATTCATTCACAATCCTGTCTGATTTAATATATCTGAGTACGCTCGCGCTAAATTATAGGCCTTCCCTACGGAGATTCCGTAATTTACCGTATTTAAAGCCTTATAAACTCATAATTTGAAAGCTACATACTTATAATAAAAAGTACAGCAATAATCTTCAGTATATCAACATTCCTTTCCCAGTTTTAAATTTTCTTGGACATTTTTGAACTAATATAGTAAGTAAAAAAATTGGGTTTTGGTGCGATCTTGGCCACGCGGCAATTGTATGGTCAAGGTCGTTTGCTCGGGGGACGGCCTTAACGTTGGTTTGACATTGTATGAGAATACCATTTTGCAGTTTAATTGTATCGAGACAACATCGAAATCACAAAATCAAAAGTATAAAATATATTGTAAGTATGTAAAAGTATTTTTATAAAATAAACTAGCAGAATAATTAACCTATGTGGTACTATTTTAGGATGGCTTGTACAAAACTAAAGCCTTTGGGCCCATACATACATGATTTGTTGTGTTTCAAGGTTGAGTCCCAGAAGGCCAGAATTACTTTATTTCTAAGTAAATTCACAACAAAAGGATTTGTGTCTCAACTCTCATCATTTCTTGACATTATTAAACTACATTTTTCACTTAATTTAACTTTAAATGAATAGTATCTGGATTAAATTATCCAAAAACCAATTAACCAATAGAACGCCTCGCATCCTTCAAATGTGTTCCGTACAAGTTACTCGCAGCATAAATAATGTGACTTGATTTATTGCTGAGTTCCATTAGATACAGCTGTATCGGCTCAGGTTGTTCATAATTATTTTGCCTATGATACATCCTTTATGGCGAGGACATAAGTTTCGCTTTCATATACTCCGGGGTAAAAAAGTTCTAAATAGACTACCGTACCATGTACAACAAGACGTGCTTTTGTGATCGTCTACTTACTTACTAGACGCCTTTAGACAATACTACATAATTGCTCTACGACACGCTATAATCTCTATAATATTATGTACTAGTGACCCGCCCCGGCGTCGCACGGGTATAAAATATATACCCACTGAAAAAATGATTAAAATCGATAGCCTATGATACTTCACGTGGTCTGCTTCTTATCTGTGCCAAATAACATAAAAATTGCTCCAGTAGTTCGTGAGATAAGCCCTTTCAAATAATTTCTCCCGTTTTTTCCACATTCTCCCATTAGTCTTAGCGTGTTAAAATATAGCCTATAGCCTTCCTCAATAAATGGGCTATCTAACACTGAAATAATTTTTCAAATCGGACCAGTACTTCCTGAGATTAGCGCGTTAAGTTAGCCCTTTCAAATAATTTTCCCCGTTTTTTCCACATTTTCCTCTATTTCTTCGCTCCTATTAATCTTAGCGTGATAAATGGGCTATCTAACACTGAAAGAATCATCAAAATCCGTTGCGTAGTTTTAAAGATTAAAGGGAACAAAGGGACATGAGGGAAAAAAGCGACTTTGTTTTATAATATTATGTATAGATTATTATAAGAGTTTTTTTGTTACTTTTTTCAGTGAATATGAAGAAATATTATTATTTGTATAGCTACTAAACATTATATTATGGAGAAAAGGTTTGACTCATTTTTGTTTGCCTGTGCAAAGCACAGTTACAGATTAATAGAAGAGAATAATACGTACTTACGTCTAAGCTACTTTTTGTCACGGGAAAATATTATACTTTTAGCCAACCATAGCGCAGTAGACAAAAAACGTCCGGGGTCCGCCAAAAAACCGCATTAGGGTCTGTAAAAAGTTTATTTATTTATGAACTAACGGGACGGGCGACGGCGGGGGGAGGGTGGAAGAGAGAAGAGAAGGGGGAACATAAATCTCGCCACGACATCTTGCGGGCAGCGATGTCTGTAGTAGATAAAGAGTAGAGAATTAGAGACTACTAGATGATGCCTGCAACTTTGTTGCGCCAAAATTCGTTTCTCGTGTGGGAACCGTACATTTTCCGGGATAAAAAGTATCCTATGTCCTTTCTTGGGACTCAAAGTATCTTCATGCCCAGCAAAATCGGTTCAGCGGTTTGAGCGTAAAGAGGTAACAGACAGACACACTTTCAAGTTTATAATATTAGTATGGATTGGAGCACAGGCCACAGAGTAAAGGATATTATAACACTTAGATTGCGTTTCCACTGGTGCCATGTTGAGAGGTAGGTCGTTTTAGAAACTTCATTTGCCTGATCTAGCTTAGCGCAGTGATAATTTTGGATCTAGAAAAATATTCCACATAGAGCAGGTCTCGTGTAAACCAAGCTTGAGCTTGAGACAGAAAATCAGCTCTATGCTGTGGCCTGTGAATTTGATTGCTCTACTACAAACATTATATTATGTATAACGTATGTATTATTATGTAGGAGTGCACAATGCACATATTATATTATCATCTTCTATTGCTGAAGCGCATAATTTTAGGTATATTTATATTATTCAATTTTGTAGAGTATACTCTTTAGACTCTATACTAATACTATAGATGAAGTATCTATACTAAATTGTTTACGCCTTATACATATTTTATTTCCATCTATATTTTATCCGGCATCGCTGTCTAATCTTATATCAGTGAGGTTCGTGTCGGGCGATGCGGTAAGCTGCCGGATAATATATGGCGGCTTTCTTCGCGGCTTCTCTGACCACCAAATTAACATACTACCGGGGCCGTTCCAACTTATTTTACCCTTGACACCACCTTAAGCCAATCATTTAGGGTTTAGTTTTATAGTCTATAAGCACATTGTATCGACAGGCGACAGTATGGTATATTTTATACACATTATTGATATTCCAATGTTAAAAATTATGTTTTATTGCTTAATATTTGATAGTTGAGCTAAGCGACCGTACAATACCTTATTTTATTATATTTAACTGAGCAACCTTTTTCGTCTATAATATTACATTTTGAATTTAAATAACATTTTACAAATAAGCTAACAGCTTAGTGCTTATAATATTTCTAGCTTATTCCTTGTATGTAAAGTAAGTACTATGTAAAGTACAAAATAAGGCTTAAAACATTATTTAAGTTGTAAAATGAGAAACTATGGTTTCGAAGGGAACTATTTTACTCACCTCCGAGTTCCGGGCGAAAAACGTCAACTTTCTTCCCGCTGCGCTTACCGATGTTGAAAACTAGGTGCTTATAGTAGGTGGTAATGTACTATTTCTGTATAAATTTTATTATATAAAAAAAATGAATAATGAAACTACTTACTGTAAAAGAAACTTCAGATTGAAGATTTTTTTTTGTTTTTTTGATACTACGTAGTAATTAAATTAGCAATTTATTATTTAAGATTACTTAGTTATCAATTATCATGAATCATCCAGACTCCAGTCACGGTGGAATGCATAACACACGATATAATCGCTTACTATACTTTATAATATTTAAGGTATAGTAAAAAAACTTAAAATATGTCCTGCATTTTATATACCGCTTAATAATTAATCGTATAAAATATGACATACAAATGTAGGTCAGGTCTAAAATATTGCAGTCATTAAAAGCGATTAAACTTACAACTTCCAAGACTAATTATCTCATAACTTTATAAAACAAGATAAAGTTTTTAAGCTGCGGCTACTCCATTGTAATTCTACTACAAAAAGCAACTTTAACACATCGGCATAAAGTTAGATCATAGATGTTGTTTATCTAGCAGCTAGACAAACATCTAGTTTTTAGCTTTTACACAATGGTTCTAAGCCTTGCTAGGTATACTAGAATGGACCTTGGAGTGCCTTGGACCAGTTGTGATGCCTTGGCGCGGTGATCGCATTACATCAGGGGGGCTATTATGACCTCTCATTTCCAGCCAGTTTACGCCCTTAAGAGCCCGGGTTACCCTCGAAATTCTCATACATACGTAATACCAAAATCATTTTGTCATACGAAAATATTTAACATGTTTGAGTTATTTTTCAGCTTAAAATAGTAATTACCTAGGTTCCTGAACAAAAATTAACTTCAAAATATTTAAACACTAAAAAATTTTTTTTGTGTAAAAATTTTTTTTACTAAATTTACTACTAAATATTTAAACACTAAAAAATAGAGTAAAACACTAAAAAATATATAAATAAATAGTAAATTTACTACAAAATATTTAAACTATAAAAAATATTTTTTAGTATTAAAATATTTTGTAGCAAATTTACTAATTATTTAACTAAAGTGAAAACTTCTTTAGCGGCATTGAGCACTTTTGTGGGATGGGTAAAAACTGTGAAACTCGCGTCAGATTTTCGTGTTGATCGAAAAACCATAGAAAAAGCGTTAGACGGTTGGAGAGTAGAGTTTTGTGTCGAACTCGAACGAAATGTACAGACTACGGTCGGGGAAATAAGTTGTTTAGCAGAAATGTGCAGTCGGAGAAATGCGTTGTTTAGCAGAAATGTACAGTCGGGGAAATTAGTTGTTTAGCAGAAATCTACAGTCGGGAAAATGAGTTGTTTAGCAGAAATGTACAGTCGGAGAAATGCGTTGTTTAGCAGAAATGTACAGTTGGAGAAATGCGTTGTTTAGCAGAAATGTACAGTCGGGGAAATGAGTTGTTTAGCAGAAATCTATAGTCGGGGAAATGAGTTGTTTAGCAGAAATGTACAGTCGGAGAAATGTGTTGTTTAGCAGAAATGTACAGTCGGAGAAATGCGTTGTTTAGCAGAAATGTACAGTCGGGGAAATTAGTTGTTTAGCAGAAATGTATAGTCGGGGAAATGAGTTGTTTAGCTGAAATGTGCAGTCGGAGAAATGCGTTGTTTAGCAGAAATGTACAGTCGGGGAAATAAGTTGTTTAGCAGAAATCTACAGTCGGGGAAATGAGTTGTTTATCAGAAATGTACAGTCGGAGAAATGCGTTGTTTAGCAGAAATGTACAGTCGGGGAAATGAGTTGTTTAGCAGAAATGTGCAGTCGGAGAAATGCGTTGTTTAGCAGAAATGTACAGTCGGGGAAATGAGCTGTTTAGCAGAAATCTACAGTCGGGGAAATGAGTTGTTTAGCAGAAATCTACAGTCGGGGAAATGAGTTGTTTAGCAGAAATGTACAATCAGAGAAATGCGTTGTTTAGCAGAAACGTACAGTCGGGGAAATGAGTTGTTTAACAGAAATGTGCAGTCGGAGAAATGCGTTGTTTAGCAGAAATGTACAGTCGGGAAAATGAGTTGTTTAACAGAAATCTATAGTCGGGGAAATGAGTTGTTTAGCAGAAATGTACAGTCGCAGAAATGTGTTGTTTAGCAGAAATGTACAGTCGGAGAAATGCGTTATTTAGCAGAAATGTACAGTCGGGGAAATGAGTTGTTTAGCAGAAATGTACAGTCGGGGAAACGAGTTGTTTAGCAGAAATGTGCAGTCGGAGAAATGCGTTGTTTAGCAGAAATGTGCAGTCGGGGAAATAAGTTGTTTAGCAGAAATCTACAGTCAGGGAAATGAGTTGTTTAGCAGAAATGTAGCGTCGGAGAAATGCGTTGTTTAGCTGAAATGTACAGTACAGTTTCTGCTAATCAACTCATTTCCCCAACTGTACATTTCTGCTAAACAACTCATTTCTCCGACTGTACATTTCTGCTAAACAACTCATTTCTCCGACTGTACATTTCTGCTAGACAACTCATTTCCCCGATTATACATTTCTGCTAAACAATGCATTTCTCCGACTGTACATTTCTGCTAAACAACTCATTTCCCCGACTGTACATTTCTGCTAAACAACTCATTTCCCTGACTGTAGATTTCTGCTAAACAACTCATTTCCCCGACTGTACATTTCTGCTAAACAACGCATTTTTCCGACTGCACATTTCAACTAAACAACTCATTTCCCCGACTGTACATTTCTGCTAAACAACTCATTTCTCCGACTGTACATTTCTGCTAAACAACTCATTTCCCCGACTGTACATTCCTGCTAAGCAACGCATTTCTCCGATTGTACATTTCTGCTAAACAACTCATTTCTCTGACTGTACATTTCTGCTAAACAACTCATTTCTCCGACTGTACATTTCTGCTAAACAACGCATTTCTCCGACTGTACATTTCTGCTAAACAACGCATTTCTCCGACTGTACATTTCTGCTAAACAACTCATTTCCCCGACTGTAGATTTCTGCTAAACAACTCATTTCCCCGACTGTACATTTCTGCTAAACAACTCATTTCCCCGACTGTAGATTTCTGCTAAACAACTCATTTCCCCGACTGTACATTTCTGCTAAACAACGCATTTCTCCGACTGTACATTCCTGCTAAACAACTCATTTCCCCGACTGTAGATTTCTGCTAAACAACTCATTTCCCCGACTGTACATTTCTGCTAAGCAACGCATTTCTCCGACTGCATATTTCTGCTAAGCAACTCATTTCCAAGACTATACATTTCTGCTAAACAACTCATTTCCCCGACTGTACATTTCTGCTAAACAACGCATTTCTCCGACTGCACATTTCTGCTAAACAACTCATTTCCCCGATTGTACATTTCTGCTAAACAACGCATTTCTCTGACTGTACATTTCTGCTTAACAACTCATTTCCCCGACTGTGGATTTCTGCTAAACAACTCATTTCCCCGACTGTACATTTCTGCTTAGCACAATTTTCCCCGACTGTATATTTCTGCTAAACAACTCATTTCCCCGACTGTTCATTTCGTTCGAGTTCGAGTTCGACACAAAACACTACTCTCCAACCGTCTTACGCGTTTTGTATGGTTTTTCGATCAACACGAAAATCTGGCGCGAGTTTTAAAATTTTTTACCCATCCCACAAAAGTGCTCAACGCCGCTAAAGAAGTTTTCACTTCAAAAATTCGTTACGTCAAGTTTAAACTTTGACGTTTCTAATATAAAAGAATTGGCTTCGGCCTTCACTATCATTCATTAAAATATAGAGAAAACATAGAAATGGCTGTATGGGCAACGCACCCTTTACCTGTCCTGACCGGGACGAATTAAAAAAAAACTTTGACGTAATGACCTAATGTCACCTACATACTCGTCTGACGTTTAAAAAATATAATCCATTCATAGACAACCAAACTGGATAAATCCACAAAGAGAATATAATCACTAGTAAATCCAGTCAGAAAAATAATAAGTTGGCTGGTTTTTGCCTGGAACAATTCACTTTCCGTGAATGGTCATAATAGCCCAGCAGTACTGACCACTGCCAGCTAAGTCATCAATCATCATCGTCATTGTCATCATCATCATATCTATATCTATGGACGCTTCATACCACGTCAATTTGGCCCCGTGCTAAGTACCTAAAGGACTTGTGTTACAGGTACCAGACAACGGAAATATATTTAATACATATTTAAGATTTTTATTATTTCATACAAACTTTTTGTTCCGTCGGCGGGATTCGAACCCGCGACCCCCGGCTGGAGCTGCCACACACTCTACCCACTGAGCCACAGAGGTCGTCAAATTATCTCATCACCATAAATAAGATCATCATCATTATTATCATCATCATCATTGACATTGACATTGACATTTTTAATTCATCTACTTATGCTATCAGAAAGTCAATCAATAAAAGTTGGTTTGAGGCTGACTGATTGTTGGATTCATTACTTTTGTACTATTGAAATTATTACTGGGATTGCTTTTGTAACGTGTACTACTGTATCATTGCTAAATACATATTTTGTCTACCTAAATGTGAAGCAATTTTGTTAATGTTTAGAATTCTAATTGTGGAAACATGTTAATAGTGCTTAGATATTAATCAGCTTTAATTTTTAATTTAATTTTATCACTGTATGTTTTCCGTTCAAATAAAAATAAAATAAAATAAAATAAAATCATCAACATCATCATCATTATAATTCATCACAAACTGCAGAGGTCGTGTACTAATAAATTAATACATACCTATATACATAGGTATGTAGAGTAGAGTCTGAGTGCTCTACTACATGTAGAGCACTCAGACTCTGGACTATTGCGACTTTTCTAAATACATACTTAAAAGAGATAAGAAAAAGTTTATTTTTTACCAGCAACTAATATGCGCAACAATTCATTGCGTAGGAACCCTACATTCTTCCACAAAGAAGATAGTCCTTCCCGAGACCCAAACCAAAGCCAAGCATGGAGCTATCCATGCTCGTCCAAATAAGTTCGCGGTTATGGTTAAGGGCATTCCATACGGAGAATCCGTATTTTACCGTATTTAGAGCCGTATAAACTCATAATTTCAAGGCTACAGAGTTATAATAAAAATACAGCAATAATCTTCAGTATCTCAACATTCCTTTCCACGTTTAAAATTTTTTATTTTCGTTTATTATACTTATGATATCAGCTTCCAAAGTAAAGCCAATTTATTAAAATTTAAGCATACATTCAGCATCTCATTAGTATTTACAAATTACTTTTATTTGAAACACACGCCAATAGATCGACAATATCATAAACTACATATTCCCCGTTTTAATATTTTTTAGGTCAATTTTGAACTAAGTTAAGTAAAAAAAATATGGTTTTGGTGCGATCTCGGCAACGCGGCAAATGTATGGCCAAGGTCGTTTGCTCGGGGGACGGCCTTAAGAGGTACAGAACTAAAGACAAGCACAATTTAGCTTTTAAAATATTTTAATGATTTAAAACAGTTGGTCAAAACTGAAAATGTGATTTCGCGTCCGTCTTTCGGCTACAACTTAAGTCTTAATATAATATGCGTTGTCTTACGTAGTTAGGTAAAAATGTCTGCATTTAATGTAATCTAACTAGCAAACTGTATGCAAACTACATTCTAGGATTTGCCCTTGGTAAACCGTATACAGTCATTGCATGTAGGAGCGGTAGAAATACACGTTTTGAAGGGAAACCAGGGTTCGTCAATCGTTAGGAACAATAAGGAATATTATAAATTATGAAAGTGTGCCTATCTGTCTGTAATCTATCTCTTTATACTTAAGTCTTAAACTTTAGACTTAAACTGATCACGGACTTAAAAAAAATACGGACGTAACCTTGTCTAATCCCGAGTGAAGCATAGTAATGGCCGCCCGTGTAGGATGTGTGCGTGTCATTGGCGCCGTCACTCTATGTACAATGACAGCGGGTTGTAGTACCTAGTTGCGTGTGTGAGTGTCGGTCACGTGTACAATAAACGAAATTGTGACGAAATTGTCGTACCTCGCATGTAGGGAATGTTATTTGAATATTCGAATACCGCTTTTATCCGAATATTCGACGATTTTATTATTCGAATATTCGCTAAATTATTTTTCGAATAATTCGAATAGTAAAAATATTTTTTATTTTTGTTTAAAATGCTATCAAACATAAAATTAACATAGAATAAGAACATAATTATGTTTATTTCAGAAAAATTATGAATATTCTACATCTTTAATCATATTATACATAATTTACAAATCTGTTTTTTGTCTAACTAATGAGTATACATTCATCGTCGCCGTTGACCATGTTTTAGACGTTATTTTGCCTAAAGCCATGCAAATAAAGATACAAACTCTTTTCAGTCATGGATTTCATTATCGTCAGTAATGGTCGCTCACGATCTGTGTCCATTGACTTCATTCAAGCTTTCTCAAATTTTTTGTCTACCGTGATAACTATATGTATCGCGGACTATAACTCATCAATCCCCAACCGGCACCCGGCTGTAGCATAACAATTGAAAATCTATTGTGTCTGTGAATCCCACGATCTCACGATACATTATACGCCAGAATGGTGTATCTATTCTTCTTATTATAAAACAAAGTCGCTTTTTTCCCTCATGTCCCTTTGTTCCCTTTAATCTTTAAAACTACGCAACGGATTTTAATGATTCTTTCAGTGTTAGATAGCCTATTTATCGAAGAAGGTTATAGGCTATATTTTATCACGCTAACGCCCGAATACTGGAACGTCTCTCAAATATGTAAATGCTGCTTAATTTTTTGAGTACAACTTATACGAAAATTTCGTATTCCTCAACGCAAATTTTAACTTCCAGTTAGTTTTAAGTGGACCTCCAAATAAGTTGTACTCAGGCTCCACATGAGCACCACTTAGCAAAAAAATTCGTATACTCGATGGTTACTCAACTTCTTTTAGCTGTCAAATGATCTGTCAAACTGATTTAAGCGTCACTTGAGTTTAAGAGTGGTCAAGAGGTCTCTTAAATCTATAATTACGGTAAAAAGTGTGTGTATAATGTTAAAATAATGTCTTTATCGTCGCTATCTAGTCTTTCTGACCATGAAAGGCCGACCGCGAGTCGCCGTCGAAATAAATGCTCAATGCGTTTAAAAAATACAACGATGCATTTACGTTCTACAATACACAACTACATTTTCATGAAAATAGTACCTATATTGATATTAATGTTACTTGTAACTCACTTTTAAACTATTAGCATAATATCCTTTTCCGAGGTAGTATAATTACAACCATGTTTCTTTTTTGTCTCCTTATTATAATATTATCAAAATGTTTTCCACAAAGAGAATATAATCACTACGGTCGGTCTTCTTCTTCTTTTTGATAATGTCAATCGGTCGGTTTTCAAACATGTCAATTGTCAGTTGTCACTCAAAAGATCGTTCCACTCTACGTATGGTTGCATTGTTTTAAACTTTAAAGTCGATTTCGGATTTTCTATTGTAATTAATCAGAAAATAATGTTAAAAATTGTCATGTCTTTAATTAATTTAAATATATTTAATGAAAACTAATAGTAAACGGCAATTAAATGATTTTTAGTGAACTTTTTATTTGTACAATCAAGATAGATCTAGCGTAAAATATAAATCTGTAAATGTTGCCATGATGTAAATATTTGACGGCTACTCACAGGGCTACTTACGTGAGTACCACAAGAAATTGTCTGAGTGGCGTTTGTGTATATCCCTTAAATATGGGAAACGCTTACATTTAAATGCCCTTCAACTGATTAATGCATTTGAGTGACGTTCCAGTATTCGGCCGTAAGACTAATAGGAGCGAAGAAATAGAGGAAAATGTGGAAAAAACGGAGAAAATTATTTGAAATGGCTAACTTGGACGCGCTAATCTCAGGAACTACTGGTCCGATTTGAAAAATGTTTTTAGTGTCAGATAGCCCATTTATTGAGAAAGGCTATAGACTATATTTTATCACGCTAAGACCAATATGGGAATGTGGAAACAACGGAGGAAATTATTTGAAAGGGCTTATCTCGCGAACTACTGGAGCAATTTTTATGTTATTTGGCACAAATAAAAAGTAGACTACGTGAAGGATCATATGCTGTCAATTTTAATCATTTTTTCAGTGGCTATATATTATTTTATACACGTGCGACGCCGGGGCGGGTTGCTAGTAATGTATATAAAATAAACTCGTTTTAAAGAAAGTAATAGATGTAAGTGCAATATTGAGAGTTTTAAAATATGTAGTTAAAATAAAAACATGACTTTCTTATACGCCCTTCTGGCTCGAAGCTCGCGATCTATGAATCGTCAAGTTGATAAAAAATTGTTATTCAATAACATTACCGCGGCAGTCCTCGGTTGATAATTGAAACAGTTAGCACAGTATCAAATCACCCACCGCTTGCCTCGAGGCCTTGATCAACTTAACTCCGCTTCCTCTGCTTGTTCAGATGGAGGCCAAGAAGGTGGCTCTCAGGGCTAGGACGGCGGGCAGGACGAATTGGGCCTCCACCCCCTTTCGACAGCTGGAACAGTCTCTCAGTGAATCACCTGTCGTAGCCATGCCATCAGATGCCATGATCAAGGTGCATAGCTTTTCAAAGCAATACCAGGTTTGTGACCGTGTTTCAGGCTGAAGTCTTCACTATCCTCGGTTGTTCACTAGAAAGCCTGGATATGGCCCTAGTTCATGGAAACGTTTTTATCTATCCTAGTTCGATAGTCAAGCTGCACTTAAAGCACTGACTGCCGCAGAAGACGTTAAACATGCTGGGAAGGAACACCAACATCCGCCTAGTATGGGTCCCGGGCCACAGTAACGTCCCTGGCAATGAAACCGCTGACGACCTGGCTAGGCTTGGGGCCGAGAGTCTCATATATGGCCCAGAACCAGTCTGTGGTATTATATACCTCCCAGTACCACAAAGCAAGTGCTCAAGGAATGGGGTCACAGACTATGCAGAAAGCAATGGGCTGAGACCCCTGGCCTTGAACATTCCAAGGCACTAATTCCTGGCTTCAACAAGAAACTATCAGAATCAGTGCTCACCTTGGGTAGGAACTAGGAACCAATTAAGAATCCTTACCAGAAGCCTAACTGGGCACTGCAAGCTCAACAAACACCTAAACAGAATGATGAAACACCTATTCACCTTCTCCTCGACTATCCTGCTCTACCAACCCCAACCATATCGTTCAATTTATGAGCAGTATTGGGTCGGGAATGATACTCTAGTGCGAAGGAGTCACAATAGATCCTCATGGGTCGCAATAACGTCAGGGCTACAGAACTAACCTTCCCTCCCCCAGGGCTTCGTTGCTAATTTTTTTTCTTTGTTGTGGTGTTTATTTTCTAGTAACCCTTTTTTGTAATTTCGAGCCACGTTGACACAGGTCAAGCCGCCTAGGTGAACTAGGTGAACGTGGATCGAAAACATAAAAAAAGAGCAGAGCTGGCTTAGTATTAATGAACAGATATCATAACGTCGAAAATCATAATATTATTATTTAATCTCATCTGCTGCCTAGCAAGACTAAGCAAAATCACATAAGAAAGGGTTTCCCCTGCGCATCAAAAAAAAAAAAAAAAATCACATAAGAAAAGTAAGAGGTGCTACGATCGAAAACGGTTTACACTTTACAAGTCTTTCTTTTATTGCCCAGCTGTAACCTTAAAATATACATTTTTAAAGTGTTTAACAATAAAAATTAACTATGTTATTTAGAAAGATTTACAAAAATACAAAAATCTTTATTCACAAACTTACAATGCAATATCATAACAGTATTTGAGACCCCCTTTTAAGTAAAGTTTACCTGTGTTGGGAAATTTATGTTACTTCATAGTATTAACAAAATAGGTTGTACATGGTTGTACGAAGCTTTTTGTTACTTTTATTCAGAGTTTAAAGCATTTTTCAAAATTTTTGAACTATTCGAATATATTCGAATTATTCGAAAACTTTTGTAAAATATTCGAATTATTCGAATAGTAAACTCGACAAACTTGGTATCCCAAGACAAAAAGTAGAAAAAGTTGTATGCAAAATGCGAGATATTTTTAATAATATTTAACCTTGCCTCGAGCCTTTTATTTAAATTAGTTCTTTATTTAAATTTCAAGTGACAAAAACGAATAATGTTGCCACTTGCGACGAGTTTTGTAGAAAATTAAATTTAAATATGGAACAGGTGCTGAAAATCGAACGATCGCAGTTTTTGTGTATCCAAATATTTTGTCATACCTGTCACAGCAACATCGCCATATTCGATGGAGTTTTTAATGGGTCCTATAAATATGTATATAAATATTATAGTATGTTATAGCAAACCACCACGGCAGGTGGTCAACATTAATCTAGATTTTTATTACAGAAAATTAAACATACTAATGAGAGTATGTGAAATACGCACAATATTAATGGAGGTATTAAAATGTAAATGGCTGTACGACTTCGTATATCTACTCGTGTACATCATATTTTATGATTACATTAACATAGTAACGAGCAAAACTTAAACGAAAATTGTATGTCAAGTAATATACTAAGATACGTGTCACTTGGCGAATAAGCAATTACTTTGCAAGGCTTTATTTATAAATGGAAAGAACTACTAATATCTCCAGCCAATCATAGAATATTTCTTTTTGCTAGAATAATAACATACCCTCCTCTCTGCCTGTATTCTTAGTGTTCTGCAGTAGTGGTCAATTTTTGAGGTTATTTGACACTAGATATTAGAGCTTTTGACTGTCTTATATCAAAATATTATGTACCTACTACTTATCTATTAAACAGATCTGTTACGTTCATACTATTTTCCGGCTTAAATCTCTTCCGAACAATTTTCAAATTCAAAATTGGACTTTGACAGATAAGTGAAACAAAAGATACGAAATGCCATTTACATAAAAGAGACAGACTAAATAAAAGACGACCCAATTGGGTCGTATTTGAGTCTTCACAACTACGCGCGGTAGTAACATATCTGCTTTGAGTTTTTATATAATATATCATTGTATCTAATCAAAAACGTTGTTGAGCCAATAACATCCCGTTAACAAATCCTGGCATTAGATATTTAATTTAATCATCTTTAACCTTAAACTACCTGAATTTATAACTTTGATCATTATTTAGATATAAGCGTCCCTATTTACTACTTTATCAATAAGTATTAATCCGTAAACTTTGATTTAATCGAACTTCTGGCTACATGATGAATAGGGTCTTCTACGTTATCTACCGGCCATCGTGTCAATACAAATTCCACGTCCTATGGACAGACTAGTGTGACGTGCGCTACATAATAAACAGATTATGGAAGCGACTTTAAATTCCATAGGCCTTGTGAAACTGTACGAATAAAAATATATATAAATAAAGTGTAGATGAGACGTCATAATTCGATATTCAATAATACTGCCGAAACCGCAATTGTTACCATTTTCCAGAGTTATTTTTCTAACAATAATTGTTATATTTATTATTATAGGTCTACCAGAATCTCGGGTGTGAGATTTTCAAAAAATACCGTATCCAATCATTGGATATTTTTTTTTACATTTGCATGTATGAATTATGATGTATCACACACAGAATCAGCCGCTATAAGTATAAAAAAGTATCAAACGTTTTGCTCCAATTTCCCCAGTATTGGTAGCGTCAATTTCTTTTTTCAACTTTTTGCCATCGGATTATAGACTGGTAGACCTATATTTTACATTAAGTACCTATTTATTTTAATCTTTGAATGTTCTCTTTAAACCAAAGAGGATGTAAACTGTATACTACGTAACAAGAGGTCGGACTTAGAAGAAAAAAATAAACATCCGTTATTTTTTTTAATTTGAAACTAAACTAGAAATTTTTAAGTGCAAAACCTTTCACTCTAAACTAGATATGAGCGCCGCGCCGCCGCCGCCGCGAAAATGTAGCGGCGCGCCGAGCGAGAGGAAAGTTTTTTTGATGTGATAACGTCTTAAGGGCCCCACACATTAACAGTTCGCCGGCAGGCCGTCGCCTGGCCGTTAATCGGAAAAGACCACAGACTCACAGTTCCCCTGACGATTTTGTACATTTTGTAGCGACGGTCAATGACTGTCAGGCAGCCTGCCGACCAGAGCCTGCAGGCGGACTGTTAATGTGTGGGACCCTTTATAATTCGATATAGGGCTGCGCGCACGAAAAACATGACAGTTCATGCGGCGTTACCTCGCTGATCGCTCTGAGGCGTTCCATTTACACTCTCAAGTCTCTCAACAACCGTAAGGCCCACATGGTCCGCGCTCTTTGTTTCGATTATATTACGTATTTCGATGACTTAGAGAATACTTTTGTATGAAGAAGTTTGGTTAGTTATGACCTTTGATACATTGACCACACTCTGAATGAAAAATAAATAAACAATCTGTGAGCTATTAGTATTATTTCGGCTATTCAAAATTGTGCTCTATTTCCTACGTGTCAAGGTATGACTTTATATATGAAGAATAAAGTGTTCGTTTATTTCTTCTGAACAAGTCACTAATTATAGTTTTGAAAGTTTATAATTGAGAAACTAATATCACATCGGACTAAATACATATTGTGATGGCTTGATAGATAGAAAATTTAACATATATTATAATGTAGCTTACACAAACATAAAATATGGATTATATGTAAGGATATTTCATATTACATTAATTTTACAAAGAGGGCAGGCCGGGCGCCATTTTTTTTGCACATTGACCTGCCAACTTTTTTGCATAGATTTTTCCCGGAACTGAGGAGTTAAGGCTATGACGTTGTCACGTTCAACTATCGTCAGTAAACCGACTTTACAGACAACCGATTTTTTCTTCAAATCATATACATTCAAAAGCTTATAAATAAGGCATATTTGAGATAATTTCAATACGAAATAAGTAAATCATTCAATACTAAGTCAAGTTAAGACTGTGACACAGCTCCCAGCGTCTTCCACTCTGGAATACAATTTTCATATCTGGAATAAGATTCAATGAATGAGTATTCAGTACGAACTAACTCGTTGTTATGATAATAGCGCCTCTACACGATGGCCCGTCGTAGTGGACCATCACGAAGGTCCAGCGTGTGGAGAACGTAGTGGTGTCGGATGTCGATGGCGCGAGCGATGCTCGTGGAATGGCGTCGGTGTCAGTTTTTCGGCCGCACATCAAAGGGAATGGCCTAGCGATGGCGGTACGCAACTACACGTGGCCCATCATACCACAGTCTGCAGTGCCCGAACGCGATTGAGTGAGGACGTCGCAGAATTTTTCTAATTTCATTCAAAATGACGAGTACGTGGTCTCAACTCTCATAATGAATGAAGTTCAAATATTTTAATATTATAACGGCGAAAGTTTGTATTGAATATGGATGTATGGATATTTGTTACTCTTTTACTCAAAACTACTGAACTTTACAATTATATAACTTATATATCAGAATACACATAGGCTAAAATTTTACCCGACTTTCAAAATGAAGGTGGTGTTATGACTGTTATGTTCATTTTTAGGGTTCCGTACCCAAAGGGTAAAAACGGGACCTACTGATACTTCGATATCTGTCCGTCTGTTTTGTGTTCAATGATTACTCCGCCGTTTGTGAACCAATTTTCAAAATTTTTCTTTTGGTTTATAGGGTATATCCAATGATATTCTACTAAATACAGATCTGTTACGTTCATACTATTTTCCAGCTTAAATTGCTTCCGAACAATTTTCAAATTCAATTGTCAAATTTGACAGATAAGTGAAACAAAAGATACGAAATGCCATTTACATAAAAGAGACAGACTAAATAAGAGACGGGCCAATTGGCCCGTATTTATGGCTTCACAACACGCGCGGTAGTAACATATCTGCTTTGAGTTTTTTTTTATATAATATCATTGGGTATATCCTAATTTGGTACCATGTTCACAAAAATCGTGACCTCATGAAGGAATCCATAAGTAATCGAGGGGACTCCTCAAAATTTATATAGAAACATGTGGTGACGTCGTTTTCGTGGGAAGTATTCTAAGCATATTAATATGCTAACAACAAGTAAGATTTTGCACTGAGGTGTACCTATCTGGTAAACCAATGTTTGGAAGGTATTGAGAGAACTTCTGACTCTTTAAAGATACAAGTTTGGGAGTTTCGGCGTTGGGAAAAGCATATGATGCTATTATTACATTCATAATTATCATCATTAACCATAAATCATTATTCTAATTTTAGTCTCGAAATAATTATTCGTAGAAGTTCAGGGAAGGTTCATATTAGGAGGGAAAGTGATACGAAGTTTACTAAGTTATCTGGTGAAGTTATAAAAATTTTAAAAATGTGCGTTTTGCATTGCCGCAATGGCTAATGCTTACATGTTCATCTTGAAATGCGTTTAGATCACAACTGAACGCGGCCATCGTGTACATGCATTACACCCATTGTATAGCCATTGCATGCGCCATATTTTGATGGGCCAGCGATGGTCCATTGTGTAGAGGAGCAATATACGCTTGCATCAAAATGGCGCCATTAGAAGAACAAAATGTTCACTGTGTCACACACGAATGATTCCGTACCAATAGAGAGCAAAAATATGTTGAAAATTGGGTTTTTGTATAGGAGCCACGCTTAATTGTTTAATTTAGTTAACGAAGTCTAAGTAATAGGGTCCCGTTTTTACCCTTTGGGTACGGAACCCTAAAAACAGATGAAAGTCGCATTTGAGGCACGCCGCCAAAATTAAAAAAATAAAATAAAAAAGAAATGAGCTCAAATAAATGTTTTATTTCAATAAAAATTATTGTACATAGCTAAATAAATAGGTAATAAGGTAAATTAAACAATAAAACAGATTTAATCCACAAGCTTTTGTTGATTTCTATTAATAATATTACAGTACAGTTTTATGTATTTTATTTATAAATATAATAGAATAGCTGTCTATGCTACTCTACTAACTACTTGATTGGCTTATACAGTAAACTATATAGGGAGGAGATTAAAGCTGCGCGTCCACCAGGTCGGAATCGGGACGTACGGTGCGGACGGCGCGTCGTGTAGTCATATATTTGTCAGGCGCAGAATGACGTTCCAGTACTTCTAGTGCAGTTCACAGTAGTCAATACCATAAATACAAAGCAACAAATCCGTCCGCTGCGTACCTACGCTCCGATTCCGATCCAGTGGACGCGTACCTTTATACATACACACATTAAGTATCATTACTTTGTTTTGTTACACCCTGTATACGACAGCTGAAATCTATCGCGTGGGCTCAGGCCAGCTGCATACCACCTCACGTCTTGATCAGAGGATTTTTCCTTGGTGGCCGTACCACTCATAATCCCATACCTTCCTTCTCCTCCTAAAATCTCCATAACAGCTATTGCTTGCAGACTAAAATGTTGCAAACTAGTATAGGGACCTAAAAATCTGAAATTAATGAAACATTTTTCATTTACTACATTTCGATACAGTTTACATAAATTATTAAGTATACTTATCAACCTTAAGTATTATTACAATAAAACAATATACACATTTTAACATTTTCCAAATTAACTGCATACTGATATACATTATAATATTTTCTATGAAATAATAATCTATCTTTTTCATATTAATATAGTTTAAGTTGTAAATTATTGTACAAATAAGCGAATAATACTACGACATACTTTGTATTTGAACATGGTATGACATAGTTATGTTTTGCTTCAATTTATTAATTTACGGTTACATTTACATTTTGCAATGGCTTACCTTTCGTTTTTCATTGATTAATCCACTTAATTTACAATTTTTGTATGAGTTGCTACAAAATAATTTTCATAAAATGAAAATCGAACTTTGAATTTTAAACTCCTTCTTCGTCTTTTTTCTGATGTAGTTTATATTCTCTATGGTCTTTTTTATCAGCCAATCACAGTCGACCTTGACACAGATTAGCTGATTTTTGGAGTTTAGTAGCTACGTTTAAATTTGGAACCCAAATTTTTTTTTGTTCGGGAATTTCGTCCACCTGCTTTAAACACAATTTAAAAAGGAGACAAGATTTTATTGTTTTTTATTCTTTAAAGAATAATTCGCATAAAACATCAGTTTTATATATTATCTCTATTTATTGTAGACGGGAAATGAAATCAATTAAATCAATCCTTTAAATATTTTTGTGTTTTGATTGCGTTATTTGCAAGCAAATAGATTTATTTTTAAACTGGGGTCTGAAAAGTAGACCTTTAGTATGGAATAATAAATAATGAAATAGATGAATATTGAATAATAAATCTGTCAGTCTTGACGGTTAAGGTAATGCGTCAGTAGGTGTGTACTGTGGGCACTGTGGGCACTGTGGGCACTGTGGGCTGTAACTTGTATCGCTAATGGACTATCTGTGTTTGTGTGATTAGGCATATTTTCATAATTTGTGAAATTGTGTTTTAGATTTTTCGAAAGCGAGGGAAATGGTCACGTATTATTATTATTATTAGCCGTTTGTGTCCCACTGCTGGGCAAAGGCTTCCCCTCTTTCCTTCCACACGTCTCTATCCTTTGCTGTGTTTGGCCACTCTTTATCAACAGCGTCTAGTTCGTCGCGCCACCTTTTCTCGGGTCTGACTCTGCCCCTGTTTCGCCGACCGTTCGGTAGCCACTCCGTAACTAGACGCGCCCATCTGTCCGGGTGCATGCGGGCGACGTGCCCTGCCCAGCTCCACTTTAGACCAGCAGCTTTTCTACCCACATCCATTATTCTTCTCTTGGAGCGCAGAGCGGTGTTTCGTATACGGTCAATCCTTTTGACACCTAAAATGCTGCGCTCCATAGCTCTTTGACAAACTCCGAGGTCGCATAAAGGAGTTAAAATAAATAAACAAACATGGTTGATCGTTGATGAAATCCACACTAATATTATAAGTGCGAAAGCGTGTCTGTTGCCTCTTGCTCAAACCGCTGATCCATTTTTGCCGAAATTTGGTATGAAATTTATATCGGAAAAATGTACGATTCCAATGCGATAAATCCACTTTGTTTAATGCGTTTTGTCTAAGTTTTTAAATCTAGGCATAATTAAATCTAGACCTTTTAGGTTAACATTTTTATCGGGGCTATGCTTGATATACCTATACAGCGGATATTGAACTTCCGTTAAGGCTCAGTTACGCGGGTCCTGGAATGATTGTGATGACGATGTGTCGGTGATTAAGATACTGCGTCTAGATTACCTGGGCCTGCTGCATGTAATCCGACCCTTAATAATGCACACGGGAGCCTTAATGGGAGTTATGAATATGAGTTATGACTACTTACGACATTCTACGAAATGTTTTGATAGATTCATTTTCACAGTATAGCCAGATATACCTTAGGTATGCAATGGTTTAAGTCTGAAGATTATAGAAAGACTAATCCGTTGCACCAAAATTGGTTTATTGCACGGGAACCGTACATTATTACGGGATGAAAAGTATCCTATGTCTTTAGAGTATCAATAACTTACTTACAGTGTAAGTAAGTTATTGATACTCTAAGCCTATCTCCTTTCCCGAAAGTATCTCCGTAGTCTATGGACTATAGACTATTTTGCTGAGTGTACCAATTCAGCAAAATCGGTGTAGACTTTAGCGGTTTGGGCTTAGCTTGAAGAGGACGTAGCAGACAGAAATTTATGATATTAGTATGGATTCTTTCACATTTAATCTCTTCTATAAACTTCACTTTACTTTTTATTAAAGTCAACAAAATATTCAGTAATATTAAACGACTGATTCAATCACACGGCGAGATCAACTCGTATTAAATTATTAACCGGTAATTTATTGTATCACATGAACTGTGTTTTATTCAATAACCTCACAGCTGGATGTTTGAACAAGTATAATTCAATTTGTTTAAACAATTACAGTAATAAATTGTTCATTTAATATCATGAGCTTTTATAACACACGATTTATTTGGGGGTCAAACCTTTAAACTACCTCAAAATGCGTATTCTCAGAAATTAGTTATTACTAAACTTATGTTAGAAAGCTAATTATATTTTCTAAGCAGAAAAGAATATCTATTATTATTGCAATAAAATATCAAAGCACGCTAGCCCCGCCTACACACCCCGCTATCCTCCAAAGTAGAATTCGATACCCAATAAAATTAATTCGAAAAAGATAAGTACATATTCTCTTGGATCATTCCATAAACGATATCGTATCGTATTCGAAGTCGTGTCATGTAAACATCACTACAGCAGCCTCAGCGGGCGGGCTGGCGAGGCGATCGATCGCTACACCTTGCTGCCCACGCGACGCGACACCGTGCCGTCCGCCGTCACGTCACGCGACATACCTTTACCTTTTACATCGAGTTTACATGAGAACTTGAATAAACTTATTATTATTGTGTTTGTTAGGAAAGTTTCTTTTAACACATTGGTATGGTAGACTGTGATGTTTGGAATCTGAATAAGTAGAGATCAACTACGATAATATGGCACGCCCCTCCAAAATTCAAAACCTTTCAAGTGCGTTGTCAAAACGTTTGAAGTGCGTTGTCTTGCGCGGTAGGCTAGTTATGTTTAGTTGATCAACAAATCTTGGTAATAAGTGACATTAACTGAAATATTACGTGTACTGTGAATGGTTGAATACTTACTACATGCAAACTCTTTCATAAGGATATGACTACACACATTGAAACAGTCATTTGGAGGGGCGCGCCATGTTATCGTAGTTGATCTCTACAATTGAATCAAATTAAGGGAAAGGCACTAATGCTAGACACGGAACTAATAGATGACACTTACGACAAAAATGCCTTAAAAATAAGAATTACTCTAATTATTTCTCAACACTGTACATTTTATAAGCTTCTTATGCTATCTGTTGGTGTGAAAAAATATAATGGGGACGCCTTCGGGAACAAAATTTTAAGATGGGATCAGTTTTCGTAAATAATGTGACCGCGTCAACACGCGCTCGGCAATTTCTTAGCAAATAGAAGGCGAAATTTTGCACGTAAGTTTTGAATACATTTATTAGACTTTTTGTAATTTCTATTGATTTAATTGGATTAATCGTCATGTTGTTTACGCTAATTAATGTTTATTTATGATCTTTTATCCATTTTCCCTAAGAAAATAAAGGGTGTCTATTATTAGTTCTTGAAAATGTAAAAAACTTAATAGATGACATGGATTTTGTAGTTTATTCTACTGCAAATATCATCACTATTCTCTGAAAATATAATTCTATTATTAAACTAACAACTTAGAACCACTGTACCTAAAAATGGACATGGTGTCTAAATTCTAATATTAGACCTTGTACTGATCTAAACATCGATTGCTTTAGTTTTTTAGCAGTAAAAAGAAGAATAAGGAGAGCTGAGAAAAAAAAAGAAGAAAAAAAAAGAGGCAAGAGAAGCATAGAGACTAAAGACTGAAAAGAAATTTGTTAGGAAAAAAATATGAAAAATAAAAATAAAAGGAAAGATAGTTTCAGCATGGAAGACCTAATAATATGAAAAATGTAAAATGTAATTTAATGATCTATGTCAACTATTAGTTCATATTGGTGTCTAGTGTCTACTATTAGTGATGTTCGTTTTTTGTGATGTTATCTATTAGTTCTTATGACTAAGTTTACAAAAAGAGTAATAATATAGTTTTTTATTGATTTGTCAGAGAATAATTATTATAATAGTTTTATTTTGTAAGAGTTGCTGAAGACATGGAAGAAGTTATCAATCCTTTATTTTCATAAATAATATATTTTATAACATTCAAATGTTTCATGTTTCCTTAAAGTGTCTGCCACTAGTGCTTTTCCCTTAGTAAGGTTGAAATAAAACTGGAATTGACGGCAACAAAATGGCTGCCAATATTTAAAAAAAATGATATTTATATTACGAAAATACATTATTGAAGTGAAAACTTCTTTAGCGGCGTTGAGCACTTTTGTGGGATGGGTAAAAACTGTGAAACTCGCGCCAGATTTTCGTGTTGATCGAAAAACCATACAAAACGCGTAAGACGGTTGGAGAGTGGTGTTTTGTGTCGAACTCGAACGAAATGTACAGTCGGGGAAATAAGTTGTTTAGCAGAAATGTACAGTCGGGGAAATGAGTTGTTTAGCAGAAATGTACAGCCGGGGAAATGAGTTGTTTAGCAGAAATGTACAGTCAGGGAAATGAGTTGTTTAGCAGAAATGTACAGTCGGGGAAAATTGTGCTAAGCAGAAATGTACAGTCGGGGAAATGAGTTGTTTAGCAGAAATGTACAGTCGGGGAAAATTGTGCTAAGCAGAAATGTACAGTCGGGGAAATGAGTTGTTTAGCAGAAATATACAGTCGGGGAAATGAGTTGTTTAGCAGAAATGTACAGTCGGGGAAATGAGTTGTTTAGGAGAAATGTGCAGTCGGGGAAAATTGTGCTAAGCAGAAATGTACAGTCGGGGAAATGAGTTGTTTAGCAGAAATGTACAGTCGAGGAAATGAGTTGTTTAGCAGAAATGTACAGTCGTGTGCTAAGCAGAAATGTACAGTCGGGGAAATGAGTTGTTTAGCAGAAATGTACCGTCAGGGAAATGAGTTGTTTAGCAGAAATGTACAGTCGGGGAAATGAGTTGTTCAGCAGAAATGTACAGTCGGGGAAATGAGTTGTTTAGAAGAAATGTACAGTCGGGGAAATGAGTTGTTTAGCAGAAATGTACAGTCGGGGAAAATTGTGCTAAGCAGAAATATACAGTCGGGGAAATGAGTTGTTTAGCAGAAATGTACAGTCGGGGAAAATTGTGCTAAGCAGAAATATACAGTCGGGGAAATGAGTTGTTTAGCAGAAATGTACAGTCGGGGAAAATTGTGCTAAGCAGAAATGTACAGTCGGGGAAAATTGTGCTAAGCAGAAATATACAGTCGGGGAAATGAGTTGTTTAGCAGAAATGTACAGTCAGGGAAATGAGTTGTTTAGCAGAAATGTACAGTCGGGGAAAATTGTGCTAAGCAGAAATGTACAGTCGGGGAAATGAGTTGTTTAGCAGAAATGTACAGTCGGGGAAAATTGTGCTAAGCAGAAATGTACAGTCGGGGAAATGAGTTGCTTAGCAGAAATATACAGTCGGGGAAATGAGTTGTTTAGCAGAAATGTACAGTCGGGGAAATGAGTTGTTTAGGAGAAATGTACAGTCGGGGAAAATTGTGCTAAGCAGAAATGTACAGTCGGGGAAATGAGTTGTTTAGCAGAAATGTACAGTCGGGGAAATGAGTTGTTTAGCAGAAATGTACAGTCGTGTGCTGAGCAGAAATGTACAGTCGGGGAAATGAGTTGTTTAGCAGAAATGTACCGTCGGGGAAATGAGTTGTTTAGCAGAAATGTACAGTCGGGGAAATGAGTTGTTCAGCAGAAATGTACAGTCGGGGAAATGAGTTGTTTAGAAGAAATGTACAGTCAGGGAAATGAGTTGTTTAGCAGAAATGTACAGTCGGGGAAAATTGTGCTAAGCAGAAATATACAGTCGGGGAAATGAGTTGTTTAGCAGAAATGTACAGTCGGGGAAAATTGTGCTAAGCAGAAATATACAGTCGGGGAAATGGGTTGTTTAGCAGAAATGTACAGTCGGGGAAAATTGTGCTAAGCAGAAATGTACAGTCGGGGAAAATTGTGCTAAGCAGAAATGTAGTCGGGGAAATGAGTTGTTTAGCAGAAATGTACAGTCGGGAAAATGAGTTCTTTAGCAGACGCGCTGATTAAGGCCGCGTTTCCACCTGCAAGACAACTGTCGCGAGAAGTGTCTGACAGTCTGTCTGACGGCAGCTTTTTTTTTCGATTGTCGATATTTTTTATCGATTGTAAGGGCCGGGACGCAAAAACACGGCACGACGTCATGCGGCGTCGTACGGTGCCGTGCGGACGCGCGTCGAAAAAACCCACGGTACGGCGCCGTACGGCGTCGTACGACGTCGTGCCGTAGAAACTCATCTTGAATTTCTACGTGAGTTTGAGAGGGTTTCGATTAATTAATTAAAACGATCGTTTTTGTTATTATTATTTTTTTAATCGATTTTCATAAAAAATGGGTTAAAAAATAATGCACAACGTTAATAATCAAGTTTTCACTTCTGCCGGCATTCCCGGAGTGCAACTCATCTTTTTTTTTCTTAAGCTCTTGACCTCTACGAAAAATTACTTAAATTACGATGTTCTGCTGTAAAGCCTACATTTGGGCTCAAGTTCGAATGAAAAACTCAATTTTTTCAACCGGAAAATGTAGAGGCTAGAGTGGTTCTAATGAGATGTTACATAATAAGTAAGGTCTAAAGCCTTTACATTTTGTATCAAGCTGTAGCTCTACATCAAGCAATCGAGACCGAAGCTGAAAGCTTTTGGCAATCTCCGACTTATTAACTATTAACATCGTCTTGTCTTAAAAAGATCTTTTGGGCGAAACTAGGCCACGGAAAAGATGTACTCTACATACTTTGAATTTCTAAAAAATACGACAGAATTTCAAGGATTTTAAAGCTTATGAGCACGACTTAATATATTAATTATTGTTAAAAAACCTATCCAACGACACCCCACACGATGGGCTGGACGCGAAAAAAAATTTTCATCCCCACTTGATGTGTATGGAAGGTACCAAAAAAAATATTTTTTTAAGATTTCATGTACCATTTTGTCACCATCATTAATATGTAGATTCATGCCAAATTACAGCTTTGTAGGTCTTATAGTCTCTGAGCAAAACCGCGGACAGACAGACAGATAGACAGACAGATGAACAGACAGACGGACGGACAGACCGAAACTATAAGGGTTCCTTGTTGACTACGGAACCCTAAAAAAAGCTTTATATAGGTACTATACTCTACTCTGCTATAATCTTCATAATATTATGTATGTATAATGGCATGTCCATTTACGTCAATGCAATTACCTCCATTACTTGTATAATAAAGATCAGTGCGTTAATGTCATACCCCGAAATTGCCCTAGCCAAGTCACCCCTAAACAAACCCGAAATTGGGCCAATCATCTGACTAGTGACTTGTGAAAGGTTGCAAGAGAGAGGAGTTACAGCTTAAATATTAGGCCTAGATATTGTTTCTACTGATGGGTTTTATGATAATATTTTTTTAGAAATTTAAATTATCAACGAAAATGTATACAGCCAAATAGAATTCTCATTATAATATCGAAGCAGCTGGTATTGGAAAAGCGATTATGTTGATGAGAAAATTCGTGGCTACGTTTCAATATCAGCGAAAAAAAGAAACGTTCGCTTGTCTTGGGCGTCTTTTCAGCGAGGCTTTCAAATGGGGACGAGATGGCCCCGACGGGGAGTAGTATTTTTGGGAGTATATTTTGTATTTTGTGTACGCTGTGGAGTGATATTGCGAGAGCCCAGTCATTAGTTTTTAAGGTTTTATTTTTAATCTGGCAACACTGCAATCGGCTATTCGAATTTCAAAAGTTTTCTTTTATTCTACGCCTCAGTTTCATTATCTTAAGTCATTATATTTTACAAGTTAATTTAAATTTTAATTCCTAATACTGTTTCGAATGTGTGAAATCGAATAATCGAGCAATTTCCCTAAAAATATTGGTACTTTTACGCATTTCAAAACAGGAGGATACCATAATAATATTATAATATTATATTCATAATTTTTTTGCCTTTTGGTTGATAACGATCACTTTAGGGCTTCAAAAGGCAAATGTTGCAAGGATAAAAATACGATTGATATAAAGTCTTTGTCGTGACAAATTGTGGGCTCCAGCCGGGAGTCGGGACACCCGGAGACAAAGGGGAGACCGGGCACCCCGTAATGGGGGCGATAATTTATACCATCATTACCCGGTTTAAGCCGGTTTGAGTCACTTTATACCGGTTATTACTGGCCCCTGCCCCGACCTACGCGCCCGGTATTTATGAATATTAAGATATTAGCTAGGATCGGCGAATATATCGGCCAATAAACTCTGATATGACAATATTTATAAGGCGCATTGGCGTCTATTTAAATATGCAAAGCGAAAACTTTGCAGACTCGAACAACAATTAGTATACTCGCCAAACATAATTATGTCGTATGAGGGTAGCCAAGAAACTCTCTTGAAAGCAATAATGGTTGTGAACATTGATACTACTTATGTCTGTCCCCCGATGCTGTGACGGCATTAAAAGTCTATGAGCTGTCAGTTGTCACGAACTTGTTACTTTGCCACGTAGAGAATGATAGACGTTAGTTCGCTACATCATCCTCTGACTCAAAACACGCTTATTCCTAAAACCTTATACATATCATTTGAATCGAATACTAGTAACTTTTCATAACGTAACCAAAAACACTAATTCTACTAGACACCGACTAGTATAAGTAGTATTACATTGTGTAAATTCAATGTAGGTACGCATTATTTTAATGCGTACTGGCAAAGAGATGGTCATACCTACTTTACGATTATTATCTACGTCCATTATTCAGTCAAAATATCGAAATATCTGTAGATTCAGCTGATAATATATGCGATACTCCAGCGCCGTAAAAATATTCTTAAGTCGGTCTACAGTTTATTTTGATCGGAAGGGTTATTCTGACATGAGACAACTTAAACCTATGAAGACTGTTCACTTAAGGCACGACAGTGTTTAAACAGTATATACCTATATATTATTGTCTGCTTGTATATTGTGTGCATCTGTTTTGTATAGCTTTAGTCTGCCTTAAGACTTTTTTTAAGTGGGAGCCCTAACATAACTGCCATCTCAACTCGAATAGAGAAATCGTCACGTTCAGTGCGTAACTCGTAACTAATGCTACTAGCGCTGTTGTGTCGCAAGTGCAGTATCTTCATGGTCTTTAGACTTTAGAGTTTAGACAGAATATTGCAATAAAAATGTATCTTATATGTGTGAGTCTGTTTTGTTTAGCTATAGTCTGTCTCAAGAGTTTTTTCAAGTGACAGCCCTATCTAGTCCCAACTGCCATCTCAACTCGAACAGACTAGCGATGTCGTCACGTCCTCGGCGCGATTAATAAACGATTGGCCGGTGCGGCGCGCGGCGCATAACTCACACGAATTTAAACACTCATGAATCATTCAGGCCCACTCTCCCCGCGACCATCGCGGTATACAGGGTGTTCTGAATGTTTCTGTTGTATATAGAATGTTGGGAAACGTGCCTGTTATACAGCCTGCCTCAGAATGTATCTGTTGTATACAGGTTGTTGGAAAGCGTGTCTGATGTTAAAAAGCTAGACGTGTGATTGAATGGCGTTGTTAAGTCAAAGGGCTAGCTGTTTAATTGAACGGCTATTTTAACCAGTTGGCTGCGACAGATACATCCGATATTACAGTATCGGATGTGACGTGTACAGGTTGTTTCAAATAGTATCTGTTGAGGATACAGGCTGCTCCTAAATATATCGACTGTAAACTGTACCTACAAGGTTGTTGCAAAACAATATTATGCCTGAAGACTCTGAAGTACAGGTTGTGAAGGGTTCAAGAAAAGAGTGGAATAAATAACTTCCTTTTATGTTTACCTACTAAACTAATATAAGGCTTTCAAATTGTTAAAAAATATGATTCCTTGCCATTTGGTAATGAGTAATGAAGTATTTTCTTTTATAGAATTAAAATTGTTTAGAATTTGAAGCTATGTTCTCACGGGTATACTTTGCTGTTATTCCAAAACTCAAAAGGCTTTTAGGTCCATTAATTGATGTTTTCGTAAAATTGGATTAAAAAATACAAAAATTGTTAATATTTTTGTAGTGCCTTAGTGTCTTCAATCTTCATGGACATCAGAAAATAGATGTTACTCACATGAGACAGATCCTCATGTCGTTCAACATAAAGATCATTTCAATGGTAATATCACGTAAAACGATAAATCGAACGCGTGGCTTGGAGTCTACCAAATAATAATATAATACTCCCCACACCGGTATCGGTGACGGTGGCCAGTTTAATTGAAACCAGGCCTGTTACGCAGTAGTTTTATAGTGCCCAAGTGTGTGCGCAGTACACAAGAGCACTCTCTATTCCTTTCACTCTCATAAGTCATAACCCAGTGGGACGGAAGACCGACACGACTGGCGAGAGATCAGGCGCAGGACCGACTTTTTACATGCCCATCCGACGCATGGATCATCTTACTTGTCAGACAATCAAGTGATCAGCCTGCATCGTCCTAACCAAACTTGGAAATTAGATGTTTCCAACGCGGGAATCGAACCCACGACCTCCGAGTCAAGAGCCGCGCTCTAAGCCACTGCACCACGGAGGCGCCAATTATTTTGTTACATTGGGTTACATACTATTGCTTGGTGAACTCGCGGTGTACCTAGTCTCAAACCGCTCGTTGGTGTGCGTTGTCATATAAGTCCAGCCAAACTGGGCCTCTGTATTTGTCGAATAGGCAACTTCTTGACTACATCATGTATTGGCTACCATTGCGAAATATACATCAGGTACAACGCGCAATATCCTCTTATGGTAATTCACCTAATGTGTTTAACATTTAACATATGTATAAATCATATTTTATTAGCCAATTATACATAATTATTATTTAATGTTAATTTATTTGCGAATTTATCAGTTTGAAAGTCTGTTTTTCAATCTGCTGATAGAATTGCATGACTGTGTGTTTATAGCTGATAGCTCTATATCTGAAAGTGAGTAGAAACAAAAGATAAGGAGTAGTTATCAGACGTTAATTTTGGGTGAATATGAAATAGGCTTCGAGGATCGGCGGGGTGAGTCACAAATGCGTTAAATTTTCGAATCCGGAACGGTTCGTCTCGACGGATTCGAAAATCGCCGTGTCGCGTCTTATATTGTTTCTGTGTGAATGTGAACTGAGTTCACGACCACCCAAAACTAATTGTATATTCTCAAAAATCTTTACTTCCGTAGGTTATCCTAAAATAACAAACACAACTATTATGTTCTATTGCATTGGTTCTATCGCAAAGTAATAATTCAAGTCTAAAGTGCCAAATAACTTAATTATCTCCCCTGGAGTCGAGCGGTAGCCTGGTGGTCTATTCTACTGAGAAACAGTCTGCGAAGTGTGTTCCTAAGTGCCCTGACCCCTGGGGTGGTCCTGCGGTGGTTCCACAATGGTCCGTTTGTTGGACCACACCGGACCACCAGGTATTGTACTTACTGTTTAGTATTTACCCAAAAGGATGTTTAATGGCGACATTTCTTATTAAACGCTTATTTTTTTGTGATTTCTGTGACTCCCTTGTCGAAATTATCGAATACAGAATACTTTCTTCATTTGAGACAAATCGCAACGATCGCAAACGGATCGCCGGGCGGTGCGGGCGCTAACGAGGCGCGGTCGTGAGCGATATGCGATCTCGTGGCCCAGTAATTGGCACATCCCCGCGTCAGTCCACAGTCACACTACTGTTTGTTTTATTGTATTGTGTGCACGCGATGTCGCGATCTTCATTGTGAAGGTTGAGTTGAATTATTGTCTTCAACAGTATGTTCTGATTTTCTCACCTATATTATACCAAACTTTCTTAATTTTGAATAAAAACCCTTAAATAAGAATAACTGATGTCTACATTATAAACACATATCTCAACAAGACCTCAGGATATATTTAATATTTACTTATATCTTTCTATTCAAGGATTAACGACTTTACTTTTCTAATATGTATTGACTTGGCATATACTTTGTTAAACATTTATTTAAACAGATTAAAAATAAACCTAATAGCTATCACCGGGGTATCACCAGCAAACCTGGCCATAAATAAAAAAGCATCAAGTTTAAATTTGGAATTTGCATCGCTCCAAGGGCATTCCATGTTCAAGCCCACACGTCGTGTGCTTCATCATAATGAGATCTAGATACTGACGACTGGGCCGGGGTTCGACTCTCGACAAATAAACAAATCCACACCACGAACATAAAGGGCTCAAAATAAAGAAATCAGTGTCACGAACGTCTACAAGAGAAAATAAAGACTTAATTAGCTGGATTAAGACTTTGTTTTTAGAGGAAGTAGAATATTGTTCTACTCTATCTTGCTCAACAGAGCAATAAAGAATTCGGTATGACTAAAACCAGTGATGGCTAAACAGCTTAATAACATCGAATAGGTACGGAGGGCAGCGTCTATACTCTATAGTCTATGGTAGGTAGGATATATCGGTAAAAATTGTGGCAGAAAATAGAGCCACGGAGTTAGGGCCAGAATTTCATCACATTTGAAGACGAATATTGATGTAAAATCTTTCTGGCATTTATTTATATCGATTCACCAGTGCCAGAATATCATCTGGTACATTAAAAAGAAAAAAACAATGTGTAACATCTATGAAGATTCTTTATCTACATAATACTCGAGTTATTAAGTCTTTCGGGTCCTCTATGGCATAAAAAGTAAAAGCAGAGGTTTTACATATTAAAAGTCGATAAAATAACAATTTACACACGCTCTTTTGTTCTATCAGAAGCGATTGGTATGCGTATAGACGAGTGACAGCAGGTGCAGATGTAAGGATGAGGCGAATGTGACAAAAACTGTTCCTGGAACCGTTAACTATATAAGAAGAACTTGAAGTTACTACGAAATTGACCCTTACGTGGTTTGCATAAGGTGTATAAAGTAACTGGACGAATTGTAAGTGTTTGGTGTGACAATATGACCGTTTCCATGGAAGTGCATTTCTCGGATCACCGCGTTTACTCACTTGGTTATTTATTTTTTGTTTTTAGAAATTCTTCGCAGGGCTGGGTACCTCTAGTAAAATTAAAATTAATAGAAATTATTATATATCTATACTAATATTATAAAGAGGTAAACTTTGTTTGTATAATTGTAATGAATAGGCTCAAAAACTACTGCACCGATTTAAAAAATTCTTTCACCATTCGAAAGCTACATTATCCACGAGTAACATAGGCTACATTTTATTTTGGAAAAAATAGGTATACGTAAGATATTTGGGTTTTTCGGACACAAGGTGCAAAAAATCAACCAGAAAAGTTACTTATTTTGCATACGCTGCCTAAACTATTAAATATAGAACCATATATTGTTCCAATTAATTGTAGATCTTATAAATATCTACAAAAAAGTCCGTGACACACTATACCTATCTGTGTCGAATGAGGCACAACAACCATTTTTTATTTAAAAAATCTTGATTTTTTTGGACTACATTTAAACGCGTTTATTTTACTCATGCTATTAATCCTTATCAAAATAAATTATTTCATCACTAAGTACAGTTTATGTAGATAATATTTGGTCTTTGAATGACTAAAATTGGATGTTTGGTTTTGAAGTTATGGCGAAATTAAAATATTATTACGATTTCAACTGCACGGCCCGTTGCGAAATGGGCGTCATCAAGGCGGGGATGCGCGTGCGAGAGTTTTTCTCAGGGCTAACCAACAGTTCTTTTCAGGGCTAAGCAACAGTTCTTTTCAGAGCTAGAATATTACACGCTATTAACATTTTCTTAAAATAAAATAAAATAAAAATTGTTTTATTTCCGAATAGATTTGCAACAAATACTTTCAGAACGTTGATACTACTGGTGCCTACCACCGGTTTGGGAACTATCCCGGCGACAAGAACCGGCGTAAGAAACTCGCACGGGGTCCCACTTTTTACCAAAAAAGTGAGAAAAAAATTAATCTTATCAATACAATAATTATGTATGGATGTTGACAATGTCAACATCCATACATAATTATTGTAAGTCATATAATAATGTAGAAGTAGCCTTGCAAGCAGCCATCCTACTCCCAAGATGTGCCATCGTTTATGAAAGACCAGTGAAAATGCGCCATTAGATAAATGATTGGTCTCGCGCTCGGCGCTACGACTTACGCTTATGTTTCGAGTCTCTGCTATTTGTTTCTACCTCAAAATAAGGATACCGACCGCTCTAAAACGCTGTAATTTTCTCAGATTGATATGGTAAATTTGTAAGGCAACCTAAATACATAATAGTGTATTTATCGAATCATAAATCATTTATGTGTGGCTCGTGGGCAGTTAATATGAAATAATGTGATTAGTACGTGCATTGTAGATGCAAACCGTTCATCACATAGCTAATAGAACTGCAGTGTATAGTTAGGATTAAGACGTATCTCAGTAAATAATGTATGAAGTCAAACTTCTGTATTTCGGTCACGTTTGAAGGTGGTACGGGCTTGTTTATTAACAGTTTGCCATCGTACATGATCTATGTTTCCGCAGAATATATTATTATTGTTAAATGTCGCCCGCAACTTCCACGCGCCACCGAGTATTTATTACGGGGAACTGTGCTTTTGTCCGAAATAATAACCACCTAAGCAGTGGCGGCCATAGAGGGTGGCGAACAGAGCAATCGCACAAGGCCTCGCGCTTGCTGGGGCCTGGAAGGCAAAGGGCCTCGCAGAAGACCTACTGTCCAGGGACTCACAAAGACATTCCACTCGAGGCCATTGGTTAGGCCGCCACTGCTCAGTCCTTCTCGTAATAAATGTTCTTTCCAGGGATATAAAATTCAAGATACTTTTTTCTATCAAGTTGCATTGGCCATGATTGCCAATTTGCCACCATGTCATAACGCTGTTTATATGTAGCGCGTACACTCGGCGTAGAATATTAGCAATCATAGACGAATATGCTCACGTTTGTTATAGCTTGTGTTGGTAGGTACTGGATCCATCGTAGGCCAACTTGGAGAGGCAAAAAATACAAAAAGATCTAAAACTACATAGTGTCACAATATGCTGACACATCACACATCCTCAGAATAACTTATCTCTTGAGTGACATCTTTGGTTGAGCAGGTATTAGTTTTTTTTATTTCTACGAATATTAAAAATTAGGAATGAATACTTCTATAAAAGCGACATTCTGTAAATAGATGTTACATTAGTAATACGGTGACCGTAATAAATAGTTATTTAGTGAGAAATGTTAAAATAATAAAATCATTTTAGAATTCTTACAACTGCAAATGTCAATTTTATTTATTGGCATCGGAGACACTAAAATTCGAGATCAAAACTTTCAAAAGTGGTATAAACTTGAGATTAATCCTATAATTTATTAAAATTCATGTTTGTCGACTCTACATTTTATGGAATACCTACCTAGCTATTCTCAGCTTTAGAATATTATATTAAGTTATGGTTGCAAAATTAATTAAGGACCTTCTTGCCTTCTGACAGTACATATCCTACGAAAGTTCTTGAATTTTTCGCGATAAAAAACCTTCTTTTTCCAGGGACGTTCAGTGTCTTTTCACCATTAGACACCATTTCATATTTTTAAACAAAGTCATGTGTTGTTATAGTACAATTTTGGTAATTAAATCTTATGACTGATACATAACTAAGAGATCCTGGAATCGATTTACATTAAATTGAATATGTATTGATATAATAAATTAGATCAAGTTTGTTAGATCTTGTAATAGATTTAGCGCAAAATGTCGCATTAATTTGAGAGCATTGGCCTTTGGACCACCATTAAATGACTATTATAGCTAATTCATGTTCTGGCTAGTTTTAACTCAGAATGTGGTTAGAAAAAGTCTCGAATTAAACACAGACAAATATTTTTTGCTATCTCAATGGTAGTTTAGTAACCAAAATTCCTTTCGAATGATCCATGAAATTGCTATCGGTCTCGTCTACCGTAACTCGTAAGTGACCGAACGCCAGAAAAGCTTTTACCACCTTTAGCCAGAAATTCAATTGTCGGGGGACATAACAAAATGGCGGAAGAAATTCATCACAATTGGCAGGTAGATTGTTTACTTACGGACAATTTGGGGCTAAAAGGCGCACCAAATTCCATCATAAAGCCGCCATATTGACTTTGTCAGCGGTCG
Source organism: Lysandra bellargus (assembly GCA_905333045.1). Taxonomy (NCBI): domain Eukaryota; kingdom Metazoa; phylum Arthropoda; class Insecta; order Lepidoptera; family Lycaenidae; genus Lysandra; species Lysandra bellargus. The sequence goes on from HG995359.1 coordinate 8,139,690, forward strand.
TAAATCTTCCCGCCAAAACTGAAAAAAAAAACACAATGGCCGCCTGACAGCCGCGCCCGGACGCGCCGAATAGGATGTTTACACAACAGACTCAAAATATACTTTTTTTAAATCTTAAACCGTTTAATAGATTCATTGTCGTGTATTGAGATATTTTGGGGAATTATAATTTATTGTTTCGAAACAGAGAGAGGGGGCAAAATGAAGATGATCATTTTTTCCTGCTTCATATTTTAACTTGCAACGGCTGGTACCATACTAGGCAATAGCTTATAGCAATTTATATTTTTCACATGAATTTATGACAATTATTCTCATTGTTACTTTGCATAGGTATCATGAGGTGATTTTTAAAACTGGTTAGTCGAGTTGTGTATGCAAAAGCGATCATCGACCATCAATAAACTATAATGCGGCATTAGTCGTCGCGCCGGTGTGCAAATTATTCGGCAGCCGGCAGCTTTGATGTCGAAATAAATTATGTTTGTTTTGACCATAACATAAAATAAACCTAAGTAAACTTTATCTAATAAAGGCGTAAAATCGATTAATACATGTTATTTATGGTGGCACGAACGTAGTAATTTGTGTGTGCAAGCAAATAATTGAGTTTATTCGGCGCATAATAATCGCCATTTGTAAGTTGTGAGAACTTTCCACGCAATGGGTGGGGTAATTAAAATGGTTCGAAATGATTTGTAAACTTCCGAGGCGCATATGCTGTAAATTTCCTGTAAACTGTTTAGGGGGACCCGGGCGGAAGAAATAATTATTCCCGAATATAATTTATGTCCCATCTTTTCTGATATACCCGCTTCGAGAGTATAATGGTTTTGGGGATTTATGGAGGTGGAGAGATGCCAGGCTCGGAGGCTGAGTTGGCACGTTAAGCGTCGAGCTGGCAATAAACGTCAGCCATGTCGCCCGTGCTATCGCCCAGCTCCATCTAGCGCGTCGGCGACGCAGGTTTTTTCTTTTTTCCCGGCGAAAGAATTCGACCACCCGAGGTCGAACAATTCAAAAGTTTCACCCTCGACTTATCCGGTTAATTGAAGGGTAAGATTGCGGATCTCGCGAAAGTGATTCTGTTGGGCTCTATCGGCTCTACTTTTTTGCCCAGCCCTATCTAATCTCCCGCAAGCATTCCATTTTAACCGACTACGAAAAATTTTGTGGAAAATATTTATCCATTATTTTTTCTATTCATGAGCTATAGAAAAGACTGGACTGTCTAAAACGACATTGACCGTCTATGCAAAATAACTTTTATCAGTTGCGACTTGCGAGAGAGCGAAAGATATTATTTTTATATAGTTTTCTTAGCCTCGTTTGATATCGCAGCTCAAGTAATTACTTGGCCGGCAACAACCCGATAACATAGTGGGTTAGGTGTAAATAATAGCTTAGGTTTTATTCCCTTAATTTACAATTTTATATTTTGAATAATTTCCTATTAGAATAAGTTATACTGTTGTCTCATTTTTATGTTATTGCTGTCCCTTTCGTACGGAAATGTAGTGTGTTTCACACAATTGATATTGTTGTCCCTTTCTAGCATAAGTATAGTGTGTCTCACTCTAATGTTGTTGTTGTCTCTTTCGTTTTATACCATTATTTACGTTTTTTATTGTTAATTAGTGTTAAGAATGCCTGTTTACTGTTATATTAGCTTATAAGAATGTCATTTGTACTTTTTGAATAAACGGACTGCGCATGCCCGACAACAACTGATAGAACCCTACAGGTTCTAACAGTACAAAATTTGCATATAAACACGCACTTTCTCAGTGCAACACACACTCAATACATCAACTCGGCGGAAGCAAGTCGAATCCCTGCCGCACTAACACTCGACCGTGACTGCAGTACCAAGTTTCACCTGGCGTTTCTCTTCTTCTACTTGCACCCTACTTCCTCAGGACTGAACCTCCCCAAGATACAGTCCACTCTGCCAGCCTACCCAATTGACGATTACGGCCCCGCTGAGTTTGTCGTGTCGTCAACAGTTAGGTGTAAAAATATTATCAGAAATCGACCCCGAGACCCCGACATATTGCATCATATTTTTGTGTTCTTCCCAGACTCGGGGAGAAATCAAACTCTGTCACAAGTTTGAACCAAAAGGTTATTATTATTTATTGCTAAAAACTTTTTAACTTCTAACTAATTTATTTAACTGATCTGAAAATCATGAGGTACAAAATATAGTTTACTACGCAAGCCTGTTATAAGAGTAAACTTTAAGAATCTGGTAGATATGCATAATGCACTCCTAATAATAATCATAGTTATTACTCGTGTGTTTTTTTTAAGTAAGGACCAGTCTAACTAGAACGCAACGCGAAATATGAGAAGTTACATTGCACTTTTTACTAAGCAAAAAAGACTCTTAAAAACGCAACCACGCATAGCGTTTTGTTGATATATGAGCTGACCCTAAGAACTAACAAAGCGGTAACTTTATCGGGTTAGAACTTTAGGGAAGCAGCAACATTGTTGATAACGAGGCATGAATAAGTATTGGCGTTAGTTAGCACGGAAGCAATTATCCCACTAGTGGGCATGATTTGTGGCCTGTGGGCCGTTTGCGGCCGACATTGTTCTCCTGCTACTGTACATAATAAAGCTGTGAAATATTATGTAAAACGGTCAGCAGTCAGCTACAGCCTACAAGGCATATTATGGGGGTCTTAAGGCCTCCACACGCGAGAAGGCCGAATAGTCTGATTGCAGGCTGAATCGACTTCCGGGTTCCGGTAGTCCGATTAAGGGCCTTTATCTTATTGCAAGAAAAAATGTTCAATATCTCGATTTTCCATTTAGCGTGTGTTGCGAGGTAACTTTGTTTTTGTGCAACAAAACTAATATTCTTTGGATGAATTTTAAGTAAAGTAAACCAAGAGAGTTCTGCAAGAACCGTATATGAAAATGTACGGTTCTTGCAGGATAATGCATACAGGTAGAGCCACCGAGAGAATTGCAATATACTCGTATATATGTATTTCTTAACATTTGATAAGGTAAAAACCTATTTTCACAGAACTTAAACAAAAAGCCTATTTTACTGAGCCTAGATAAACACCCCAAATACAATTAAACTAGTTGCGTGAGTCAATAACAAGTTACGACTCACGAGTGATAACACTCCAAGTTAATAGTTAAAGTTTTATCAGCCGGGCGTCGATCGTCTGCCGCCATTTTTTCACGATCTTTAACGAGTTTGCGGAATTTGGCGGTTTCCAATTTGGCGTTAAGTTTTATTATTCGGTTCTCGGTTACAGAGTGGCGTAATGGTTTTCTGTCTCTGGTCACTATGTACCTAATGTTGTACCTTAGTAGGCGGATGAATATGTATTTTTGTAGGTTCTATGAATAACTACGCTTGTGCTAGACTTATGATTGCGGTATCTTCCACTTTTTTACGTTTATGGTAGTAAAAAGATTATTAGTTATTGATAAGAGTCGCTGTAGTACCTGAAAAAAAATTTAATACTTCAAATAAAATAACTACAATAAGTATTGTACATAATATAGTAGCGGGCGGTAGCATCGCTTAAAAATAAGAATGTAGAGTCTTCGCTCTACCTCTCAAGTGTTTTCAACTTGCGTATCTTCAATACTGTAATGTTTTCAGGAACATAAAACTATTATATCGGCCATTTATAATAATATAGTGCACTTAAAACAGTGTGATGCGATTAATGATTTATTTACCTACCCGCTGCCAGCGCGGATAGCGCAGGCGTTGCAAAATGAGATTTATAACTCAGTAAATAAAGCTGCATTTCCCTGATAACGTCGCAGCCGATTTAGCAGCTCAGCCGAGCTACAGATCATAAACCTTGCGCGCCTTGCAATAAGTGCGATATTCGAACGTCGCGCCGGTTAAAAATTATTGCTAAGTGCATAGGACAAAAGTTTGCGTGGGTTGGCAATCGTTGACGCTGAGCTTCGGATTATGTCGACATTTAAATAGCGCCCGTGATACATTGCCCGCCGCCGATGCTTATCGGTCAGTGTTTCCGTTGCAAATCTTCAATGTACTGCGACTTTCGAGCTACTAATATAATAAGTTTAAAATATAACCTGAGATGTAATTCGCGTGTTTGCTGTCGCACAAAAGTCGCGGCGACAAAATCAGTAATGGACAATGCGAGGGACGATATTTATGATGCACTTTCACAAACAAACTACCCACAAAAGTCGCTATATAAAATGTATGGACCGTCCGAGCGTCTATTAAGGAAACTTGAATCAGCCAGAAATGCATTGCTCTTGCTAAGAAGCGAGTGAGTTTCAACAAAAAAGGCTTCAGTAATTCTATTGCATGATTTGTCTCTTCCTTGTTAATTTGCGTATTAGCTGAGGTAAAACGTCGGTGTTTATAATAGCGTGAAATGGGAATAAAATGTTGTCTCCACTTAATGGGCTATTCTAGTTATGAGCCGAAAAAATAAATCAAAAACATTTGGTGAAATTTAACATTTTTATTATTTAATATTAATAATTATAATGTAATCAAGCTATGAAAAATAGTTTCAGAGATCGTTTTCCCATAATTATTTAAAAAATCAAGAATTTAAGTTTTTACTTGATAACAGAAATGACACTGTGCCTAACAGGAGTGATGAACATCAAAATAAATCCTAATTGTAAACATTTATAACGATGATTCTGATGCATATTTAAAATCTGTAATATAGATTAGCGATAGAAAAAAAACAAATTTAGCAAAGATAACAGAAGTGATGCACCACTTCTGCTATCAATACTATGGGTTATTTTTATTTACTAAATATCTAGCACAACAAAATGGGTATCTATAAACTAATTTTTAAAAATCTATAATTATGCAACATTAGAAACTTCCGAAAATATGTTTTTAAAGAAATATACATCTTTTTACAACACTTTAAGAAAAAATAATGATCAAAAAATTTATTTCGTCTGAGGAATCACAGGATTTTATTTGCTTTAGGATCGTTGTCGTTTAATGGCCTAAATAATATTTTTGAGTCACTTTTATGTCTTTTTACTATCTTAAAATCAAAGAAGTTATAAATTTTATTATAAGTTTAATAAAACACTGCAAAATATTCAAATGATAACTTCTGTTATCAAAATGATTATTCCTGTTATCAACAATTTAGATACTTAAAATTTCTTATAATTGAAAAAAAACTTGACAGAAATATTATAAATAATAAAATTAACATGTTTAATACAGAAAAAATAACAAAAAGTGTTAACTTTACTATATTTTAATAGGAAAAACGTCATTTCTGTGATCAAAAATCACTTCTGTTATCACATAGTTAACAGAAGTGATGATAACAGAAATGATAAAACTCAAATAATCTTTATTTTATTTTTAAATGGTCAAATTTAACTTAGTTTTATTTATTTTTTACAATAAAAGGACTAAGAATACATGTAAACAAAGGATTTATACAATATTTAAGAGCCCGTATACGAAATTTTGCCGATGATAATGAAATTGCAAAGGTTCGCTACAGAAATATTATTTGGTTTTTTCCCCTTATTAGAATAATATATATATATATATATATATATATATATATATATATATATATATATATGTATATTATTAGATTTAAAAATATATTTAAGCGCGGACTGCCGACTCGAGCCTTGCGGCGAGTAATATAATGAGAGATTTAGGTTGTTTTGAATCGTGTTTTTTTGGCACAATTTGTTTTTTTTTCTTTTTTCCCGAATTGATTAGAATTTTATCTATAGATTATTTTTGTCGTTTTCTTTTTATGAATCCAAAGTTGCCAAAATTAACAGCAATTCTTTGCCCATTTTCTGTAAAATTTTGCCGAGTTACATATTTTTTTACTATTTCATATTAAAGTGGTAAAAAGTAATTCCAACATTGTATAGACGACTTTCTCAACAGTACATTGTATTTTTTTCATACCGTTAAGACGTCAATACAATCCATAAACAGGTGATATTCTAAACCTTTTACAGCAAAAATCACAAATCTGTCGCGGGTTTGAGTTGGATTATTTAAAAATACTTCAAAAAAAAATTGCTCCAACATTAGATTATAATTGAAATGATCTTACATGTTGTGCATTAAAACTTATAGAAATACTGTATTTTAACTGTTAAATCACGTCTGTTAAATCAGCAAAATCGGCAAATTTCGTATACGGTAGTTAATTTTTTACAGACTTAGTAGAAGTGATGAGCGATCTCAACCAATGGAAAAATCACGAACAAATTTTGCTTTTGTTAAAAAACAAAAGAAATAATCAAATTCCTTGTCACTAACTACAGGTGGATTAGTGCTGCCTACGTGCAAAATTTATTTTAAATTAAATGTATCGCTACATTTTTTTTACAAATTACAATCGATAACAGAAATGACGGACATTTTGGTAACAGGAGTAGAATCAAGAATAAAAACCTGCCTGTACTTCAGAAAAAGAATATGCTCATTAAATCATAAAGCCAACTACTATATTTCAATACTATTTTAACTATAACAGTAAGATATTGTTTCTTAGAAGTATTTTTTTAAGTTGCCCCAATGTGCTAAGGTGTGAAAGTAACAGATAACAGGCGTGACGTTTGGCTACTTTGAGCTATCAAATTACTAAGAAAATGCTAATTTATATACTTAAAAGTATTATTATGTTATAGTTCATACCGGTTACTATTATTTACACTCATAAATTTATTGATACAAGATTGTTAAAAGTACTTTTTTGTCAAGTAACAGATTTTTCGCTGTAGAATAGAATGACCCTAATATAACGTGAATAGGCTAGTTTAGGTTAGAACTTAGACTTATCACTTTTTAAACGAATATTATTAGCTGAAAAGTACTGAAAACATGAAAAGAGCTGAATAGTTATGTCCTCAGACCACACTGATGTCTTTCATCTTCAATTTTCGTCATCTTCTTTCATTCAACTTTCGTATTGGCCCATTCAATAATTGAATGCGTCAACGAACGCAACCCCAACGTTGTCATTTTTGTTCAGTTGCAGTGTCTGTCAGCTTATTGTAACATGTGCGACGAGAACATTTTACTGGGTGGAATATGAATACCTATTTTTCCAAATAGGTATTCATATTCCACCCAGTAAAATGTTAAAATACCTATTTTTCCAAATAGGTATTAATATTATTCTAAATTCCAGAAAAAAGAACAAAGCGAAAGTTATGGATACGGTCAGAGCGCATGCGTCGCGGGCATGCCTCATAATTGATTGCGCTATGATGCATGCAATTGACGAACAAGAAAAGGCACAGTGTGGACTGTGGATATACCTAATGTTTTCAAAACGATTATACCCTTCATTTTTATCGGCGTTAAAGTAACTGGTAAATGAGGTACTTCTAAAGAGTAAATATGTATAAAAACTAAAAAGTTTTAAGGTTTTGAGGTTATTTAGTCACTTTTTTTATTAAATAAGGGGACAAACGAGCAAACGGGTCACCTGATGGTAAGCAACTACCGTCGCCCATGGACACATCAGAAGAGCTGCAGGTGCGTTGCCGGCCTTTTAAGAGGGAATACGCTCTTTTCTTGAAAGTTTTCAGGTCGTATAGGTCCGAAAATATTGCTGGTGACAGTTCGTTCCAGAGTTTTACAGTGCGCGGCAGAAAGTTACACGAAAAAACTGCCACTCATCAAGGTGATGAGGATGGTATGTTTTTCGCGTGGGACGATGGCGAAAAGTTACAGGTGGTATTATTCCGAACAACTCCTCAGAGCACTCCCCGTGATACAACCGATAGAGAATGCAGAAATCACTAATCACTATTCATCTCTACTGTTTACTTAGGAGGTGACTCATGAGTTTTGTGAATGTGGAATGTTACATAATATCCACCTCTTTCTTGTCAAGTGGGGACATTTGGGTGTACCGGGACCCTCATGGCTGATGGGCCGCCCTTCAATTCGATGGTATAGTACCATCGATTACTCGATACTTTTCGCTTCAATTTTCGCCCTGGTTCTTATTAATTTTGATTTTAATGTTTCGATTATGTAGATTACACAGGGTTACAGTAAAACTTCTTTTCTACATTAACAATTAAATATTTGATTAAGTAATTAATAAATACAGTCAAAATCTGTTATAACGACATCGAAGGGACTACTCATATTTAGTCGTAAAAACCGATAGTTGTAATAACCAGTGACAGTCATATTATAGCATTCAGCCGGGACCTTTGATTTTGGTCAATTTAACCGGTATGTTGTTCTAAGCGATGTCGCCGTAAACGGTTTTGACTGTATACCTATATTGGACATTATTAAAATTTCTGTCTGACAATTACTGATAAGTGATAACAATCAAGGATTGTAATAGGATACATAGGAAACTTCTGTTGAGATTAAACTAAAGATAAAACATATCGAATAACAATCATAATTTTATCATATTTACAGATTGTTATCTAATACATATTTGAATAGCAAATATTACTTACATAATAATTTTCAACAAAATTCAACATTACTCGAACGTGAAATCAAAAGTGAGTTCGAATCGAGAACCTGTAGTAGTCGAGGCAATGCAAGTGTCGCACACAAAATATACGATTGTTTTATTGGTCAGCCCGCATTCTCCGAGACGACCCCCCCCCCCGCACACGTAAGGGGAGGCTGTTTACACTACAGACTACAGCTAACTAGGGGATATAACTACTTAATTATGTTTACACGTTGAAAAGAGATTTTGACGAACGAGTTAGGAGGAATGGATTAAAATCACACCATTATTATAAAGGCGAAAGTTGATGATAGTATGTTTGTTACTTCTTCACGTACTAAACGGATTTTCATCTATGGAATGGTAGTAATTTAGCCTTAGATTATCAAGAGTCAAGACATGGGCCTTTAAAAGTTCAGTTTTCGCATGGAACACCGAATTAATTAACATCAAGAAACACTTGATGTTAATAGATTTAACGGTGTTAGTGGCGGCCGAAAAGGAAGATCTTCCGACCGAGCGAGATAGCATGCTCGGTCAGGCCGAAGCCCGCTGACGTCATTTCAGACGTTGTATATATCTTGCCGTTCGCCGAAACTTCGATAGCGCGATGTAGGATTGTTAGGCGAATTGTGGGTACCGCCACATCACTCCCCCCCGAAGACCTGTGGTATTCTTCGATGCGCTTGTGTTGTCAGGTGTGGGCCGAAGCTACGCGTGCAATGACCAGGAGAGGGACCCCGTGCTCTGCTTGCTGACCGGTCGTTGTAGCCTATGGCTGCCCCGTTCAAGCCAGACACGGGTTCGACCGGCGCGGACCTCCAACGCGGCTTATGGTCGAGGCGACCCGGTTATGCTTGATGTCTGCTGACGTGGTGCGGAGGGGCGGGGAGTGTTGATGATGATTGATGTCCAGAAGGATGCGTGTTCTTGTCGGTGGTCACCAATTTAACGGTGTTAGTGGCGGCCGAAAAGGAAGATCTTCCGACCGAGCGAGATAGCATGCTCGGTCAGGCCGAAGCCCGCTGACGTCATTTCAGACGTTGTATATATCTTGCCGTTCGCCGAAACTTCGATAGCGCGATGTAGGATTGTTAGGCGAATTGTGGGTACCGCCACATAGACATACGTTAAAAATAATGTATGTCTATTATTATTTATTTTATTATTAAATAAGGGGGCAAACGAGCAAACGTGTCACCTGATGGTAAGCAACTACCGTCGTCCATGGACACTCGCAACATCGGAAGAGCTGCAGGTGCGTTGCCGGCCTTTTAAGAGGGAATACGCTCTCTTCTTGAAGGTTTGCAGGTCGTATAGGTCCGGAAATACTGCTGGTGACAGTTCGTTCCAGAGTTTTACAGTGCGCGGCAGAAAGTTACGCGAAAAACGCACTGTGGAAGACTGTCCCTCATCAAGCTGATGAGGATGGTATGTTTTTCGCGTGGGACGATGGCGAAAAGTTGCTGGTGGTATGATTCCGAACAATTCCTCAGAGCACTCCCGATACGATAGAGGATGCAGAGTGAAGCTACATCTCGGAGTAATTCCAAGGGGTCCAAGCTGTTCGAAACACTATGGCAGTCAACAATTCGAGCGGCCCTCCGTTGGATACGATCCAGAGGGAGCAGTTGGTATTTTGGCGCCCCTGCCCAGAGACGAGAACAATATTCCATATGAGGCCGAACCTGCGCCTTGTAGAGTTGTAGGCGTTGGTCCGGACTGAAGTACTGTCTCGCTCTGTTAAGAACACCAAGCTTCTTCGAGGCTAATTTGGCCTTACTCTCTAGATGATATCGGAACTGGACTTCGCTCGATATGTATGTGTGACGCCAAGTATCTCAATGATAGGGGAGATGGTTAAAGATGTGCCCTCGAAACGATTGTTAACATCAATTAGTGTTTCTATATTACACATATTTAAATTAGCTATATATATACTATTATCTCTGGGCGTTATAGCTGGTTATAACTTATAATATATATAGTTAGTATTGGAATTAAAATAATTCATGTAATGGGTATCGCCATATACGTACAGTAGAGGATCATTCTGTCTCAGTCCCTGTCATCACTAGTGCCTTGTCATGTAGTCGTGGGCGCGATACTGTATACACTGTATGTCTGTCTGACAGCGAACACATAAACTTGACATCATTCCGCCGAAGTGTTTTGTAAACAAACGAAGGAGGTTCGTTTAAAATTTACAGAATACAACAGATCTTACGAGATACTCGACGAGATACAAAAAATACTTCACAAACGGACTTTGTAACTTTTACTGACTACTAAAAAGTTAAATATTATTTAAGTGACAGTAACAATAATACATCGTCAGCGATGTTTTTTTTTATGATATAAGGCGGCAAACGAGCAAACGGGTCACCTGATGGAAAGCAACTTCCGTCACCCATGGACACTCGCAGCATCGGAAGAGCTCTCCGGTCGAGCCGGCCCATTCATGCCGAAGCATGGCTCTCCCACGTATAAAATACGTATAAACTATAAGTGCGCAAAATGCATTGCGGGTACGTCATACCGGACCTCATAGTCGGTGTCATTATTTTGGGATTCGGTAATTTTTTATTTTTAAGTGTTTAATATAATTTGCATATTAGATTGATTTTATATTGAATAGAAGTTTTATATCACTAGATGACGCCTGCAATTCCGTTGCGCCCAAATTCAATTATTGTGCGGGTAACGTACATTTTTCCGGGATGAAAAGTATCCTCTGCCCTTTTTCCTGGGACATAAAATATCTCCATGCCAAATTTCAGGAAGATTTCAGTGGTTTTGGTTCTCTGGTTTGGGCGTGAAGAGGTAACAGACAGACAGATAGGCTAACAAAGAGGTATTATGTACTAGGGTACTAGGCTAACAGATAATTTCGTATTTATAATATTGGCATGGATAAGAGAGTGATTTATTGTTTAATTTTAATTACAGTGTTGATCACAATTTGTCAAATTTTTTTATGTTAACTTATTAAGCCTAAGTTCCTAAATAAACTTGATTTGTGCGTATAAAAATACCACTTTGTTACTAAATAATAGGAAATAAGATATTTTTTTATAATTGCACGTGGTTCTTTTATTGTAAAAATTCATTTGCTTTATGTTAATTAATTAATTACAGTGATAAGCATGATTCTAAATTAATCTGCAATTATCAAATTCGTCAATACAATATACGGTGCCTATGTCATACCCACCTCATATCTGATGTAATAATATTTCACCTCATTCACTTCGGGTTAAGCACACAGTAAAGAATGAAAAGACATACAGCATACTTTAAATTCGACAGCATTTAAATTTTTACGGAGTGTAGTCTCCGTTTTTACGTTTCCGAATACTCAGTAAAGTAAAGGTAGAGTTAACTCGACGTGAAAGTAAATATTCAATTTACAATCAGTCGGGAGCGAATCGAAACGAGATCGGTAAATATTCTTGCAGGTCTCTCTGTGTGTACCGACCTTTTCCACTTCCACTCTATACTGTCATTGTCTGAACCTGAAACGCTTTGGAACCCTACTATGAAAAACTACCTTGAAAATGGAATCTTAAATATAAAGTGTCACTTATTTAATCACAAAACTTAATAATTAAGTTTATTTATTCATATATGAATTTATTATTTTGTCATAAAACTTAATTCATTCTTTTAGATATGTATAACAGTACTTTATTTGAAATTTCTTTGCCTGAATCGTTTGTTAAATTATTAGGTTTTTTTTATAGAATTTTTACTTAAACTATTTACTTATATTATGATCTATAAAATGTATATACTTTAAGAATTATGTAATTTCGTATGGCAAAAATATTACAGCAAGTAGTAAGCGTACAAAATGCTAAAACGATTTGAGGGATAGAGTCACCATTCACCACTCACCGACCACACAACCATCGGTGGATAGAGTAGATGTGGAGGTTCGAGTTTCAGTAGTAGGGGTGATCAGTAGCAGTAATCTGCATGCAAACGCTTTAACATTTCGCCAGCCTTCAGCCTTCACTCAATTATTAATAACATTAAGCGCTCGGTGCGTTTTATTAATTACTTAGCGCAGCGCAGGGAGCGCGCGGGCCGCGGGTGCGTTCATTAGAGGATCGAGTGTATATCGAAATAATTACTTTTTCACTTCGCCGACTTATTGTTCGTTTGTGACGTAATTGCTCGCACACAATGGCACAATGGCGCTATGTGTGATTATCGGAGCCACCGAAATTAACGAAGCGCGTTATTTCGTCGGCATCAAACAATAGTGACATTTTAATTGTAGTTTAAACATTGATACACCTAACGAACGAAAATAACGACTCACCAGTCACCACTCAACTCGGCTTTTCACCTGATAACAAAAGACATACTTTTAACATTTACGGGGATAACTGGAAACCATAGTAATTAAACTAAACTGAAACGCTGCGGCCTGCGAGTTATTGCAATTTGCAAGTAATAATAAAGCCCTATTTCATTCATGCCATCTTTATTCTTTCTCACAGAAAAAAATATTAAATACTAGCTAAAAACATTACTAAGTTATACTAGATGATGCCCGCAACTCCGTTGCGCCAAAAGTCGTTTATCGCGCGGGAACCGTACATTTTCCCGGGACAAAAAGTATCCTATGTCCTTTCCCGGGTCTCAAAGTATCTCCATGCCAAATTTCAGCAAAATCGGTTCAGCGGTTTGGGCGTGAAGAGATAACAGACAGACAGACACACTTTCGCATTTATAATATTAGTGATTAAGTAAATATTTCAATAAATTCCTAAATGAATAGGACTGACATTACTGTAGCGGTTCCTACTTCCTGTATGACTCTTACTTTATAGTTTATTGTGTGAAAGTAATATATTTTGCTTTGAATTCCCGAGCTGACGACATACCGATATTCTGGAAATATCATTTGACGTATGCAGTAAGGTACGCATAAGTTACAGACCTACAAGAATTATTATTTTACGACTAAAATGACCTTTATGTTTTGATGTTTGAACATACGGATCAAAATAAAATTTATAATAAATTCTGAACGCAGCTGCCGCGGTAGGGTGCCACTTTTTGCTGCAAGGCCCAGACTAAAGTATTTGTTTAGGTACAACAAGGTAGAGATAAAGTCTCGGCTATTTGTTTTAGTTAATCTGTAATGTGTGCTATATATCAAAATATGTACCTGGATTTTTTAACCTCCAAGTTATGATCTTTACACGTAGCCCTAATTCTAATATTATTACAGTTTAAAGTTTAAAGAACATCGATCCAGTCTCGTAAAAAAGCAGCAAATATAGAGATAAAAAAAACAGCAAATGTAGAAATTAAAATCGTTTTGTAAACTCTGAAAAAATAGTATTCTAATCAGTAGGCTTTTTTTTTTTTTTTTTTTAAGGACGGGAAATGCTCTTACGCATTCCGCGGGGGACGGGGGGAATCCAGCCGCGGATATGTGGGGCTCTCTGCGGTCGGCAAGGTGGTAAATTGACCGCAGCTCTACCCACTAAAACCCGTCCGTGCCTTCTCCTCCGCTTGGCACTGAGCCGCTGGACCCGCCTGAGGCGAAAACTGCAGCGGCCCAGTTACCGGCTTCTGCTTTCAGCGCAGATACTCCGCGCGGCAGTCTGCTGCCGCCTACTCCGGGAGAGCTGCCCAAGGCACCGGGCGCTCTGCGTCCGGGAGGACTCGTGCGATAGGCAACGGGTTCCCCAATCCGTTGCCTGAGTCCTATCTACGGCGGGAGCTGGCGCTCATGTTCGGCACGCCTGCGCCCTCCACGCCGTCTTCGAATTGGGTCTGCGGCCACATCCGCCTCTCTGACCCGCTCGGCGGCCTCCTTCTGTGACATGACGTCCTCACAGAAGGTAGCTATCGCGTCCCATCCCTGTCTCGACCGAACCATATTTGAGACTATGGCCGGGAGTGTTAAGTCAAGTCCGGTGGTCGCAACAAGCACCGCTCGCTGTTCAACCCAGGCTGGGCATTCCAGGAGCGTATACTACGAAACTGTTTCGAGACTCAAACAATCGGACAAAAATGCCGCGTCCTGCTCTAACAACGTCACTTCACGTTTGTTAGAGTAGGAGGCGGCATTCTTGTCCGCTTGTTTGAGCAATACAGTTTCATGGTACAAGCCCTGGTTTACAAAGGTCGAATGACTGATTAGGAGTTAGGAGCTTTTGCCAATCATAACGCTTTTACACAGTGTAATAAATATTTTGGCTGTGGCTTTTTATTCATTTAGGACTTATTTTACCGAGACTGCATTGTAACGAGGCTGTTTTGCTATTGGATCAAGGAGCAGAATCAGGGTACACGTCTAAAAGGATTTATGATTAATTGGAGTTTTTGTTTTTGGGAGGTGAGTGAATATTTTCTGAGAACGACCAGACCTGAGACGATTATTACAAAAACAAATACGCAAAAATAAAACAATATTTTGACGTGCTAATTTTTCACTTCTATTTTGGTAATCTTACTGTTTAGCACAAGGAAATGCAGGTAAAGATCACTGTTCTTACAATCAACTTTGAATACATAATCTATAGTCAAAAATCATTGGTCATATTAAATACTAGATGACGCCTGCAATTCCGTTGCGCCAAAACTCGTTTATCGCGGAGGAACCGTACATTTTTCCGGGATAAAAAGTATCCTATGTCCTTTCCCGGGACTCAAAGTATCTCCATGCAAAATTTCAGCAAAATCGGTTCAGCGGTTTGGGCGTAAAGAGGTAACAGACAGACAGACAGACACACTTTCGCATTTATAATATTAGTATGGATTCACTATAAAGCTACTGTAACACCTATTTCTTGTTAAATTTTGTTTGGGGTTTGGTCTCGTCAGTTTTTCTTTTTATAAAAAAAAAGACCTTGGATAAAGGATACTTACAAGTTACAGCCTACTCGTATGTTACATATCAGTAGGTATTCAGTAAAGTAATAAACCTAATAAAATGTATTTTCCAATGTAGTTTTGAATCCGGATATATTTTGAAGTGTGGCATAAATATTATACTTAATTTCCTATCCCACACTCACCCGGATATAACAAAACAATAAACCATAATAATGTTATTTCACACTAACTGGGGAGAGAGGTCGGACTCAGTAAATGTAATAATAATCGTTCTCATCACCATTATTAATAATGATAATTATACGGGTTAACTTGTGGGACTAGAAAGGATAGGGCCAGTTAAAAATATAGTCGTCATTTTGATAGCATACTAAAGTAGTATAGTGCCTTTCTCATAACATCAAAAAATTTACGATTCTGTTTTGTTAAATACTTTTATCAAAACGTTTTGTTAAACACTAACGACAGGATTTACTAGATGGTTCATGATTGGAATTTCAAATAAGTTCTAACACAAGTAAATATATCGGTGTTAAAATATCGGATCGGATGATAAAATCGTGTCGTCCGATGTGTAGTGGCCTAGGCGTTAATAGTTCTAAACCTGGCGGCCCCTGATAACGCCTCACGCCATCAACGCACTAATTAACTGGCTTAGGTCCAATATACCGATACTCTGAAACCTGAAAGGTCTGAAATAGGCTTTAATTGATAATTACGTATAAAACTGTGTTAAAATTTTGTAGCTCTCTGCTCTATAACTTAAGTAACCAATCAAGCTCTAAGTACAACATTATAAAGCTGTAATTTAAAAGACGCTTCAACTCCCGTAAGGCCCAAGTGGGCCGCGATAATAATTGAAAGGCTATTGTGTCTCGTTTTTCCACGATCGAAGGATAAGACATCTTATGGTTAGGCGAAAAATATTGTGTCATTAACTTTTAATCACTCGGGTATATCACATTCTATCTCAGCAAATGTAGTAGATTTTAAACCAAAAATAAAACTTAACGATAATGTAACATTGTATTCCTATTTTTTTGTACAGTTATTAAATGATAAAATTATAATTTGGTAGCTTTAAAGTCATACTGGCCTTTGTATACATTTACTTCAAAATAAATTTTATTGGATTGTAGGTCTTAAAGTTACACAATCCCTAAAATATTCCACAAATAAACGATGTAAGGAACGATTAACGCTACAAAGTACTAGGGCCATAACGATATCAAAGGGCTGTTCAAAGGGAACCATCGACCACACTCGTTCCGCGTGTGATTCAAATCGTTGTTTGTAAACAAGACTCCAGGAAGCTCACGCCGCCATCTTGTCGAACGCGAAAATCAAAATGGCACCGGTTTCCCAGAACTTTTGATTTAATGGAACTATTAGGTAAACGGTTTCGATTTGGCGAGTAATTTAACAATGGATTCGTTTTGTGAATGAAGTAATTGTGATAGAGGTGATTTAACAGTCAGACTTGTGTTGTTTCCACTGACAAGAAAAAGTTGCTGACTTATTAAACACTTAGGGCCTGTTTCACCGCTTCCTGATAAGGTGCCCGAATCCCGATAGGCTTATCGGAAAGCGGTGAAACAGGCCCTTAGGGGCTGTTTCACCACTTCCTGATAAGTGCCGGATAGGCTATCCACCACTCAACTTGACAGATAGAGTATAGAGAATCTGTCAAATAAGTTGTGGATAGCCTATACGGCACTTTATCAGGAAATGGTGAAACGGGCCATTATCATTTTAAAAGATCACAGTTGAAAGATTTTTTTGTGAACCTATAATCTTTTGATTCTTTACTTTATATTCTCTACCTCGTAATCCATACTTCCATACTTACTTTACTTACTAATATTATAAATGCGAAAGTGTGTCTGTCTGTCTGTTACAATTAACTTTAACAGTTAAACAGTTTAACAGTTAACATAGGATACTTTTTGTCCCAGGAAAATGTACGGTTCCAGCGAGATAAACGAGTTTTGGCGCAACGGAGTTGCGGGCATCATCTAGTATTTTATACGCAAAAAACAAAAAAAATTAGCTTCAAAAATGTTCAAAGCTTTTGAAGAAAATTATTTTACGACCATAGCGTACTGCACGCAAATATTCTGATTACAGCCAATCAAATCTCGTTTTGTCGCATAACACATTACCGGTTTATTGATAACATTTTTGGGAACTCACTCTACATAAATAGGTCACAAAGATAATTCACAGTCAGAAAAGGCATAGCACAGTGTTCGCGACACTAGTGTGAAAAATTGGGAAACATTTTCCCTATTAGTTTCCTAGCGCTAAATTTTCATTCTTTGTTACAATTTACTAAGAATAAGACAAAGCATCTAACACTAATGGCTGTCTGTCGGTCTATCTTTCCTTGTGTAAATCTTTTTAGCTACGCAACAAATATTAATGCGGTATACCTATCTAAACTCTAGTATCTAACACAAAAACCTATAATAAAAAGTGCGACAGACAACCACTTTATCTAGCAAATAGAGTAACAAATATAATATGAAAAGCCTGTTAGCCCATTTCAGCTGACGAAGGGCGGCATGATAGCTTGGCATTTTTCCAGTCAAATAACAATTACTGAAGCAATATATCTTAGTGTGTCTCAACAACGCGAAGGGAATGTCTTTATTGTACCACTGTATAAGTAAGACGACTTTCTGGGACATTATCATCATCACTCATCAGTCGTAGTGGTATAGTCTGTAGTCATTATTGTCAGTGACATAAGAAAACCGGCCAAGTGCGAGTCGGACTCGCGCACGAAGGGTTCCGTACCATTATAGAGCAAAATTAGGCCGAAAATTGTGTTTTTTGTGGGGGAGCCCCACTTATTTTTAAATTTTATTAAAGTACACATATAATTAAGGATTTTGTGAAAAAGTCAAGTACCTACCTGTTGCCATTATTGATTTAGAGCAAAAAAGGCCAAAAAAACACGTTTCTTGTATGGGAGCCGGCCCCCTTAAATATTAATTGTTAAATATTAATTTGTTGTTATAGCGGCAACAGATATATATACACATTTTGTGAAAATTTCAACTCTCCAGCTATTACCGTTCTCAAGTTACAGCCTGGTGACAGATAGACGGACAGACGAACAGACAACGAAGTCTTAGTAATAGGGTCCCGTTTTTACCCTTTGGGTACGGAACCCTAAAAAGAGCTAAGTTAAAATAAGTAAATTACTTTCTTTGTACTTTTCGTACTTAGAGCTACCTAAAATGTACACTATTATAATAGTAACTTTAAGAGTCACTCAATTTATGCAGCATTATAGTATAGTATAGTATAGAAAAGTACGGCCAAAAAGCGATGTAGAGACTAGAGTGTAGACTTTTAAGGTGCCTCTAAGTCCAAAGCAACTTTTAGAACTTTTAAATGCTATCTAGGAATAGACAACTTATTTATGAACAAATACGGTCACTTTTTATTGTGTATGTGTGCGTAAATAAATTAAAATTCAATGTTAATGTGCTATCAACAACTCCCTATTGTTGAGTCAATTATTATAATGTAATTACTGGCAACACTCGGCTAAGGCTGAGTTATCGGTTATCGGTGTGGCAACACCAACTGGTTTAATTAAATCATGTCGAATTATACGCCGATTCGAACCCACGATTAGTCTTGTCGCCGACTATTAGCGATCATACGATTTAACACCCTATTATAGGTTGATAGAGTCGTTATTGCATCGGTAAGTAGCTGCGAAATTACAGTGATAATCATGAATGTAGTGAGACACTCGATTTTGAACTTAAATAAAATGAAATAAAGTATTTTATTCAATAGCAGCTTAGGGTATAGGAAGTGTGGAAATGTAGAATGTATTAATCAGTTTTAGGTAATATATGAGTCTAGCATCTAGGTCTGAGATATTATATGACAGCGCGGACAGCCTAAGCATTTCCGCTGAATTTATGTCTAAATGAACGTATTTGCAGCAGAACGTATTTAAGCTTCTCAAGCATAAAGCTGTATGAAGTATAATAAGATTATTGATTTTGCCTTATAAGTTCCCTTTTAGTATGTTTTTAAAAATGCAATTAATGACAAAATATCTTAAGTGCATCTAAATTCTAAACGGTTCCCCCAAATCATAACGTGATTTTTAGTTCTAAACAAAAGTTCAATATTTTTGAGTGAAGAATTGCAATTTGCAACACAATCAAACTCTATTATCTCTCGCCTTAGCTTAACTTTCACTAGTTTTAACTTTTATGGCGGCTTCCTAGATTTCTAGACGTCTAATTAGCCAATACAGAATGACGATATATTGCTATTGCCATCACTGTATTGCTATTACTCTAGCAATAAGCAGCGGTACCTCTGTATGTCTGTATTAGGAATAGTGCTAATGTCTTTAGTGTTTTAGTGTTTAAGTGAGGTCTATCTATTTCGAGAAACTTGTGACTTAGGTCATGAAGTTTATTTGTTTAGAACAACTCAATAAAATAAATAAGAGGAAGCATCAGCTTCATGACTAGATGATGTTGGTATGTACTATATGGGTTTGCTAATTATTTATTGTTTTATGATCTCCGAATAACTGACAATAATTATTATAGTAGCATGTATGATGTAGCTTATCTGAAACAGGAAGTTTTGTTAAGCTTTTTATTGCTTAATTGAACTGCCAACGACGAGGGAGGATTACAGACAACTTTTTGTGTTAAAAAATGTAAATACTATTTATTTCAATAATATTCACCAAATTAAAACTTATTAATCGGGACTTAAGGCGCTATATTGAAAGTCATTTTACCGCAAGGACAATTTTATACTTAATTTGTATGACTACAAAGTCGTGAATACGCTGCGGCCAGAAGCTATCGGCTCGCTCGGAAAACATGCGAAAAACGTAATTTTAATTATTTAAAAAATAACTAGGAGCATTTAAGCAAAATGCCTCTATACGATTTTGAGTTGCAAAGGTGTCTATCAATTAGACTAATTTCCTGCAATACATCTATTTTCGTTTAAAAATAATCTTCAAATTTCGTATTTTTAAGAGGTCATTTCGATCGAGAAATGTATCGAGGCAAAATACATTAATCGTGTTTCTGGTTCTTCTCAAACCTAGATAAGGCTATGAAGATATGTATATCTCATTACCAGATTTGTAACATTTCTGAGGGTCCAATAGTATTACGTCAAAAAGGACAGTTTTGTCAATATAGCGCCTTAACGCGATTTATGCTTCTACGAGTACATACTTTTTCTCGACGTTAATAAGGTTTAATAATTATAATGCAACGCGAAAGTTTAAAAATATTTTATTCACCAAATTGTCACCTAAATAAATTCGAAAAATTAATATCATAATAAGCAAAACTGCACGGTTATAAATTAAAACCTTAATAAAATAACAACATAACAGGTGCATCAAAAATATTTCTCACTAGAATTATCATAAAGAATGCCAGAAATATTTAATTCCAGGTACGATCCAAGTTGTCGGTGAAAAGTGCTAATTGAAGGCGGAGCTCACGTAGGGTCTGTCTTAGGGCAGCCAGGGGGGCACACGATGAGGGGGGATAGGGGGGTAGGGGGGAGCTCGAGGGCCATGCTCATTAATACTCATTTAATTGAAATAGCCGAAGGCGTCTTTACTCACCTCCGCGAGACGCCGGAAAAAACGTCTTCCAAGAGCCGTTTGCGTTTACATTTCATCCTTTTCGCTTGCTCTCTTTGCGTACCTACCGTTTTTTCTTGAATATAAATAAATGCGCTTTTAAGCGTTTCATAAGCTGCGTTTGGATGTACGTGTTTTTCTTCCAGGCAGAGGATGAGTGAAAAATAATTATTATGATGGACTTTAAAATTTCTTATTCAAATAATTAGTAAACTTCGGGATATAAATTACCTACGATAAATACGCCTTTTGAACACCGAGATTTTAGAGCAATTTTCAACTCTACATTATTATTAAACGTAAGCCTGGCCCCTTTACCAATATTGTATACGCAGACGTTGTAGCACAGAATACATAATTCGTACCTTATGGTTGTAGGTTACTTATACAATGTTTGTCCTTGTTTGTCAAGCAACTATGGTATTAGACAAGACAAAAACAACGTCTACATACCTACTGTGGATCTTTTTATTAGTAAACTCTACTATAGACTATAGAGCTCTGAGTCTAAAGGGAAATTCCTGTATTCCGCTAACGTTTTAACAAAATATAATGTAATTTTGTCGCATCCATACTAATATTATAAATGCGACAGTGTGTCTGTCTGTCTGTTACCTCTTCACGCCCAAACTTCTGAACCGATTTTGCTGTTTGGCATGGAGATACTTTGAGTTCCGGGGAAGGACATAGGATACTTTTTATCCCGAAAAAATGTACGGTTTCCGTGCGATAAACGAATTTTGGCGCAACGGAGTTGCGGGCGTCATCTAGTTCTTCATATATTTTACGAAAGAGATAACGTTTAATCTGCGGTTAACTTTAACCCAGATCTACGTAAGTGGGCCTGTCTAAACGTTAAAGTTTAGCCCAAAACATTGGACATAATGATTCATTTCGTATATCAAGTAGGTACTAGGCAGGTTTTGCGGCGGCATTCAGCAGCAATTAATATTTTGATTGGTTTCGCTGCGGGCTACAGGCTCCCGTGTCCGTTATTGGCTTTCGACGTGTTGCTGTGGATTATAAATAGAGATATCAACTCGCGCTTCGTTTGTTTTGTGTGACGACTGTGAACTGTTCTCTCATTGTTGTCATTGTTTACTAAATAGGTTTGTTGTTCGTTTGCAACGACCGATTTTTATAAAGTCACAGATGTACATTCTGGATAGAAGACATCTAAGACTCTGTAGAATACTTCAGCATAAAAACTGAAGTTCTTCTATTTACTATCAAAGTGTGTAGTATTATATCCTTGTTGTAACAGTGGCTTCAAAACTATAGTTATGACTCTCGAGCCTATAGTTACTTCAAAGCTTTTAGCTTTAAGCGTCTAGCATGATTAGATAGGCAGTCATGGTCTTCTATATCCTACTCAAAATCGTCACTCTTCTAAGCTGAAATTCTTGTATACCATGCTTTAGGAGAAAGTAAAAACTTAGGTAAGGTTCGCAATATATTATGTAGTAGCACTGCAACTTAATTCAAAGCCGGTATCAGATAAAGCCCATAAGCATGGGCGCCGGCAGGGAGGTGCCAGGGGGTGCACTTGCACCCCTTGGGAATCTCTGGATCAACAGGAATTATTCAAATAAAAAGCCGTCTGTAACCCTATTACCATGCTGTACAAAGATAGTTCGTAATTTTTCGGCACTAAATGTTCTGTTGACGTATATAGATAGTCACTGTTGTTCGTAAAAATTAAAAAGAAAAGAGAAAAAACTAAAATCTGCACCACCTGGAAATTGTTTCTGCCGGCGCCCATGCCCATAAGTCTATATAACATGATGGTGTTGGCTTAAAATACCACCTCGTTAGCTCTCCTGATTGCTGATAACATCAGTGGCATCGCACCGCCATCTTGGAATACCCGCCAACATCAATGATTACTTATTGCCCGACCCCAGGGTACTCAGTCAAATTGTATTCGACAGTTTCAGAGAAGTTATAAAAATATTGAATTAGGCAAGATAATGTAGTGAAAGTAGAGAAATTCCATACATTTTTTATTTCTAACACGCTTTCGAACTTTAAAATATGTAATTATGTAATGATTACATAGATATCAACTACGATAACATGGCGCGCCCCTCCAAATGACTGTTTCAATGTGTGTGGTCACATCCTTATGAAAGAGTTTGTATGTAGTAAGTATTCAACCAATCACAGTACACGTAATATTTCATTTATCACCAAGATTTGTTGGTCAACTAATCATAACTAGCCTACCGCGCAAGACTACGATATACGATCAACTACGATAACTTGGCGCGCCCCTCCAAAATTCAAAACGTTTGAACGTTTGAACGCACTTCAAACGTTTTGAATTTTGGAGGGGCGCGCCAAGTTATCGTAGTTGATCTCTACCCAGAATCCTCAGACTTGACTTGACGCAAGGCTGTCAGTTTAAATAGAGCCATTACTTCGGCACTAGTTAGCAACTAGTAGCTGCCCAAATTAGGACAAATACCAAGACCTCACCAAAAACCGTCATAAAATAACACTAATAAAATAATATTGCTTTACCTAGTTAAGGCCAAAGTTTTGTCACGCTGTGGGATATTAGGAAATGTTATACCGATCATATTATTATGATATCACGTTCATCTTATTTGGAACTCTTGCGGTGATCGGAACGCCATTATCATATTTTATGTTTTTTAAATGTCACAACGATTCTAACCTACTCTTCATAATATTACATTTAAATACTTAGAACTGCATAATATTTTCGTCAAGCATCAAAATAATATTTATTTATTTAATTATTTATTTATTAGTAACAGACAGCAAAGTAATACAGTTAATAAAATGCAGTCCAATAAGTACTAATATACACAACTGTTTTTTCATATGCTAAATCGTTACTCTACGCAGATGACATGAAAATATTATACCTCATCTCTGACATTCAAAGTTGTATTAAGTTACAAGAAGGTCTTATCAATCTTCAAAATTATTGTACAATTAACAAACTCCAACTTAGTATCTCTAAGTGCTATGTCTGTACATTTACCCGTAATCCCAACCCTCTATTATTTCATTACAAACTGCACAATATTGAAATTAATAGAACTGATGCAGTTAGAGATGTAGGAGTTACCTTCGACTCAAAACTACTATTTGACGCCCACATTAATAGTGTAATTAACAAGGCCAAAAAGCACTAGGATTTATACTACGATTTTCCAATGAATTTAATAACTTAAAAACATTCAAAATCCTTTTCTGTGCTTTTGTCCGCAGCCATTTGGAATATGCTTCCCAAGTATGGAACCCACATTATAGATGTTATAGGGATAGAATAGAATCCATCCAAAAGCGCTTCCTACATTTTCTGCAATTTAAATCTCGTAATTACATATCTACCTATAATGCTCGTTGTAAAAAATTTCACATTTTGCCCCTACACGAACGACGATGTATTGCGGATTTAACATGTCTCTTTAAGATAGCCAATAGCACGGTTGATTGCCCAGAATTACTTGGCGAGATAGGTCTGGTAACATGTCCCGTCAAAATGCGTAGGCTTAAGCTGCTCCATATCCCATTTGTTAATATAGGCAAAATAGTTTCATTATAAGAGCTAGTAAAAATTATAACACAATTGCATATGACGTGGACCTAGATTTATTTAATACCAGTATCTCCAAAATGAAGAACATTCTTGTTAAAAAATTATTTATGTCTTAATTTCTGCCCTATGTCTTTTGTATTGTAACGTACCGTTTTAACCTTAAATTATAATTACTTTGTTAACCACTGACTCCTATGTATGTAAGTTTTTTTTTGTTTATCTGTGAAAACTTGTAATTGGCCTTCATGTTTGTGTAATTTGTATTTGCTCTTGTGTTTGGCCGTAAGTTTTCCGAATGTCATAAAAAAAAAAACAATAATAATATCAAATGTCAAGTCAATATTATGTAAACTATCGGCGCCAAATATAGGTAAAGAGACATTCAATTTTCATTAATTTATAGAAGACATCTAGGGAAGTTATAAAAATTTCATTTACCACTTGGCACTTACCATGCAGATGACGTCCGAAACTCCATTGCGCCAAAATATTTTATCGTGCGTGAACCGCAAATCCTTCCGGGATAAAAATTATTATATATCCTCTCCCGGGACTCAAAGTGTAGATAGTGCAATTCACGAACACGCGCCCCACTATTCCTCCTAATCGATAATAGTAAGTATATTTGCAAGCTTTCGCCAATGTTTGAGTGTTATCGGTACACACTAATTACTACATAAGAGTGCACGCGCACACTACAATAAATAGACAAATTAAGAGAAAACGTCACGGTCAAAGGGAAATATGCTCACCCAAAAATTAGTGGGGCGCGTCTTCGTGGATTGCACGGCTATATTATCTCTATCTATACCAATTTTCATTTAAATCGGTAGGTAAGCGATAGACACACTTTCGCTAACGCTACTTACGGACAGAGCTCGTAAAACTTACAAGATCTATAAATAAACCTCGTCAGCGTGTTGATACATTTCCATAACTCACGCCTCTATCTGGTGCCGGCCCATTCAGCGGCATAAATCTCATCGCGAGCGACGCAGCAATTACCCCGCCTCGTTAATCAACTATTAATTACACAAACAGTACAAGTTACTGGCGAACCGATCGCGCTTATCACAGCTGTTACTACGACTGAGGTGCCTAAACTGTAGAAATAACACAGAAATAACTAGATTATGAAAAGGCCTAACTTATAACCTTTGATTTGGTTAAGACTTGCACAAAAAACAGACCAAGATTAAACATTTCTACAGCCTGTTTCATTTGTTTTGTTTCGTTACTTTTAATGTCTTTGATTAATACTAACGAACAGCTCATTTGATAGTTTTGTCGCTTTTTACTTTATACGAAAATGGTACGAAAAAAACTTGGGGATAATAAGCCATTCGCCATACTTTAAGCGATTGTTTAATACGCCATTAAAGTATTTTGGCAAAAATTCAGAAAAAAAATTAAGGCCTCTCCACTAGTTTTACTTAAGTTTTAGTACTTATCTTACCTAGTTACTTTGTTACTAATAATATACTGGTAATTTAGTGGCAAGTAGCAACTTAGTAGTAGTGTTCTGGAATGAATTGAGGAATCAATTGGAGTCCCTATTGGTTGACACTAAATACTAATATATCATCTGGGGGCAACGACATCGCAACAGCGGAGACCAATAAATAAATAATTAATAACAATCGCACAGACACACGGAACAGCTCTATCACTATCATCCCACGGGACACGTACATTTTGTAATGACGCTTATGACGTAGATTTAGGGCAGGGTTGGAAACCTAAAATTAAAAAAAAACAGTTTTGAAGTTACAGAAAGCAGGACAATTTCGTCCAACACAAAAGAGAATGTAGAGGCTAGTGACAAAAGACACTAAGGGTCTACGCAGACGGACCGCATTTCAACTGCAATCCAACTGCAAATTGCAGTTCAAGTGCAGTTTGAATGCAGTTGACACGACTGCAATACGACTGCAATAGAACTGCAAACCAAACGCGCAGTCGGATTGCAGTTCAGTTGCACTCGGCGTGCAGTCGTGTGGACTGTTTGGTTTGCAGTTCTATTGCAGTCGTATTGCAGTTGGATTGCAGTTGAAATGCGGTCTGTCTGTATAGACCCTAAGGTTTTGGAAATTAAAATAATAATGTATTTTAATCAATAAAACAATAATAATATAATTAAAAGTGAAACTATTTATCATAAAATAAACAATTTTGTTTACAACTAAATTTTAAACTTGGATCTAAAAACTATGGACGTCCTAGGATACTAAGAAAACTAGGACATGTCCTGGGAAAACAGGATGGTTAGAGCAACCCTAATTTAGGGAGACTTTTCTACAGAGAAAAATTTTTTGATGAGGTGGTTAAAAGAAAATAATAATCCATACTTACTAATATTATAAATGCGAAAGTGTGTCCCGTGTGTCTTTGAGTCCCGGGAAAGAACAAGTACTAATATTATAATTGGGAAGAGTTTGTTTGAACGCGCTAATCTTAGGAACTACTGGTCCGATTTGAAAAATTATTTCAGTATTAGATAGACCATTTATCGAGGAAGACTATAGCTTATAAATTATCACTCCAAGGCTAATAGAAGCGAAGAAACAGAGAAAAATGTGTAAAAACCGGGAAATTATATGAAGCCGCTTATCTCGCGAACTACTAGATGAATTTCTAAGTTATTTGCCACAGATGTAGAGACCAAATAGAAGGGACATAGGCTATTTTTTGAGGCCTAATGTACGGTTTCCGTAAAATTCCTAATTTATGCGGGCGAAACCGCGCGGAACGTCTAGTAATATGATAATTTTCTGCGGAAGAACGGTTCTCGCACGACAAGTATTTGAAAGAATATCCATCCATCTAAAAGATTTGACAAAATCCAGTCCAAAAGAATACTACATACACTATGAAGCGAAAAAACAAATTCTGCTGACATTTGGGTCACATCCCTCAGGAATCTGTCACGTTACTTTGATGTTATCAAAACCTAAGTTTGTACTTGAAACATTTTCATGAAAATCTTGCTAAAATGACAATCATGTAAAATGCTCAGAAAAAGTAAAAAGTACAGTACATTTTGAGGCTTTGCTAGACATTTTTAAGCTCTTCTTCAAGTTAGAATATGACGGAAATTTGCTATCATCATGGGCAATCGTAGGCGAATATGACATTCGTAAACGCTTGTATTGGTCAGCCAACATACAGCATTACAATATTATGTTACCAATTCTAAAAAACAAGTGCGAGTCGGACTCGCGATATTTCAGGATTTTGTGAAAATTTCTAGTGCCTAGCTGCTACCATTATTGATTACGAGCAAAAAAGGCCAAAAATGACGTTCCTTGTATCGGAGCCCCCCTTAAATATTAACTTTGTTTTATTTTTAGCATTTGTTGTTATAGCGGCAACAGATATACACAATCTGTGAACATTTCAGAAGTCTAGCTATAGTCGTTCTTGAGATATAGCCTGGAGACAGACAGACAGACAGACGGACAGACAGACGAATAGACAGACGGACAGACGGACAGACAGACGGACAGACAGACGGACAGACATCGAAGTCTCAGTAATAGGGTCCCGTTTTTACCCTTTGGGTACGGAACCCTAAAAAAGGAGGTGTTTTCTCAGATTTTAGAGAAGACAACAACATAAACTTAGGCTAAATATGTAGTCACATGTCTGGGAGGGTGATAGGAATTAATTATATTTAAATTTTAATTTTCTAATTACAGCAACCCTTTTCATCCCCTTGAGGACATTTTGTTGACGAAGGTACGTACCACATGAGGCGCGAAATTACATTATCATTAACGACATTAATATTAGTACATCTTACTTAATGTCTGAGTGATTTTTTAAAGTTTTCTTTCACTTTTTTTAAATATATTTTTTGAAGATCTTAATTTTTTCAGTCTTAATGTCTATTCACCCAGCAATGTTTGTTCTCTGGGATAAATATCGTCTTATCTGATATCTCTCTCGTTCTTTATATTATTAAAAGAGAAAACATGATATTTACATTTAACTTAAAGCTATGCGAGTACATAATCAGTTGACAACGTACTGGATAATATACATATACGTAAACACGTCCCGTCTGTCTATCCGTATCAGATCGCGAGGTCCCGGATGTAATGAGGTCTGTAATTGTCCCTCCCTCGGCTTTGTCCGTACTACAGAGTGTAGGACGAGTGTTGCCTCACAAAAAGCTGCACGTTTTACAGGTAAAGCCTCAGTTAGTACCTAGTTAAAAAGGCAGTTTATCTGCCCATTTCATACTTAAAAAATAAGCATTTTTAAGTAATTTTTAAAAACCTATACTTAGAAAAACAACTTTTTTCTTAACTATTGCGTTTTAGTGAGTCACTTCATAATATGTAGAAGCTGAAAAGCCATGTTATTAGGTTACGGAAGATCTTCCTTATCAACAGGCTCAGTTACTTAATTACAGAATACGGAACCCTAAAAACCAACATCAGCAACGAAATAATGTAAATAACGACATAACGAGGGTTGGGACGTAACCGTTAATTTGACGGTAACGCTATACGCTTACTTTTTATGTGATAACCGATACCGTGACAACTGACAACCTGTATGGTGACAAATCACAACCAATGTGGTTGTCTACACTCCGGTTGCAAGTTTTTTGGAAACCTCGAAATAGGAACTCAAAATTGTACGTTAATTGAGTAAAAAATTACAGTAACACGATATTTGTAATTCCAATGTGACTCGCTTTGAAATTGTTTTGAAACGATTCTAAAAAAATATAGTGAAAGTTAGATTTAAAAAAAATTAAATACCTTACTTGCTTTGAAACCTCTCGGAGTCGAATACCGTACGGAATAATACTTAGGGAGTGAAAGGACAAGCAACTCAAAATATCAAAATATCGTTAACTATGGATAATAACATTTTATGGTCCAACTGGACTGGACACATTTTTGCCTGCCATCTCAATAAAAAAAAATCTGTCACATTAGCATACGCATTACCTTCTCCGTTTCCCGCGCAAAACCAACACAAGATGGCGGATGACATGAAATGGCGGCGCTGGCTGACAGCCAGAGCGCTGCGCCAAGATGGCGCAATGAATTCTTATAGCCAATAAGAAGCCTATTCTCTGGTATTTATGGCGGGTGTAGCTACGGGAATCACTCGCTGTATTTTACGAAGATTTTTATGGAGATATGTGAATGTATGCTTTTTACTGTCAAGATAGCGGTATGGTGTAACCATTTCAGAGTAAAATAATGTTAAATTTGAGACACACAGGATATATCATGGGAGAGCCATGTTTCGGCACGAATGGACCGGCTCAACCGGAGAAATACCACGTTCTCAAAGAAAACCGGTGTGAAACAGCACTTGCGCTGTGTTTCGCCGAGTGAGTGAGTTTACCGGATGCCCAATCCCCTACCCTATTCCCTTCCCTACCCTCCCCTATTACCCTATTCTCTCTTAAAAGGCCGGCAACGCACCTGTAGCTCATCTGAAGTTGCTTTTCATCAGGTGACCCGTTCGCTTGTTTGCCCCCTTATTTCGATTAAAAAAAGACGGGTTGCACTCCGGGAGTGCCGGCACAAGTGAAAACTTGATTATTAACGTTGTGCATTTTTTTAACCCATTTTTTATGAAAATCGATTAAATTTTTAACCCGTTTTTTATGAAAATGGATTCAATAAGTTGTTTCGATCAAGTTTCGATCAAGTTTCGGTCGGGTTTCGATCGAGTTTCGATCGAGTTTCGATCAAATTTCAAATCGAGTTCGAGTTCGAGTTCGACACAAAACACTACTCTCCAACCGTCTTACGGTTTTTCGATCAGCACGAGAATCTGACGCGAGTTTCACAGTTTTTACCCATCCCACAAAAGTGCTCAACGCCGCTAAAGAAGTTTTCACTTCAAAAATCGACAAAATATGAGGGCCGGATGTTTAGGTACCGAAAGCCTCTTACTTTACTTAACATTTTACTTAAATTTTGTAGTCATTCCCATTATATTATTCCTAATCTATATATTGATACGCGAGGGCAAATATTATAAAACATAAGAAAGTGTGTATGTTTGTTACGTCTTCACGCTCAAAGCTCTATGGTTCCGAAGCTACTAAGAGAACTATTTTTGGATTCCTTATAGATACAAGTTTGGGAGTTTAGGCGCTGTTTTAAGAACTGAAAGCATATGCTACTATGCAAATTACATTCATCATTATCATCATCATCATCATTACCACGTCACCAAATACCAATGTCACCAAATTCAACCTTATCTCCAGAGCATAAGGCACATATTTGACATTACTTCTGAGAAGTTAAAGTTGCTTCGATAATGTAACATTCTGTCTCACTTCGCCGAGATTTTCTGGAAAACAACCTAATTTCAACATTTTGCATTGCGTTTAGCGTTCATAGTACAATAACTGTCTGCGGTCTCGCATATTATCTGCCAGGGCTGTCAAGCGAGCGGCACGGCGCGGCGGCGCGTCGCGGGCGCGGCGCGCGGGCCGGGTACTATGTGCACTGCGTCGTGCGACAAGTCGAGCGAGTGCCAGCCTATTGAAACTAGTCTGGTGACCGGCTACTTAGCACGTCACACGTGTTCACTTCGATTTTTTTATTGTATTGTTTAAAATTATCTGCAGGCTGCAGCTGATATTATATTTTGTAAGTGTGACTGTAATAAGATACGTAGAATAATATACAGGTGTATTATTCTACGTATAGTACGCGATGGCTTAATAGGTAACTAAAAAGAGTGAAATTATTATTTTTTAACAAAAAATTAAAACCGACTTCCAAGGTAAAAACAATAATAACAACCTTATAATATGAACTAAAAAGTATTAAATAATTATTCCTATCTAATAGTACCTTTTTCCGAATTCGGCTAAAACTCAACTATTTCTGTACTCAATCTTCATAATTTTGAAGTCGGTGCCAGTTCCAAAAGTTTCAAATATTCTGTCAGAGAACTGAAGATTCATCTGGTACCGACTTCAAAATCATCACTTCACACCGACTTCAATATCGTCAAAAGCTTCTCACAGCTATTACTTTTACCGTTTTTACAGACTTAAAATCATTCAAATTAATTTTTAAACATATCAACTCACACTTTATTTGGTATATTTCTAGGAATCATGAAATATTACACCACTAACATTAGCTTATCACATCACATCTTCAAACAAATCATAAAGACCTTTTATGATATCGATAGAATGGTGAATCTTTCACAGAATCGTCTGGTATCGATAACATCGGCCACCGTCTACTGTTACTCGGGGAACTTTATATTTATTACTGAGGTAAATGTCGATATAAAACATCTCTGAACTTTTGTTTTTGGTAAGGAAACGTAAGGAGATTTCATTTCGGATGCATTATTACAACTAATATTTCCCTAGTTTAATCGTAATTTCCAAAACAAACAATGCAAAATCGCCGTCACTTATGTGGCCACTGGCCATCCCACAATCGATAATAATACCAATATATGCGATTGCGAACGTGTGGACGGAGTACTCACGTATGATTGTCAATGCTCGATGATGATAGTCCATGCTTCGCTACCATGACCATGGCCCAACAGAGATCTTTATAAACTAATGAGTATAAGTTTCTTAGCATACATTTTAAATATAATGTTGCATTTTTACTTTGCAACATTATATATTTTAAACTTAAATGTATTTGCCTATTTATAAAGGGTTTATACATGTTTTGCGTATGTAGCGATATGATAAAATGTAGATAAATATGTTGGTCAGAGAGCAGAGTGGACGTTATCAATTATCTGGTGGTCGTTAGCTGCGGCCTGTGTCTCCGCACCGGTGACCTGACGGGCCGATAACGCCTGACAGAGGAGTAGCTAACGTATAGAAGGAACACATCGTTCATTTCAAATGCTTACCTTGTCAGGGGCAAAAACTTTCCTCCTCCTCATCAGTCCTCATAATTATTAAACCCGATATAATGATATTATACAAACAGAAGCTTTCATTTAATTCCGATAAACGAGTAAAAATAAATATTTGTACATAAAAAAGAAAATAGCGTCGATCGACACATAGAAATAAAAACATCTTATAACATATAAAAATCAACATTAAATTGTAATTTTAAATATCTCTAAAATAATTATAGGGATTATTGTATTTGACAAATTGAGTAATAAAAGTCCTGAGTGTTGGGTACTTCATAACAAGATTTACGAGAGAATCGCGTGCGAATGTTACATTAAAAAGTGTTCAGTACAACATGGCGGACAATAATACCGGCCCGGTACACGCGGGAGATGACATTGCAATAATTTATTGATCTCATATAGTAAATATTAATGCAAAAATAAGTAGAATAATAAATATCAGAGTAATATTATGTACTCTCATATGTGCATGACAAGGTACCAAAAAAATATAAATAACTAGATGACGCCCGTTGCGCCAAAATTCATTTATCGCGCGACTCCGAGTCGACCGCGACTCCGGGAGAATCGATACTTTCCGGGGACTCCGAGTATCTCCATACCAAATTTCAGCAAAATCAGAGGTAAGAGACAGACAGACAGACGTAGACGGACAGACAGACAGAAACACCTTTGCATTTTTAATATTAAGTATGGACGAACATTCGGGGAAGTGATCAAAACCAGAGTGATTCGTGAAAAAATGTAGGTACAATGACCATAATATTATGTTAACGCTAACATAAATATTCATTTAGTAAAGGTTTAAAATCCTTTTTCACGCCATTTTACCAAGCAACTGTTGAGAATTTCAAAGTGTCCTCTCTACTCTCGTAGATTAACTATGATCTCTAAACCCTAGCTATCGGGGAGGACATCTAACACGAACAACTTTCGGTAATTGACCGGGAATGTAGTTAACTAATTAGTTAACTATATTTATTATAATTATAACTCTCTGTAGACCCTAGATTACTGTCGTAGAGGATGGTTAAGTTTGAGGATCTCAAATTCTTTTAGTTATTATTAGGAATCCTAAGTCTTTCGTCTAAGAAATCCTAATACGTTATTAAAATCTTATCAAAATCTATCCAGCAGTTTTAGAGAAGATGGGCTACAAACACCGCTTCACGAGAATTTTAATGAGATAGAAATAACGATAGAAAAATTATTGGTTTCATAATATTCTGCTACAAGAACAATTTTAGTATGTGGTTAGAGCCAAATGGGTATAAAAATCTTAACAAAGCAGTTCCTTATAGTAGAGAAGTTACGTGTGTTTATATGTTCATACTTTATGGTTTATAGCTCGCCTATTTATATGTAAACAGCAGGACCGGCCAGAAGATATAAGAAACAGACAGATATGGATATCTTTATTAATATTATAAATGCGAAAGTGTGTCTCTATGTCTGTTACCTCTTCACGCCCAAACCGCTGAACCGATTTTGCTGAAATTGGGTATGGAGATAACTTGAGTTCCGGGAAAGTAAGAATGCTTTTTATCCCGGAAAAATGTAAGGTTCTCACGAGATAAACGATTTTGGCTCAACGTAGTTGCAGGCATCATCTAGTAATATTATGAAGTCAAAATTTGTTTTAAATTCTGTGCATCATCATTTTGATTAAAGTTTAAATTTTTTTGCACCATTTAGAACAGTCGATGCCAAATCGCAGCCTCCTGCAGTAGGTATTATCAATGATAATATTAGAGGATGCAAGCACGCCTCTACCTAAGCTATACCGTGCCGTACTGTTCCGGATTTTTATCTGGAATATTTATTTGTTTTGGCCCTTTTTATGTAGTTGATTTATAGCTTTTTAAGCTTATTTTTATAAACAATTTTGATTATTATTAAACTTGACTTTTATGTTATTTTTTCCAAAACTGCCGTATTAATATAAATGTAGAGTCTCAAGTTCACTGTTCACGGCTTGTCTATTTATTACAAGGTGTAGTCAAAACAAAAGTTATAAAACAGAGGCGTATTAAAGTGAGAATGTGGGTGGGCAGCCCGCAGATCTGCAATACCAGAGGGATTTAAAGTGCGCACTAAACTTTAAATAACCACTTAATTCATAACACCTCTGATAACGCTATATTTTAGTTTTATACTGGCGGGTATACAAAAACAGTTGCTATGATATCAGGGTCAAAAAATTATTAGTTTCATTCCCGGAGTACCGATAGAAGTGAAGAAGACAGTTTGAACTCCAAACAAGTACGTACTATAAATTTTTAATTTTATCAATACCTGTACGTATCTTTCAAGTTTTAAACTGTATCCTTATAGAATTTTAAATTTTAATGTAGTATGAACTGATAATAATAAATAATAAAAGCTTTCAAAACTTAAGCATCTCCCGTTAGCATGCTTAAATGCAAAGTTTCCCGTTACAACCTAGATGTTACAAAGGTTCACTTAAACAATTTGCACTTTTATAGCTATTTGTAAACTAAGCTAAGCTCTCTCGGTTTAATTTGATTATTACAGGAACCCATTGTAGACACCAAACTATAAATGACCAATAGTTTGGTTGTGTTAAAATACCAGCAGAATATAGCGCATATAGCGAACTTACGTTATTTTTTGGTTATGTTGTTTTGTGGGTTATGTCAAGTCAACCGTGCACTAGTTGAGGTTGAGGTCTTCTCCTTATAAGTCAATTTCTCCAATAGTATATTATGGGTCACTTTATTTGTGATGGATCATTTCGATCGGTATAAGGATTAGAAACTTCATTCTAGTTCGTTTCAGTTAAATCGAAACGATCGATCGCAATTCGCAAATGGGCGCATTCAATATTCCTCTAAAGCAATCAGCTTTAAGGATATTATAGTGATAGGGATTATACATACACACACTCAGGTACATACAATTTTGTTGAAGAATAACAATCAGAGATGCATTGTTTATTTTTTACCTCCCAAACTCCCACGTGTTAAGTCTTTCTTTAAACATCGTCACAAGTGTCAAAACCTCGACAGATTCCGGAGATAAGACACACAGACAGACACACAAAGCCTCTAATCCCATTGTCCGGCTCGAGTGTCATAATATTTCTACCTGGTTTTTTGGGGACGGTTTTAATTTTCCAAATGCTGTCAAAGGTGGGCTTTTGAATTTATTGTACGATTAAGAATATCTTATTTCACAATGAGTTATTGTATATTCACTTAAATTGTATGATATCATATTATTAAATATTTTATGGCTAAGTGTAAGTTTCGGACGACGTTAAACATAGAAGATTAATTTAATCCAATATCTAAATTTTATTTCCTCGTCCATTTCATTATTTCAAGCAAAAGTTGCTAGGTGGTGCCATTTGGTGATAACAAATGTTAGATTTCTCACAATTTAATATTCCAACTTAGCTATTATGGTTCTTCATAAAACTACTCAGCTGATAAACAATAAAATGACAGTCATTTGTTATCCGCATTTTAGAAATGTCGTTTCGCGACTTCCGCCAGTGACGAATTGTTCACTAAAACTAATATCTGACGATAATAGCACGAGAATTTACATGTAGATGGTGATGGATCATATTGCTTGTTATACATTACATTTACATTTTATTACCTTCAAACGCAGTAAAAAGCTGGATAAAATAATAACAGAGATAATATGGTACCTTACAAGTTACAATGAACATTCTAAAAGGCCCCATTTTGGCTAAATCTGGACTTTTTAGAATGCAAAATGCACCTGATATTTCGATGAAAGCTTTTTGTGTTTCATTTCGATTTACATCTTTTCCTTTTGACTTTACTGCTTTCTTCGCAAGAAATTGTATGTTCTAAACTCTTTCCGACACTTTAAGACCCTGATTGATAGCTTAAGCCGTAAGCGCAACTCTATGTTCTCAAATGATTCTCAAGAAACGATCTGTCATAAAAAATAGGTATTGTCTCCACTATCGGCTCCAGCCTCCATCTTATACAGTTGGACAACCGCGGTTGACGCTTCCTAAATTAATGGATGAATGAATACTTGAATCGCATGTTAAACACAACCTTAACGATGTTACATGAATATAGACTTTAACACGTATAGATAAAATTGCAAATACATTACATGTAACATAGAATAGCGAATAATATGCACAAAATCCGTGAGTCAAGCTCTACATCGGCTACAAGGAATAAAACTGTCAAGCTGTCAAAACGTTTAAAACAGCGCGAGGAGTTGCGCCCGCGCACGACGGACAACAAGACAACACGACTTCATTTTTGTTGTGATAATTATTCAAATGCGGCTTTAAATATAATTATGTATGTACATCATTCTGAGTTTTTAATATTGAGATATTTAAGATTTTCGAGAATGAACTGTATTTATTAATATTTAGTTGTGAAGATTTTCAGATACGCTATTTAGATAATAACATGATCTATCTAGTATCTATGCTTCCTCAATATCTAGTATCTAGCTCTAACTTATGTTATCCAATAGAAATATTTAAGTTATGTTAGGGAATTACATACTGTCCACACATATTTTAAATGGATGTAAGGACTTACACAAAACAGGATGTAACATAACAAAGTGATAAAACTTTAAAGTGTGTAATGTGTATTTTATTTAAACGGGCAAATGGCCCCCCCCACACATTCCTACCACTGCAACTCCTGTGTCGCCAGGATCAACAGTGGCAACCAACCAATCTTAATTAATTTAATTAACCCTTTGATAAGATCTAAGGGATGCCCGAGGGATGAGCTAAACCTGTCTTGGGAGCCGCGACGAAATTAATCAGAAATTAATCCTCATCACCTTGATGAGTGGCAGTCTTCCACCGTGCGTTTCTCGCGTACCTAAGGCTGCGTCCCCATCAGACACGGCACGGCGCCGTACCGTGTCACGGTGGCGGCGTCGTGCCATAACACGGTGACGGCACCGTGCCGTGTCTGATGGGGACGCAGCCTAACTTTCCGCCGCGCACTGTAAAACTCTGGAACGAACTGTCACCAGCAGTATTTCCGGACCCATACGACTTGCAAACCTCCAAGAGAAGAGCGTATTCCCTCTTATAAGACCGGCAACGCACCTGCAGCTCTTCTGATGTTGCGAGTGGGCGACGGTATTTGCTTTCCATCAGGCGACCCGTTTTCTCGTTTACCCCCTTATTTCATTAAAAAAAGGTAGGAGGAGTAGGAGAAATCCAATTTCCCTGTATATCCAAATGTGTATGTGTGTGTCCCTGTCCCTTACATATAGTTTACTGTGGAAGTGGCAGCGCTGAAAGAGAAATATTTTATTGTGATTGGTATGGGCAAGCGCCCCAGTTTTTCAAAGCTTAAAAAAAGATATTTCAGCGCTGCTACTTTTACAGTGAATTCCATATAAGAGTCTCATACACATACTAAAGTATTATCACATTGTTTTGTTATACATTGTATAATTTATGAAAGAATCAAACCAGTAGTTTCGGAACCTGTTTAATGCAAACAAGCAATCAGCTTATAATATCACCCCAGTATAGATTGAATCGAACAACCAATTAAATCTAATTTCACAGAAACATAATAATAATAAATCAGTCTGCCAACGATACAACTGACAATCAATAAATTAATAATACAATTTGCATTGAATACAAAATCAAATCATTATAATATTTACGATCGATAAAAACTGTTGCGAGAATTCGAACCCACGACCATAAAAACACAAAACCACAAGAATAGCAATCAGACAAGTCAGAGTCTGTCGCACGTCGAGTGATTCCGCATGTACAATATTATATTCTAGACTTTTTGCTTCTTTTCGTGTAGGTATGTGGGTGCAGTTGTTATTTTTAACCGACTTTAAAAAAGAGGATATACCTGCAGGTAAACAAAGCTTCCCCGAATTCTAAATTCATTGATTCTGTGAGTGTATTTACGTTAAAAAACTTTTCCTGTTTGAAAGATAAGGAACAATATTTCAATGTTATATTTTAACATTGCCTATGGGCTGTAATGGGCTATGGGCCATGTAGGTAGGTGATGGGCCTACATAATACGAAAGTGCGATGATGATGGGTTTATAAGAGTGGAGAGGAAGAAGAAGAAACCCGTCGTCCGCAACCATCGCGGCACCGCACCCGAAGGACCCGAGCAGCTGTTGCGGCGTGAGACTCCCGCGACGCCGCTGTAAGTGTCCATGCTGCACTGGTCCACGACAGTCTAGCAGGTCGTGGGCTACATCAGGAGCAAGAGCCACTTCGTCTTGAGGGTCGAGCGCTTGGAGTCCCGCCACAAATTGAATTTTAGCTCCTTTGTGGTGAGAGTCCCGACGCACCATCCACCGACCTTCGAGAAGGAGGAGTTCTGGACGATTGGAGTCGTCTACAGGAGGTTCCGAGGACAACTTCCGAACACGTCCCACGTCGCAGACAATACGTGTTTAGTGTTTTAGTGTTAGTGTTAGTTTTTAGTATAATAGTATGTATGTTAGTCTATAAGGTATTTATAATATGGGCCAAGATGCCTGAGGTAAATAAATAAATAAATAAATAAAAATAATTTGGTCGGGGTGATGTCTAGCCGAAAAAATATATTGGCAGTGACGATTTTATATTTTTTATGAGAGTAGGCCATTTTTTATGTGGCCTTCATAGCTGCCGCCCCTAGGCCGTAGCCTATAATAGCCTATTTATAAATCCGGGG
This sequence comes from Lysandra bellargus, assembly GCA_905333045.1. Lineage (NCBI taxonomy): Eukaryota > Metazoa > Arthropoda > Insecta > Lepidoptera > Lycaenidae > Lysandra > Lysandra bellargus. Next base: position 8,178,861 of record HG995359.1, read on the forward strand.
CTGCAACAAACTATTTACATACTAACTCCATACACTCCATACATTTGGACTCCATATACTCCATACATTAATCGCACATCGATCAGTAGCTTTACTTGCCTATAATCTTCCAAAATCCGATGACCTTCTTAAGTAGGCTTTAGATCAGACACTTTAATACAATCGCTTAAACAAGGTGATAAGGTGAGCAAACATTGCTAGCGGATCAGCAAGTTTTTTGTTAGATTTTTGTTTGGAAGACTATTATTATAATATTCGTCTGCAGATTGCAATAAAAAGTCATTTAAGTATAGTTCTTCGAAAAACTATAAAACGTAATCACTAATCATCAAAATGTTGTCATCTGCATTATTTTTTATTTCATAATGTAACTAATAATCACCCTAACGGAGTGTATATTTTGCAAAACAGGTTTTTAGCATGAATATTCAATGATATACTTTACTCAGTAAATGTACGGTTCTCACTGGGTCGCGGAGTAGACAGATATTTTCTTTTCTACGCAAAGTAAATTCGCTACTTTCTCTGTTATAAAAGAGACTAGCTCAGAGCAACTGATAAAAAGAAAATGTATTTTCGTCTTGCTCGACATAATTAATTACATCCATTAACGGTTTCGGCGTTCCCTCTCCGCTGTTTTTCGCATGAAATATAATGGAACAAGTTTTATTAATAGCATTTAGAAAATATCATTAGGACGCAATGTCACAGTATTCCGCAATGTTCTGAATCTAAGCTCTGATTATGTCATTACTCGTTAGATACAGCTCAATACGGCCTCACTGAAAACTAGCTTGAAAAGTAACACTTTTATCTCTTGCTTGATACGGGAATCTTATGTGACGATGTGGGTATTCGTTTTTCGATAATGGGTGCAGGTATTTACATTAAATTTTTTTCATAGATATTTTTGTTTTTACTTATTTTGAACTTCAATCTTAATCTCTCTATATATCTTATATATTCAAAATCTTAACCTTTTAAGTTCTAATTCGTTTGTACGGTTCAGCGTGTCGATGAACTCGCACGTTGTGCCGTATCATCAATTTATTTGCATAAATTTAAGCAGTCATATCAGAATAAAGCAGATTATTAAGCATCAAGAACGTATTATTTAACACCTATCATCAGCATCAGCATCAACACTATCATCCAGCATCTATCATCTGTAAGGGACACTTACATACTTGTAGGCGGCACTTATTGCTACTCATCAGGCGGTTCACTAGGTCGTTTGCTAGTATAAAGAAAAAAAATAAGTGGAAATAGATACTAACAAAATCAAAATATGTAGAACACGTGAGAGGCAGAAGTATACCCGTCTCACACTAAATCTGTCACCAACGTTTGCTGCGCGCGCGCACTAAACGTGTCAACACCGCACGGGGGTGAAGCAAACAGTGTAAGCGGGGCAGGAGATATCCCAGATGCTGGAGAGAGAAAGAGACGGATGACAAGGGAAGTAATAATGTGCATGTGGCCATGCCACCACCGAGTGTAGACATATTAAAAGCTCTAACTAAAACTTAAGGGTGGTTGGAGTTTTTTTTTTTCGATAAGTCAACAGCAGGTCTATTTTTCTTCATTACTTACCACGTAAGCCCAAAGTCAAACACAACGAAACTGTAGCCGCAACGTCTGCCTGTAAAAGTAGCTCGACAATCAATATATTTTCTTTTTTAAAGCATTTTATATGTCTTTTGACTAGTAACGTTGTAGTAGCCTGAGGGCTGAGATATTTTTCCTTAATAATAATAACTATTCACACAATTTCATAAATTTCTTAGCATTGGGTTTTTCACTCCGGATCCCCACCAACTTAAAGAATATTCCTATGTAATTATAATATTATGTTTCGTCATCAATAGGATAGCTGTAGGGCGCAGGTCGTAGGATAAGAAGAAATAGATCTACCACTTTACCACAGTCCACAACTCCAAAAAAACGTACGCACGAGTAAATAAGCTATGACAGTGTAGACACAATGACTTAACAAGAAATGGTCTCGTGGTCAGCTCTAAGCCTCTTACAGTCCTCAAACTTGATTAACGACGACCTGACCCAAGTCACAAGTATGTGCTAACAGCTACAGACATCAATGACTACAAATAATGTTAGATTATGTTTCTGTATTATATCAGGTTACAGATAAACACCACGATAGCTATTATTAGGGTGCGTTTCCACTAAAGCGGAGCGGAGCTTAGCGGTGCGAATTAACCAATCGTTCCAGCGGAATGACAGCGAAGCGGAGCGAAGATTTCGAGCATGGTGCCTAATACAGTTACTCTATCAAAAAATCCATCCGTGCAAATAGAGATATGATTTTCAGGTGTGCGTCGTGATAATTATAGCAATTTTCTGCTCTATAAAGATCTCTACAGCTCGGGACTCTAAATATCACCGTGACAAATATGAAATGTTCCAGGTTCATGAGGAGTTGAGGACATACAGGCACCCTTCTGCATTCATATAGATCATAATATATAGTTTTAAGAACCTTAATCTACTTATTATATCTACTATTTACCACCTTTAGACAACAACGAATGGGAATTGGAATAATAAACAATATAAATAGATATTTTCATATTATATTATAAAACTTTGAGCTAAGAATATTATATTTTAGCAACTTGTAGATTATACTTTTATCCAATATCAGCAAGTACACTAGTTATTCAGTGGCTCTCGACAGCTGAGTCGAGCCTCGACTCAACTTGGCTCAACTCAGCTCAAGGGTTACGTCTCGGAGTTACTTCCAAACTTTGAGGGTTTTTGATCGACACCAACAAGTGCTCGTCGCTTCGCACGACTCAAAGTTACCACAGATATTGTCGAGCACACTTTGACTTTATCAAAGTTTTTATATATTTTTGAGCACGCTAAGTTCTGGAAACTTTTCTAAGATATTTTTAAAGTACACTACAATTTTTGAAACAATAGCGTACTTTGTGGCGTTTTATGCCCTAACTCTAGATAGAGGTTACCAATTTACCATATTATTTCTTATAGGTAATACTCTACATAAAGAAAACTGTTTGTTCTTCTTTGTTGTTAGTAATATGATCCATTTATTTAAATTATATGGTTATATTTAGTGTAGTTAACAAAATCAATAAGGGCTGGTTTACACGTATTAAGTAGATAAGTAGTTAACTAAATTTTAACTTAATTTTAAGTTACTTATTGCATGTAAACACAAAATTTAGTAGCAAGTAGTAAGTTAAAATTTAGTTAGTTAAATTTAGTACTAAACGAGGAAATTAGAATTTTGACTATTTTCTGTTAAGTTGGCAGGCGGGGCCTTGTCATTGGCAAATTTCGGGCAGGCACTTCAAATTAAGTTAAAATTTAGTTACTACTTATCTACTTAATAGTTAATACGTGTAAACCAGCTATAAGGCTTTCGCAAGAAATGCAAAAAGTTGACAAAACAGTGTTGACGAGTTTTTCTGTTGTATTGGGAAAGGCCACAAACCACATTCTCCTCAACCACAACTACTCAGTAACTCTCCGAGTTTGGCCATTGCGAAGTATACTTAACATACTTATGCTTAACTACTTAACAGCATTTATATGCATAATTAGTTGGCATCTTGCGGACAAAAACTTTAATGGGTAATGAGTAATAATTAGTTTTTTTACAACCTTGTGACAATAACACATGTGATAGATGTGGTCTGGAATTGCGAATTATTCTTGTTGAGTCAGTCTCAAAGTTATCTTAATAATGTTCTAATATTTAATTGTTTATTTTCTTTTTAAGTAATCTAAATGAAAATACACTATTATAGGATACAGATATAACGAGCAATGCAGTCGATTTATTTTTATAGTAGAGACAAGTCAGAGCGCCAGCGTTACCAAGACCAATCCTTCCATTGGCCATCACTAGTTTAATTTAAACTAAAATTATACGTTTTATTTAATGTAATTCTGAATTAAAAATAACCAGTATCTTTCATATTAAGACAAACATTTAAGTATACCATAATATGAATCGCGACAAATTAACAAATAACCAAATTAGCAGTTAAGCAGAAGCTGTAAAAGCTTCCATAGTTAATTACCACAAAAACAGCCACAGTGGCCACTTGGAAACACGTGCAAACATTTGCTACACAATTTACCACAAAAAACGAAATCCCACAAAATATTCATCGACGCTTGCCCTAAAAGCTCTTGAGAATAAAATTTAAAGTTTCATAACATTTTATTTTCAAGCGAAATCACCTGTTGGACTTTTCGGGTTCCGTTTATATCAACAGCAACATCGGAACCCTGATGTACGTCCATTTGTCATTTTTCGAGAGCGTAGCTGGAGATGTGTAAAATTAATAATCGCTAAAATACGTCTTACAGACCCGCGGTCCTCAATGTTTCTTTAAATAAGTATAATGTTATTATGACTATAAAGTATAAGTGATAGAAATGCTAAAACTCAGCAACTTGACTATTGACTATTGACTATGTAATAATTTCGACAGCGAATAACAATTATTGTACTGTAGGACTATATGATGCCAGCAACTCCGTTGCACCAAAATTCGTTTATCTGATAGTTTGGGCGTGAGGAGGTAACAGACAGACAGACCCACTTTAACATTTATAATATAAACATGGATGTCACTTGGGAGACAGCTGATTAAATAATATTATGTAGCCAGCTCCTAGCTACGTGTGCCACTTGTCTATGGCTTTTCCGGAATCTGTGACCGTTCCTTAACTGTATAGCCTACAGGCTCGCCTTATATTACCTGTAACGTGTTCCTTATATCCACTACATAAGGTATATTATGTACTCCGAGGTAAGATAATAATATGTAGATTGGAGAGTGAAGTAAGCAAACTTCATAGCAAACACTACAGTACTGTGATTGTTTCCGTGTACCTCTACATTAGCGCCGTGTCCGTGTGGCCAGTACTTTCTAAGCGCGGGGCCATACTGATAGACAATGTTACTTGCCGGGTCATGGTCATACTGACGGAAAAATTAGCGTCAAATACGTAGGCACTGACGGGACGTTAAAGCTATGTTTTTTTATAAAATAAGGGGGCAAACGAGCAAACGGGTCACCTGATGGAAAGCAACTACCGTTGCCTATGGACACTCGCAACATCAGAAGAGCTGCAGGTGCGTTGCCGGCCTCAATGCTACGTATACCGCATTATGCGGCCGTAAAAGCTATGTCACATTGATGCGAACTTAACAAATATAAGCATTATTTTAGGGCATGGTCGCATTAATAGATCAATAGGCCTTTTTGAAGCCTAGTTTACACTGATGGAAAAGTTAGTCTGAAAGCTGTGGGCGCTGTTGCACACTGAAGAAGAATCTTGCCTCATATTATTTTCTTCATTAGGGTTAGTTCACACAACGGAATATCTGTCCTCAGAAGAACAGTCTTGCTTCGTAAGGATCTACATCAGATTGGGGACATCGGGCAGGATATGCGGGACTCCCAAAACGCAGGACTTACCTACTAAAACTTCATGGTGCTCCACTCCGTGCTCAATCTAACTATAGCACCAACCGTAACACCTCATAATATAAGGCCAGGTCTACACTAACACAACATCGGCACCATAAGCAGACAGTGCACATTATAACACGGCCACACCTAACAATGTATTATCGCGGGGCCACACTAAGCACAATGAAACCTGGCGTAACGAGGCACTCGCGCTAACGAACTGTATCGGCCTGGAGTGTCACCCCGGTGACACCCCACGGCACGCGACACCTCCACGAGTGTCAATTCTACGTGTAAAACATTTTTCAAGTGTCGCGTAATGTATCGCATTGTCTGTTTGCCGGATAACGGCAAATAGTGTGGCGAAGTGGCTATTGTCATCGATGGATGGATATGAAAATATGTATGAACTAATTGTTATCAATAAATTCATCGTTTTTTATTTTTAACCGTAATACGGATTAGATTGTAAATTTTTTATAGGTCGATCCCACTATCTATATTATAGACAGAGCGATGCAGCCGTTCGTGGTATGAAATCGAAATCCATAGAGTAAGTACCAGCAACCAGCGTGTTCAGCATAGACGTGGGAGTCGATGGAGCAGACAAGTTTTGGAGTAGATTAGGGTTCTGCAGATCGACGGACTGACAATTTGAAAGGTGGTGGACATCAGATGGCTGCCCAAGATCGAGAAGGTTTGCGTTCGTTGCGTGAGCAGTAGACGACGATAGGCTGATGATGATTTTAGAGTCTACATATCCAGTCAGTACGTAACCTTAGTGCGCTTGCGCAGACGGCAAACACAGCCCGTTATCCGCGCGGCTAATTATACACACGCTTTGTTTTGACTGCACATTAACAGACTTACTGTACAACTGTATACTGCACAATGTACATACTTCTCAGTAATAGCCAATGCAAATAAACCATAGAGAGTTTTCAACAAGTGATCAAAATATGACTTGTTATTTGTGTTTAATTGAAACAAAGTCATTATAAGAGTTACGGAGCTTTAATTTAATTTAAGTCTTTATACACAGATAGACACAGAGCTCACGATCTTCTTTTTTCAGTACGGCAAAATGTACGATTTCTACACAAACCGATGTCACGGGTAACATCAAATTAATCGTAAGAATTAGGTACATAACATTCAACTTTTCAACGTAACAATTTCAACCGAATGTGATAGCGTTGCCGCCGATTCTCCGTAACCGTGATAACTCTCATTAGGAGTTACTAATTAGTACAAGAGCGGCGGTTCTCTACTGATTAATGAAGTTTCCGTGTGTGATTTTGATAGCAGTAATTCCTACTAAGACTATTTTTATTTATTACACTAGCGTTTGTCCAGCGTAGGCGTTGGATGAACGTATGCGCAGCGCAGACGCCGCTACAACGCGGCACGTACGTCGCGTTGTCGCCGCTTCTCTACTGGAACAATCAGTGCGCTGAGCTAGCGCCGCGTGTGCGCGACGTATACGCCGCGTTGTCGCGGAGTCTGCGCTGCGCATACGTTTATCGAACGCCTACGCTGGACAAACGCTAAAGCCTAAAAGCATTTACAATTCCTCTGATGTTGCCATTGTTCATGACAATGAGCCTTTTCTGTCAAGTGGATACTCGTAGTAACAACGGTTACGCATAGGTAGTTTTGTGTTTTGAAAAACTCCTAAATTATGGTCCGAACATGACGGAAATTAGCACGGAAAGAAGATAGATCACAGAAAAGGAGAAAAGGATAACAGCAAATATTTATTGAAGGAACATGTTTTATTTTGCGCTGTATAAGTCAAACAATAGTTTAATATTATGTGCAATTTCTTTACACAAATGTGTCCATGTGTCACAAATTATAAAGTCGCCTATTCGCTGCGTTGTGAGGGGTGTCACACATTAACATAATTAAAAGAACTGTCACTTAGTTAACGGATGCACCCCTGACGACAGCTCCCTCGCCCGATATTATAGTACGGGACCCCTGAAAACTACCGTCAATATTTTTACCGACTGCGAAGAAATGGTCTTGGTAACCTGTGTATGTATGAACTATGAATGTGTGTATGTTTGTTTCATTGAAGCGTATGTATAAAATTTAACTCATTCTTCATCTGTCCGCTTTATGTCTTCATGCTTCAACCATTAAAATCACAGAGAAGGACAAAGTCTTAAGGGGGTGACAGACACGAGAGTAAGTACGCGGACTTATGGCTCGACGATCTTAATCGCCTGTGTGTCAGCAAAGAGCCGCGAGCCTGGGGGTTACCATGCCCCCTGCCCCAGGCTCGCGGCTCGCGGCGCGTGTGAGCGATTGTCGTGTGTCACCGACGCGAGCCGAGTAAGTTCGCGAACTTAAAACCCGCGTACTTTAAGTTCGTACGTCTGTCACCCCCTTTATATTATGAATGTATGTCTCGCGCGCGCGCTACGACCGCGAGCGCGAGACCAATCATTAATCTAAGGACAAAGCATAGCTTTTGCCGTGATAATCATATTTCGGTGAAATTCAGCCCCTCTAGCATACGCCAACGAGAAAACTTTGTCTACACGTTTTCTCGATGTTTGATGGCGTTTCTCTTCATCTCTATTGACCCTAACATGACATACATTTTTCTCGTGTAGATCTGTCGTTAAAATATATCGAAATAATGTCAAAAAATGATTTTGACATTATGTCATTATCGACAATATAAACTACACACGAGAGTGAGATATCTCGAGATTTTCTCGTTTGCGCATCTTAGGCCGGCAGTTGCGGGCAATCTGATCTGATAATATCTTGATACTCTTGATATATTTATATTAAAAATAAAGGAGTTTTAGTATATTTAAATGTATTGCGAACCCCACGATACCCAGTTTACCCCAGAATGACTCATACACAGGATCCATTACTGACAGCTCGCAAACACAGCTAATAGCAGCTAGTGTTGCACATATTACATTACTGTTTACCGCTTATATTGTGGTAGGGTCGACCAATATCGTTCAGATGACTGTGCTAATATTATGTTGATAATTTACTTCTGGCATCACTGATTTCTACTATAGCGCTTTCTCTGGCCGCGTGCTTCTATTACTATCTATTTTCCTGTATGATGAAGATTTCAGAACTCTGAGTGTTTGTTATTGTCACTTTTTACGCTAACGACGGCTAGCTATTTCTCATCCCGTACAAATGATAATCATAGTTTACTGTTTAGGCATTGATGAAGATAAATCACCAAAACTAACCACTCCGATTTGTTTTGTAGACAATATGAGACATCTACAAAATTCATGCTCGATTAGTTTAAATCAATGAGACTTACAAATTACATTCTGCATTTGTAGTATAATGCGAGCAAGCTGTAGTATAATGCACGAGAGAGCAGACACAATAATAACAAACGTATAACGAGGGGACCACCGTGCACTGAAATGACATCAGAAATCTCAACAGGACCAAAACAAATTTTGCATAATTCCAGCTGTCAGCCCTATTCATAGCGACACCGCGACGCTTGCACAGCTGTTCCCAGCATTACTTACCTCAGCTGTTCATAATTACTTTACCTCTGGCTCTGACAGAACCTTATTGTTCTCGACATAAGGGTTGATAAGAGATTGACCCACTCTCACAGATACTCCGAAGAGTAATATTCTTGAACTACAGCAGTCAGTAATAATATCATCATAGTGCAGAGCTAGCTGGCGAGAATGGCGAGCCTACGTAGTGGAGCTATGTCATAATATTATTATCACGATTCACGACTTATATTGGACTTGGCATAACCGAACCAATAACATAGTCATCACTCATCAGCCTATGAAAAATTTTCAATAATAGTACAACATCAGCCAAATATGTAGCATAAAAACTCGAAACCGAAACTGACCTACATGGTATAATGATAGGATAAGTAGCAACTAGAAATATCTACATCAATAAAAGCCTCTGTTGGCTTAAAAAATTAGAAACTAAGATGGCGAACAAACATACAAATCCACTGCGAACATAGCCGTAGCTTGTATGAGATGTAGTCTAAGATCCCGCTGCAACGAGGTCGCTGATTTTACATTTAATTAATAATACATACAGTGGGTCACATCCTGCCAGCGGCAGTATGGCGTTCCCCCGCCCACGGTGAGCTAGTGTTTGGGCATGCGCGCAAGACAATGGTGTACGTATTAGCGATATGGTAATGTATTACGACACGTCTCGCGTATAATCAAACAAATAAAAGCGTTTTGTACTGACGGCGGTGCTGCGATTTTAATCCCCGAGTCAATGTTCAACAGGTGTTTAAATCTTTTGTAGTAAGACCGTTTATTTTTAAGTTTCTAGCTTACTGGATAAGCAATTGTACCTACTATGTAACCGTAATGTAAACCATACTAATAAAGTTGTAATATAATAATTGTGTCTATATTAGATCATAAATTACATTATACATGTCTGTGGTGTGATTACGATCCGCCCACAGTCCTGTGTCAGGACACTTTATGTGGCGACCCGTTACAGAACCACCCGCGTCGAATATTTAAATACTAAATACATATTAAAATGAAAATCATATAAATATTGACTTTTATAAACATAAGATAGATATTTAGCAGAAATGCACGGCTATTCTTGAAACTTAGAACTGGTATTGAAATTATTTTAGATAGTGTTTAGTACTTTAGTAGGTACATTATGGAATTTCAAAAACATTATCTTTGATCCTTGATCTTAGATCTTATCTTTAGGAATTTTAGATCTTAGAAACTTATATTCTGTTTAATAGAAAGGCTGCTTCAAAGACTTCTCTACGTACTAAAAGCAAGACCGGCTTCCATTCCAAACGGACATAATTACATATTATTACATACGTACATGTCTATGTACGGTTTTTAATTATTGTTTACCCATCATTTCGTTAGAATGGACGTACCCGGTACCGTCAAAACGAAATCCTAGATCCTTGGTTTTTGTTCCATTTTTTTACGAAGTCGCAACCAGTATGGAGCGTCATTAATTTGATTTAAGCGGCGGTGCTTAAGAAGTTGTAATGTATGATAATTACATCGCCTCGGGACTAATGTATTCATTTTTGTCCTCACTCAGCTGGAGCTAAATATGAGTTTTCAACTAAAATTATTACCTAATATAATACCTAGGAAAGTTGGGTTCTAGAATAATGTGAATTGTAATCTCGGAGGTATGATTTGAGTTTCTTAATTAAAGTTATTCAAAGTTAGAACGGTTGGTTTTGGAACGTAGTGGATGTGGAATCTCAGCCTAAAGTTTAGCGAGCCACACACAGAACAATCTGTGAAGCCACACATCTATCCGGTCAAACTATAATATCTTGTGTAATAATTACAAACGTCACACATACATGTAACGAAAGTACGCCATAATTCGTAAGACAAGCTTGATAGCTTGATAGCACTGTGTGCGTTGGTTTTACAAGAATATAGAGTGAACGTGGTTAATGTAACCGCCTTCTGTATATTTCGCTTTTGCTGTTTTCAATTTTTTATTGAAAATGAAATTTAGAAGTTACATCACTGCTTGGAATTAAGTAAGTAATTAAGCTAGCTAGACTACCTAATTTCCCCAGAATGAGAAGAAATCTGAGCTCTGAGGCTTAGCCACCCACAGTAGGCTATGGTGGGGATCGTTACTCACATTAAAAGGCTGCAGTAGAGTCTGAGATTCTGATGATGATGCTCTAGAAATATCATATGCTGCGAGTCATCCGAGTGGTTTTTCCCCGCAATCGATATTCGGTCAGCGTGCGATTATCGAGTCCGTTTAAAACGACCCCCTCTCCCCCCTCCCCCCTGGCTTCCCCCCTGAGGGACAGTCTGCATGTCAATCGCGGGTACTCGGAAATGCAAACTGTTGCATGTACGTGCGAAGTTGGAATTTGCGCGGATTGTCCTGTGGACTAAGCAGAAACGATGTAGCTAAGTATTTGCAAATTGCAACATTATTCTCTGCTTTCGCTTTTGTTATTACAAATACGTAGCTGTCAATCGTTTCTTCTAAGCTCACGATAGTTATGCTCTCATGTAATCTAACGTAATCTGAAGCAAAACCGTAATGTACGTTTCCTAGTACCACGTTTATACGTAACACTAATGTACAACTTCAAGGAATTTCAAGTTAAAAAAGTAGAGTCAGTAATTAGTAAGTATAGTATCATTAAAAGATGACTCACGCTTACAAACCTGTTTAAGACTTAATTTATTGTCAAATGAAAATAAATCATAATTAATTTTAATTAATTTACGACAAGATATTTTCATCCACAAGCCATGTGTCCATCGAGACTCGATTGTCATGCGGATGAGTTATGAGTGTACGAATTTAATTCAAAACATATTCGTGCTAAATTGATTTAAAACTTAAGTGTATAAAGATTCAATATGTAAAAAAATATTGCAATCACGGGAAAATTAAAGAACAAAAATTGAGCTTTTTATTGAACTCTAAATTGCGAAAGAGCTTTTTGCTAAAAGGGAAATCTACGGTATCCCACGGAAACAGTGTAAAAGTATATTTGGTCAAAATCCTTTCAGAAAAAATTTCTGCTTGATAATATAAGTATAATGCCTTATTATACACTGGCTGTCCCGGCAAACGTTGTTTTGCCATTTAAAGTATTTCTACTTCATCAGTTACCCCCCCCCCCCCCCCCTTACCCCCTCTTTTGTCTCCTAAGAGGGGTCGGGGGAACAATTTTATACACCAGATGTTAAGTTAAAAAACCGTTAATAATATGAAGTAAGTCCATTAAAGAAAAAAGTTTGATACAAAATCTGACCCCCTCTTTGCTCCCCTTAGAGAGATGAAAGGGGGGGGGGGGATTTTTATACACCAGATTTTGAGTTAGAAGAAGACAAATATATCTGCGAAAACCGTATTCAAATCGGATCAGTAGTTTTCGTGTTAAAGCAAAAGTCTTATACAAAATCTCACCCCCTCTTTCGTCCCTTTAGAGAGGTGGGGGGAATGTTTTTATAGACCAGATGTTAAGTTGGAAGAAGACAAATATATCTGCGAAAACCGCATTCAAATCGGATCAGTAGTTTTCGTGTGATAGTGGAACAAACATACAGACAGACAGACAGACAGACAGACAAAAAAACTAACCACATTTTTGGCTTCTATAGCGATGTAGTAACATCCCCGCTTATTATTTTTTGAATATCTTTTTAAATGTTAGTGCAGTCGCCAGAGGTTTTAATCTCCGAAAATTGTAATAGTGAATGGATTTTTGTTTTTGAGGTGTCATTTTCTTTTTTACACTGTAACTTGCAAAGCTTACCAAAAATTATTTTGTGCTTTTAATTTTTTAGTTACTAAATTAAAAATTAATATTTCACCATATAAAACCGTTCCAGAAAAAATAATTTTTTCTTGTTCCTGTTATTTATTTATTTTATTTATTTAACATTTATCGTACACAAGAAACTTATTCTAACACAAAGACGACACAAAGGAACTGCTTATTTCTACAGAAATGTCTTACAGCAGCCCTACGAAGAGAAAATACGATGTAAGAAAATGGACAGAGCGTGCACAATGTTAATTAATGACTCTTATCCGTTTGTTTATGTTGAAAATTAATCAAATACATAATTTTTTAAAAGGAAAGTTTGTTTTGCTAAGCTAAATACAACTATAAGGTTTTTGCAACGTTTTTAGAGATTGACGCTCGTCGTAACCAAGATAAAAGGGTTTGGGTGGATTTAAGGGTTGTAAAGAAAAGTGTGATAAATTTACTTGTTGTGCGTATTTAATTTTTAGAGAAATTATAACTTTTAAGTACTTAAACACGTTTAAATATCTCCAAAAATGTGGAAAATAGACCGAAAATATTTTTCTATATTTGTTGAGAATTTATTTAAGTGAGAGCTAAAACATTAAATGCATCGACAAATGAAAGACTTTTTCTAGTCTTTGAAATATATTTAAATTTCCTACCTAAAGCCAGAAAAAAATTGGGTGCTACAAATCTCACGTACATACTAAAGACGCATGCTGCGACCTATGTTTGAAAAATGCTTACCTGAATACAAAAAATATCAGTTCTTAACCTAATTTGTATTTTTTTTCCTTTAGGTATGTTTTAGCAAATATAATTAATGAAAAAAATAAATAAAAAATCAATTTTATTCTGTAAAAACCTAACCAAAAGAAATAAAATACAGATTTTCTTCGAAATATCCGTGAAAAGTTTATGCTACATTTTCAGAAAATTCAATAAAGTAAGTGCTATAAAGTTATACACATTAAGAAATAGAAGGCTTTGCTAAGCCTGAAAAATAATTTTAAACTTCCTATTTAAAACCAAAGAAAAATAGGAATGCCATTTACCTGGCGAGGCACACAACAAGCACATTTGGAGGTATGCTCATCTACATACAAAAAAAATAATTTTAAATCTAAATAATATAAAAATATATAAATATTTTTTCAACTTATTTTCTTTCTTTGGAATTTAAGCAACGATACAAATCAAAAAAATAATAATATATTTTATTATTTTGCTATATATTTAAAAGAAAGAAATATGCAATTTTCTTCAAAATTTTACAGTTTATGAGTTTACAGTTTATTAGTTTATGAGTATTTATACGTGGGAGAGCCATGCTTCGGCACGAATGGGCCGGCTCGACCGGAGAAATACCACGTTCTCACAGAAAACCGGCGTGAAACAGCGCTTGCGCTGTGTTTCGCGCAGTGAGTGAGTTTACCGGAGGCCCAATCCCCTACCCTATTCCCTTCCCTACCCTCCCCTTTTACCCTATTCCCTCTTAAAAGGCCGGCAACGCACCTGCAGCTCTTCTGATGCTGCGAGTGTCCATGGGCGACGGAAGTTGCTTTCCATCAGGTGACCCGTTTGCTCGTTTGCCCCCTTAGTTCATAAAAAAAAACTTGAAGTGGAAGAGAATAATTTAAAAATCAAAAGCACAACTTTTCAATAGGTAAACTTTATTATTTATGTAATCAGCTACACATTCCTTTTTTTCTTTTCAATTTTCATCCACTATTGGAAAAATCGGAGGTTTGCACGATTTTTACGCTCTGGGAACTCTACTAGTACAGAATTTTCATTTCTACAGTTTTATTATATGTATAGATGGCAATGGGCCGGGCCCCAATCCTCATAATATTATGTACCTCGAATCTCAAGCTGTTCTGCTAGTGACTTGGGAGGTGCGAGAATTAGGACTCAAGGCTTTTCTAAGATTGCTATTCGTAATTAGCCCTATAATAATATGTATGTTATGCTTACTAACCTAAGTATTACACCTCATATCGGTATGTAATAATCGCGGGTACGGCTGTGCGGTGGCGGAGGAATTCGCCCATTGTGCCGCCCACACCGGCGCCCGCGCACCGCAGACACAACATGGTAACACTGTGCACCCATTACAGCTAAGCTGCCTGCAGGATTGCCCGATCAATGAAAAAGATTAGGCTTGTCATATGACAGGACATATAGAAAAGATGGGCCTGGACTCAGGACTTATATTTTCTGTTGAGCACTGATATCTCTATGACCTAGCACTCACTCACGTCGAAAAGCATGCAATTGCAAAATGTATATTTTATATTGCACGTACGACGTGTCTAAAATAAGTTATTCTTATATTCCAGGGACTTCCAAAGTGCGAAGAAGGAAATAGTGCCGTGGAAGACTGCTTGAATACCAATAATAGTTTAATTTGTTACTACGTATCTTGTAATTTTTATGATTACCGACCTATGCATTGTCAATTGCTTAAGCCTTAAATTATTGAGAAGTTTGAATAAGAAAAAATACTATTATCTACTTACTCAGCTAACCTCAGTAGACTATTCGCCCACAGTAGTAGAGTCCAGAGCTCTGTAACAATAAATTAAATCTTATAAATATTGCTATCATAATAATTATTGTTACAAATTAGGTTTGTCAAACAACTAGTGGCCCCATAAAGTCATTATTTAAATTATCTTTCGCCATCTCAGTGTAGCCACAACCAGGACGAGTCACGACATACGTAGGTAGAGCCTTATTATCGTGAAGGTAATGTACAATCGACTGAATAGTTATAGCACTTTTAAGCTTTATTACCAAGCAATAAGAACGAAAAGTGTTGCATACGGTCTGAAACCGACTGTACATAATAATAAATAGTTATCTAATGGTTTAATAACTCAATTATTTTAATATGCTTTGTCAGATAATTTGTAATGTAATTTTGCCCTTAATCTTAAGTTCTTAATGCAAGTAATTTTTCTTAGATGAGGGATTTAAAATCCCAGCACTTTGTTGCCCCACGATGCCCCACCAAGATTGCAAAGCTTTTTAAAACATTATCATGCGGTGATATTTGACAAATAGCGAAAACGATCGTGTAAACTCCCCATTATGCTGCCTAGACGAAAATAGCCAACTTGTATTGGCTTGTATCTTGACAAGTAAGGTTATACCACTGACAACTTAATTACTAGTTATCCGGTCGTTAATATTATACACAAGTCTGTGAGACCGGCGCCGCCGCGCCGCACGTGCGCGCTTGCCCAATTATTGTTGAACAAAACCACCGATTACTAAATAGCTGCTGGTCATGCTGACTAATATTATGAATGCTAACTACATTTAAGTACAAATGCGTTTTGTTATTACAAATCCATTCTCGATTGTATCAAGAAAAGTGTATTCTTACAAAGTCGCGAAGGGCAAGGCGCCATATACATTATGACATGTGTTGAATGACGCATCAAGCATGAAATAATTCAGCTTTAACAGCTATAAAACATGATCTTCCCTGTAGTTCATATAGATCACATCTCCCAAGCTGTCGGTGGTCCGAGTGTGACGGGCCGTTTACGACATCCTGCCCCAACAATTACGGTCTGTTAACTCGTTTTTATATTAGTTTGTAATTACTAATAATATATTAGTTTGTACTCACACATAACCTCTATAGCTCTATAGTCAAAACCAGAGTTTCCTAAAACTCGATGGCAAAAAAATGGTACATGAAATCTTAAAAAAAAAAATTATGGTACCTTCCATACACATCAAGCGGGGATGAAAATTTTTTTTCGCATCCACCCCATCGTGTGGGGTGTCGTTGGATAGATTTTTAAAAACTATTATGAGTATTCGCAGATTATTTTCCGATTTAGGGATCCGTTTGTGAAATATTAAGTCTTAAAGTGGAAAAAATCGTTAGAGTCCAGTGTCGCAGTCGCCCCCTTCTACCAGCTAAACGGTTGCTTCTGGAAATGTGAAAAAATTCACGGGAATAGGAAATATGCTGAATTTAAAAGGAAAACTATCACAGCTAAGAAGACTTCATAAGTTATTAAGTAATAGTCGATCAACTAAAAAAAATGTATTCGGCGATGTATAAAGGAACTTTTCGTTCAAATTCCTTTTAAAGTAAAGATAATGTTGTTAGTAGTGTAAAATACGTTATAAATGTACATTCATTGACCATACAAAAATTTTCAAAAACTAGCGGTACTACGGAATTCTATATTGCGCGTGGATTCTATAGAATCCAGGTGATGCTGCAACAGCAGCATGCAAATATTTACTGTTTATCTACGTCTTACTGGTAGTCGCTATTAAAATGAGCCCAAACACGAAACCTCTGCTCTAAGTTGGTGAGGAGTTGGGTATCCTATTGATTACCAGGTGATGCTGCAGCACCAGGTCAACTTTCCATTAATGTGTATAGTACATTCATAAGTGTCACGAACCAGAATGCAAAATATAAAACCCATCAAACGACTGCAAGTTGCTAATCGTCCTATCACGAACCAGATAAACCGTGATATTTCAGCAATGAGCAGGCTGATGATGATGAACTATAGCTAAGAACACTCTCGATCATGTCAGCTTTCAAACAAAAAAACTAGATCAAAATCGGTCCACCCGCTTGGATGCTACGATGCCACAGACAGACACACACACAGACACACAGACAGACAGACACGTCAAACTTATAACACCCCTCTTTATGGTCGGGGGTTAAAAATACATAATTATATTGCGGGCAACATAGCAAGCTACTCTCGACCGGGTCCTGCAGTCTGCACATAGCTATATGCCGGAAAAGTCCCCATAAATATGCAGATTTAGCAGGTGGGGTGTGAAATGTAATTTGAAGTGGTCGTGCGCTAATTACTGACAGCCACTGACTAGTGACGTCATTGGCCCTCAGCCACTAAAGGTAATGTCCCCATCGTGGCGTTTTAGTTCGTGCGTGTGGCTGCATCATTAGCTCATTGAATGTTATGATATTTAAGGGGAGGCAATTTTTTTATATAGGAGTAGATATAAAAGTTATCGTGGTTGATGTTTTATTATCTAAGATCAGATGTGAGTAGATCTCTGAATGTTTAAAGCATTGTACTATCAGAGAAGTTGATTTCTAGGCAGATGGGGAATCTACCTAGTTTGGTCGCGTTACGTCAAACCCAGCCGACAAATCACAATTAACATTGAATTGACATGATCCGGCCAAATGACGTTGGTCTGTCAACTACCTAGGAATAAATTTCCTCGATGGTACATAACGGACATGTTGATTATATTGACGTAAGATACTTAATCAGCAATCTACTTTTCATGAAGCTAAAAGGAAATGTAGGACCTCTTAATTTAGACAAGAAGGCAAAGGCCTCAATAAAAAGGTTCCAATAATTTTGGAAAGTAATCTGTCAACTATCAAGACTCTCAGTAAATAATTATTATTTTCTATACCTTTTTACATCTCTCTGTTATCAACACGGTCAGTGCCGTCCCGCGACACCTCAATTAATGCTCCTAGAACTTCCAACATCCCCCAGCACCTCCAACACCCCCAACACCTCCAACACCCCCAACACCACCAACACCCCCCGTACCTCCAACACCCCCATCACCACCAATATCCCCCGGGGGCAGGTCCAGGTTATTACATTAAAAACCCCATCGTAATTGCATCAGTGACATGGATAATGTCGTTATCAGGGCATGTTGTTATGTCCCATAGGTGATGGATTGGTGATGGATACTTAAGTAAGTTTATTACTGTGAAACGGCCCAATTAACCGTTGATTATAATGCAAACCAATCACTAATATTTTCACATTACCCAAGTTATGACGATGTTATTCGTCATAAAGGCGTTATTTTTAAACAGACTTCTAAATAAAGGGGTTTCTATGTTGTATAGTAAGTTGTAGACCGTTTCAATAATTTTTTGTGCACTTCGTTTAAATTCTATTGGAAAACATCCCGCAATAAGAGTTTAATTTTTATTAGTTTTTTTAAATAACTTTACACCAGTTGTAGGGAAATTGCAGGAAGACTTTTCTTCACGGTAAAAAAGGTATGATTTTTTTCTATGAATCAGACGTACACGTTACAAAAGTATGACGTCACTGCGAGCTCTCGTGGCGTGTAAACCACGTCGGTAATGACCCTCGACAGCGTCGTTATGCTCTCAGACTGGGCCCAGGCCCCGACAGGCACCCAGCAGGCCCCCAGGCCCCCGGCAGGCCTGCGCGAGGCCCTAAGCGCTGCTATTACACAGACAATAGGGTAAGGCCTAAATTACTTTAATGAGTGATCTAAAGTATTTAATACTCCCCTATCTATACGGTGGAGGATTATGCTGCTCTATCCGTGTGGATTTAAAAAGATCGTATTTACCCAACAAACAAACTAACCTTATAAAATTAACTCAATAAGGTATAAACTCTTACACTTGTTATAAAAGAGCATTCATTATGCCAATGTTACTTATAATGGCACACTATTAGGAGATTTGGCTAATATTACCTTTATTCTTATAATTTGGTTGGGTAAACGTTAATAACTCTAATTGTTGAAATATGTTCATCTTATAGTGGCTATTTACATTGCTTTTTAGCCTTATAATATTCAAAAACATATAAAAGCTTTTAATATGGTCAATTATTCTTATAAAAGTAATACACAAGGTAACTAATAATGCTTTTAACTTATAGGGGCATTTAATAAGACATCTATCCAACAAACGAATGCTAACATTTTATATGACCTTAACAAGGATAAAAGCAATCCATATTCCCTTAAACAGTGATTATAAAGATATTATTCTCTTTAAGGTTACATTAAAATGCTTTAGATAACTAAATTCGCCATTTTAAACGTACAACAGATTGTGTGAATTTCTTGCGGAGCGGTATGATCGACCAAGTGCGAGTCGGACCTTCGGACGAAGTGATCCATACTTTCACAGAACAAAAAAAAGGCCAAAAATCTTTTAAAGTTTTTAGGCCTTTGTGTAAATTTCAGGTGCCTACCTGTTACCATTATTGACAAGCAATAAAAGCGAAAAAACATGTTTGCTGTATAGGAGCCCCCTTAGATATCATATGTATTAATTTTATTTTGTTTTATGTATTTGTTGTTATAGTGGCAATAAATGCATACAATCCCGACAAATTTCAAAATTGTAGCTATTGTGGTTCTTGAGATACAGCCTGGAGACAGACAGATAGACAGACAGGCGGACAGATAACGAAGTCTTAGTAAAGGAGCGATGGTTACAGAAAGAGAGAGCGATCGTTAAAGAAAAGTAAAAAATAAAACAATTAATTTGATAATCACGTATTTCAAACTTAAAATTAGTGCGCAAAAGTGAGCTAAAATCCTTATAAAGAGGTCTCTTTCGGCCAACCCAACTACAGTGGAAAAAATAATATTTTTTATATATAATAAACGGGAATAACACTAGCTAGGTGCGATTTTGTTAGTATGAAAGGAACCCTAACGATATGTAAAATGGCCATATCATAAGAAACAATTGATGCCGTTATAAAGTCTTTACTCTCATAGACTCCTTATAGACGATGTGTGAATCCTGTTGTTCTTTTAAAAGCACTGTATATAACTTGACTAAATAATTAATGACGTTTTTAGCACAAAAACAGCTTAAATTCAAGGGCGAGTTGATACCAAAACACACAGCGTATCACATTTTATCATGCATTTTAATTCCCATACACTTTTCACTATAAACGAGCACTAAATTAGGTAAATAAACTACGCATAAAATAATGACTTATCGTTTACTTGATAGTAAAATGGCTGACATTACTATTTCTTCTCCAAGATGTTGCGAAAATGTAAATCACTTATGACGGCAAAAAGGGTAAACGGAGTTTAACTCCCTTGTATCGGACACGTATAAGGGTGATCGTCCGTATTAACGCTTTCTATATGTTTCTTATAAGTTGAAGTACCTTGTTATTGGTCATTATATAACATGTATAAGGAAAAAAGCGGACAATAAAGCAACTATAATAATAATAATAATAATAAAAATAAGTTTATTTCTCCCACAACAAGTACAGATGAGTAAATAAAACAAAATTAAAAATATGACATGTACATTTAAAGACTTGCAATGTGGGAGACAGGAGCCCAAACTAGATTAACCTGTGCCTTGGGACTCCTGGCTCCCCCTCTCTAGTTCTCTTAACTAACTAATAACTTAAATATTAACAGTGAGTTTGCAATACTTAAAAGTTATAAATAACAAACGTTGTATGTACTACATATAAAACTAGATTGTATTACTAGCTTTTTATAATTTTTGTGTGTGTATGTTTGAGAGTGTGTGTATGTGTGTGAGTGTGTGTATGTGGTGTGTGAGTGTATGTGTGTGTGTGTGTGAACGTGTGAGTGTGTGTGTTTGTGTGTGAGTCTATGTTTAAGAGCTTAACATGTAATTATTATCACTATGTTATGTTCAGCAGGTTTTCGGTTTCATCATAATTAAGTTTCATCAACCACTCATTTAACTTCATTTTGCATTCACGGTTGTTTAAATGATAAATTGAAAATAATTTGTTTGCAGTGTTGTACAGTCTCCCACTTCTAAAATTATAAAATTTTCTGGCAAAACTAGTGTTGACTCTATTGTATGGACAAATGTGAAAGTATCTACGATTTTGAAGAATGGAATTTGAGGCTTGATATTCTATAGTTTTGTGTTTTCTAATTATTATTTCTAGGATATATAATTTTCTTACACTTAAAACATTCGCCATTTTATATAGAGTTGCTGAGGGCAAGAGACGTGGCTGGCATAACGCCACTTTAAGAAGCATTCTCTGAGCACGTTCAGCTTCCAGCATTATCGTTTTGTCGGATCCCCCCCAGACTGTTATGCCGTAGTTCACGATGGATTGACACAGGGAGAAGTATATTGTCTTTAGCAGCTTCCAGTCAGTTACGTGCCTGAGACATTTGAACACATGCGTTAGTTTTCGAATCCTTTGAATAACGTTTTTTATTTGCTCATGAAAGTTTAGTTTTTCATCGATAGTAAGGCCTAGGTATTTAATGTGAGGAACTCGCTGTATTTCTGTGCATGAGCAGTCAGATGTCTGTAGATCACAGGAGTGGGCTAGGATTTTGAGTCTATTTAGGCAGCTTTCCATTTCTTTAGACTTTCTAATTGTAAAGGTAATATATTTCGTTTTACTTGCATTTAGAGTAAGAGTATTCTGTTTCAACCAGCGTGTTACTATGTTAAAGCCATCCTGTGCTAATTGGAAAGTTTCATTCCAAGAGAGACCATAGAATGTGAGACAAGTGTCGTCTGCGTAAGCAATTATTTTACAATTTTTGATGTTGAGATTGCACAGTTCGTTTATGTAACACAGGAATAGGGTTGGACCCAAAATACTGCCTTGAGGAACACCAAATTTGACAGGGAGATCATTGCTTACTATATCACCGATTCTTACGGTCTGAAATCGGTCATGCAAATAACTCTTAAGAAGCAAAAGTGGAGTTCCCCGTACACCAATTTTCTCTAATTTATCTAATAACTTGAGAGGGCAAACCGTGTCAAATGCTTTTTGAAGATCAATAAATATTGATAGACATTTATTCTTCCTGTCAAGGCAATCTACTAAGTGTTCTGTAAGATTGTGGAAAGCATGACTAGTGGATTTTTGTTTTCTAAACCCAAATTGGTTGTTTGAAAGAATACCTCTGCTCTCTAGATAATTTATTAGGCTTTTATTAATAATACGCTCTAAAAGTTTCGAAACAACTGGCAACATAGAAATCGGGCGGTAATTACCAATATTTTCTTTATCACCGGATTTAAATATTGGTATTATTGTAGATTTTTTTAACGATGTTGGGAAAATACCTTCATTCAAGCATCTATTAAATAAAAATGTTAATGGTGGAACAATAACTTCTTTAATATTTTTAGGACACTAGATGTGATCCCGTCGTACCCAGCTCCGCAATCAGATTTTAAATCAAGAATCAAACGATCAACCTCCTTTTCCGTAGTAGGGAAAAGTACAAATGACTCACAGCAAGATTTCATTTGATTTTTATCAGTTACCGCCTTTGGTGAGACCTTTGTACTTGTTTTTATTTTGTTTGCGAGTTCAGCTCCTACGTTAGCAAAGAATTCATTTACGGATTCCGTAGACTCCTTTTGGGAACTTTTAATATTTAAAAGTTCGACGGGAATTTCTTTTGATTTTATTCTGTTGGCAATTGTGTTTATAGCATTCCACATTTTTTTATTATTTTTACCTGCAGATTCTAATTCATTTTTCTCATATTGTTGTTTAAATTTTTTTAAAATTTCATTACAAAAATTCCTGTACCTTTTATACGAATCAATTAGAATATTGTTTTCAGGATCTTTTTTAATTTTATAGTGCATTCTGTCCCTAGTTCTAATACATCTAAGTAAGCCTACTGTTATCCATGGTTTTAAATTAGTTTTACTTTTAGTCTTTTTAACGTGAACAGTATTATTTTTTACTAGACCTTCAATACGCTCTATAAACAGGTCCATTGATTGATCAACGGAGATGTCATTTTTGTAGATGTTGCTGAAGTCACATAATTTAGCCTCCTCTAGAAGTGTGTCATATTTAATTTTATTGAAATATTTTGATTTGGTGTAGGAAGTAGTCGTATTTTTTGTTTTAAGACAAAAAAGTACAGGTAAGTGATCCGTTATAGCGCTCTTCAGGACAAAAGTATGTGATGATAAATTCGACTTCAGAATCAAATGGTCAAGGCAACTATCATCTCTTGTAGGATCGTAAAAGGTTGGGACCATACCGTAGTAAGCCAAAACATTAAGATAACTAGACGTTTCGGAGTTAAATTCGGCAATATTAATATTTACGTCACCAATTAAAATAATATTTTTACAAGTAGTCATCGTTGCGAGTAGATCATTTAGGCTCTTAAGAAAATTATCTAACAAGCGAAAACAAGGAGGTCTGTAAATTGCAATTATTACTGTATCTTTTCCGATTTTTATAATTAAACAATTTGCTTCTACAAAATTGGGTTCAACAACCTTACACTCTAACTCATCATTAATAAATAAGACTATACCGTCATTTTGATTGTAGTTTTTGGTAGTCGAGTAACTTTTATAACTAGTTAGTGTAGGAAGGTTGTTTACGCACGATAGCCAGGATTCAGACAAAACTATAATATCAAGGTCTAATTGCAATCTGTTGTGTAAAACATTAAGTTGTTGGAAATTTTTATTTATGCTCCTGATATTTTGATGCAGTATTTTGAGTAAAGAATTTGGGTGTGGCAAAATTGGTTGACATTCTTCCGGTTCACAGGTATTAAACTCAGTTATGTTAAAGTGGTCCAAAAAATCTATATTATTTTTGGCTGCGAATTTTAAATGATTTGTTTGTGACGGTAGCTATAGTGAAAGTTAATATTACGATAAGATTTAGTGGCCGGAATAAAAAATTGCTATGAAGATTTAATGTGTATTTTAGGTGAAAAAATAGATTTAGGTGAGCTTTTGTGATTGAGTGTAATGGTGAAGTAACGTTAAACTTGTGGTTTACAGAGCAAAATTTGTTGTGAAGTCTTAAAACTATAAAAATTATAATAAAATAAATAAAATAAAACATGCAAATAACAGGCTCTAGTCAGTCTTTTTTAAGAAGAATGTCGAGGTCACTTTCATTGTCTATGCGAACTTTTGGTTTTCCTTCACTGTGACGTAGAAATATCCTGCCATGCGATGTCCAGCAATATTTATAGCCATATTGAGCTTTAAAATTTCTTGCTAAGTAATATAATTTCCTGGCTTTTGGTGTAAGACAGTCTGATATGTAGATGGGTTCATTATTAATTGATGCTAACTTCAGATCAGATGCTTTTAAATTATTACTGTTTTGTTTATTGTACTTTTTTAAGCCAATTTTTATCGCTTCTTTAGATTTAAATGAAGAAAATTCTATGATTATTGGGTTTCCAGCTTTTTTATTTTGCATGCGAAATATATCTTTTATTTCTATTGATTGCATAGGTACTTGAAGAATTTTGCTCATATTTAGTGTAATTGCAGTTAGGCTTTCTTTAGTTTCTCCTTCTTCTATAGGTATATTTTTTAGTTCTATTGTGGTGATACGTATTTTACGTTCAAGCTGTTCAATTTTATCATTTAGTTCGATTATATATGTTTTTTCTTGTTTCTTTTCTTCTTTAATTTTTTCTACTTCTCTTAAAATATTATCGTATTTATTAGACAAAAATTGTATGCTTTCCTTTATCTCATTATTTTGCTTTTCTAGTGCCGCTTTCATTTCTTCAAACTGTTTCTCCTGTCGCTCGGTTTGCTTTTGAAACAATATTCGCATCTCTTCCAATACACTTGACATAGTGTTTTGAGTTTGGGAATGCATTGGTAGTGATGAGTCAAACGTCTGCGGGCTACGTACAGCACGACGTTTGCCAGTTCGTCTAGTTTTGTTTATGTAATCGAACTCGAAACCATCTTTCTCGGTGTAGTTGGGTTCCGAGTCGTAGTGTGCCGGTGTACGTGAAGTCGTTGGACTTGAATGTTCAATGTTATTCGAGCTCATTGTTTGATTAGGAGGAGTCCGTTTTAGAGGCATGTCTGTAGTTTAAAGTTCACTGGTAAATATATTTTGAGAAGTAATAATGAAATATTTAAAAAACTTATGTCGATCGCGAGGATCGAACTCCGGTCTCCAGCAGGTGGCGGTTCGTTCGGGCCTCTCTGCGTTGTGCCAAAGGTCTCTTGACGTGTCGCTGTTAATATGCGTATATAACTTGCTGTGATAATGTTGTACTTTTGTTAAGACGTCATGCCGGTACAACGAAAATATTTTTATTGTAATGTTTACGTTTAGGCCGCACTTACTTCACTTTTTTCACAAATGTTTTTACTTTTTTACTAAATTTCGGCTGATTTTGTCCGGTTTTTATTTCACTTTTTACATCACTGTGTGTTTTGATTAGTCTGTTATAAAAGTTTTTGTGATTTACACTGTTTTTTATGCAGAAAATATTTTATTAAGCGGAGCACTATGAAACACGTCTGGTTGCTGTCAAAGTCCAGAGGGGAGGACTATAAGGAGGGTATAAGGTTATTATTCTTATAAATTGTGCCCAAATGCACCCTTATTAGCGATAATACGACTTCTATTAGAATATTATTTTTGGCTATATAAGCCACTACAAGATCAATTTTTGTTAGTTGGGTAAGGATCACTCTACCAAAGAAGATTATATTCTATCAATCAAACTAATGTTATTGTTAGTCGTCAATAACTTACAGTACTTATCAAGCGAAAATCTGTGTGTGTGTGCGTATAATTGTTACTTCCTTCAAATACTATTTGTGAGTCCTTTACACAAAATTAATACAACTGAGTGTATTTTGACCTTTGTGGTCATTTGTAGTAGCTTAAGGCAGGGATCAATCTCAAACCAAAACGATAACCTTGCACACAACCAAAGACCAAGCGTATACGCATCGCAATAAGATTCATTTTAGCTTAGCATAAAACTGTAGTTACTAGGGGCGGATGAGGTTTATGCCCGCCTTAAGGGTCTACACAGACGGACCGCATTTCAACTGCAATCCAACCGCAAATTTTAGTTCAAGTGCAGTTTGAATGCAGTTGACACGACTGCAATACGACTGCAATAGAACTGCAAACAAAACAGTTCACACGACTGCACGCCGACTGCAACTGAACTGCAATCCGACTGCGCGTTTGGTTTGCAGTTCTATTGCAGTCGTATTGCAGTCATGTCAACTCCATTTAAACCGCACTTGAACTGCAATTTGCAGTTGGATTGCAGTTGAAATGCGGTCCGTCTGTGTAGACCCTTACACACAGGCATAGGCTACATTTTCGCCCGAAAAGTACAGCGTTTCCGTGTGAGGCTTTGCTCGTAGACCGTAGTAGAGCTTAGGTTGGGTTGCACCAACTTACTTTAACTATAACTGTAACTTTAACTAAAAATGTAACTATAACTACAGTGCAAAATATCAAATCTTTGGTTAAAGTTAAATATGGCGTCCAACCATAACCGCTCATACGTATATCTAAATTTTTCGTGAAAATTTACTATGTTTTTACTATTTTTACGGATAATTAAATTTTTTATACTCTCAATCCCGTTACATGTAGCTTCAATAAAAAAATAAACGCAACAGACATCTGTGAATTTCTCCAGTCAAAGTTAAGGTTAAAGTTTAAGCTAAAGGACGCCATATTTAACTATAACCGTAACTTTAACCTTAACTTTAACCACGCCTCTGGTGCAACCCATCCTTAGTAGTTTATGAATGCGAAAGTATATTGTATGTAACATATTCACCCAGTCTCCCGGAAAAGGAATTAGGATAGTTTTTATTGCGGCAAATGTGCGTATAATTATCGATTTTATTCAGTCAACTCCACCCTAAGGTTCCGTAGACCAGATGCAAGTTAAACTCAGTTTAAGAGCACAAAGGAACTGCGAAGTCACAATAAGGAGCATGTGACAGTCGGAAGTGGGCGCGCTGTATCCGCAGACTGCATAGTATAAGTTGCATATATAGTTGACAAGCCGTACCCTTGAAACCAAACAAGCTTAAAACATAATAATTATATGATCTCATTTACGATTTAAAATTATATAAAACTAACAGTTCCACGTGATTTCAAAATATAATCAGTAAACGCGGGAAAAGTAGTAAGTACCCCATATTTTTTGCGCGGCGAAAAGAAGCCTATACACAAGCTAGGCATAGGCATTTAGTACATGTACTAAATTTAATTAAAACTGGTCCAGACTATTTTACGTGTGACCAACTGAAAACAATTTTTCGCGATTTGCAAACGTTGCTTAGACTCTATAATCTATATTTTAATATTAAAATTGTCGCGTCGCAGACTGCAGCTACTTTACGGTTATTTTAACTTTAAATTTTATTTTTGAGAGTATTAATATCAAGCTATAGTCAATATTTGTCGCTGTCTAGAAATTAATCAGCTTGTTGCATTCTTGAGTAGTATCATTAGACACGACGTCTTATATATACGATATTGTTGTAAGAGCGACATTAATAAACAACTATTATTTTTAACAAAAAATTAAAACCGACTTCCAAGGTAAAAACAATATTAATAGCATCCTTATAATGTGAACTAAAAAGTATTAAATAATTTTTCCTATCTAATATGTAGTGCCTTTTCCCGAATTCGGCTAAACCTCAACTATTTCTGTACTCAATCTTCATCATTTTGAAGTCGGTACCAGATATAGCTGAATCTTTATTTCTTTGACAGGTTTCTGGCACCGACTTCAAAATTATGAAGATTGAGTACAGAAATAGTTGAGGTTTAGCCGAATTCGGGAAAAGGCACTACATATTAGATAGGAAAAATTATTTAATACTTTTTAGTTCATATTATAAGGATGCTATTAATATTGTTTTTACCTTGGAAGTCGGTTTTAATTTTTTGTTAAAAATAATAATTTCACTCTTTTTAGTTACCTAGTAGGTAAACTGTTAGTGCCAATTCAAATTGTATAAAAAAATAGTTTCATATTGTCTTCACTAGATGTCACTGAGGCGCTCCTGTGTCGCGCTATCGCTTGTACGTAGAAGTTAGGTAGAATAGGTAGTTGTAACTTGTAACAGATTTCTGTCGTGTTGTTGAAAGTTTGTAAGCAACTGACAACTCAACAGTGAGCTTGCCGCTTGGTGTGAGCAGTGAGCATTGAATTGACAACATAAATCATAATATTGAGTGGTAATTGATCTCGTATAATTGTTATTAAGTTGACCTCCGTCATAGTCCGCGAATTTATAAGTGGTCGTCGGTGGTACTGCGTATATTCTACGTATCTTATTACAATTTGTTAAGACTGTTAAGAGTCATACGGCATACCCCAAGGCCCAAATATCAAGTAGATAGATACATTTAAACAATACATTTAAAAAATCTAAGTGAACACGTGCTGAAAAATGCTCGCAGCGCGGCATGCCGCATGCCCTGACATTCCGGTTAGGACTTGAATACGATGTTACGTGACGATGAATTTGAATTGCATGGTAGCATATGCTTTCTGTTCTTAAAACAACGCCGAAACTCCCAAACGTGTATCTATAAAGAGTCAGGAGTTCTCTCAGCATCTTCGAAACCATGGTATACCTTGACCCAATATTTGACTTTTTGGTAGCATATTCTTAGTACACTTCACATAAAACCAAAATCACCATATGTTTCCATATAAATTTCGAGGAGTCCCTTCGATTACTCCTGGATCCCATCATCAGGTCACCACTCTTGTGAACATGGTACCAAATTGGAGTGAAACCTAATACAACAAAACAAAAATTTCGAAAACAAAGTAGTAAGTAAATATTATCGCTTCGTAGTTTAAAGTAAATATTATCACTTCTTTTGAATAGCATGTTTGTATGAAGCCATCGCGCTAGCTAGTAGTATTAGTGTCGGTAATAACTAATATTATCTTCTATACTAATATTATAAATGCGAAAGTATCTCTGTCTGTCTGTCTGTCTGTCTCGCTTTCACGCCAAAACTACTGAACCGATTGTAATGAAATTTTGTACACAGATAGTCTAAAGCCTGAGAAAGGACATAGGCTACTTTTTTAGCTGGAAAAAGGGGTTGTAAGTGGGTGAAAATGCGTAAATTTGTTAAATATAAGTTAGTTCCAAAAATGCATAACAGATGGCGCTTTGAGTCGCCTACATCGCGCTATCGCTTGGTCATAAGTCTTTCTATAAGTGATGGTACCATGTAAAGTTACATTTTCTGATTCTATCGATTGTTACACACGTTATTAAATAACTCACTACTCAGTACTCAGTACTTTATTGAGTTTATCTATGTAGTGACATAACCATGATAAACTATAGTTTATGGGTAAAGCTAAATGGCTGATTTAAGGGGTACCAGGGTTTTAAAAAGCTTTTAAATTTGACACAAATTTTGTTGACACCGCGCGCTATAAACTGAAGACCACGCGGACGAAGTCGCGGGCAACAGCTAGTAAGTTATAACAAATCCTAAGCGTTATTTTACCCTAGAGACAGTATAGAACTAATAGACTATAGATGCCTATTTCATAGTATAAATATTATGCAGTAAAACACAATTAATGTTGGACCAGCAGAATCGGGTGAATGCACACATACGCATGATCTTAGGCCGGTATAAATAGTCAGTACTCAAGATGCGTCTCGGTCTCAAGACACGGTCCAGGCTCTGTGATTGGTCCAAATTTTGACAGCCAACCAATCACAGAGCCTGAACCGTGTCTTGAGACCGGGATGCATCTTGAGTACTGACTATTTATACCAGCCTTAGACAGATTTAGCGAGCAGAACATTATAATATCAGGAGTACGCGTAAAAATGATCTCTGTATTGCACCAATTCTATTTCAAGGATCCGTCTGAGTTACGCTACTGTGTATAATTGTATTGTGTGTATACAATATCGTGCGACAACGGGCCCGCGCGTCAGGACATTTCGCAGTCGATTTAGCGCAGACAAAGACGCGGCCCACGAGCTGTCGCATAACGCATTGTGGCAAGACGTGGCAACACACGACATGCCACAACGCGCCATGCCACAACATGCCATACCACGCCACGCGGGACACAATGCCACAATGCACGTATATTACTTATAAGATAGAGTTTTACAGAAGAAATTATCGCGACAGATTTAGGCCACTTAGGGCGTGTGCATAAAAATGGGAAACCTTAAAAATTAATTTACCAAGTATAACTGTGTGATACAATACCTAATATAAAAGTGATACAATCTGAGATTTTGGTGCAATATTTTGTTTGCACCAAAATCTCAGATTTTCATTATTTTAATGACCGATCATTATTGAAGTATTAAAAATAATGAATACGAATTAATTGATCGTGTATTGAAATATTTGGAATTAATTAAAATATAGTGAAACAAATTTTCCTTGTATTTTATAAGAATTACTGGAGCATTCATAATAATGTGTACAGTGTATCTATTTATCGAATATAGAAAACTATAAATTGTTACCTGCGGGATGCCAGCGCTACATTGGCTAATAAATATTATGCAAACTCGTATTTGCATATTTATCATCAAAAACTTGTCCCTGTTGTGGCAAATAAATCTATAAATTATGGACACGGTGAACTTTGTCAATAATATAGACTGAAATCTACTAGTATAATCTGTAGTCTGCTCTTTAGTCTTCACAAACGTAGTACGGGCACCAGTAGTCAGCCTTTTAGTGGAAAGCGGAAGTTTAAATGTGGGTAGAAAATTGATTAAAATAGTTATCAAAAACCTTTTGTACTCATTCACTCAATCATTTATTAAACTTTGTTATGAAATTAACATATAAGATAATTTTTCTTAATAAGTATTGAAAATAAAGGATTTTTCAAAATAAGGCACATTTCCCCAGTATTCAGCCGTCACAACCCAGTTCTCTACCAAATAGCTACCAGTAGTCAGCCTCTCCTTAGATGAGCCTCGAAAGAGACCTATGGAACTGAAACAAATAAACAATTAACTAACTTAATTAAAAAACTAAGAAATTACTTGTTAGGTAGGTGCTTCATAAATAAATGAATAAACTAAGCAGCGTAAGTTACTGATGGCTGAACACTAGGTATACCTAACGTGACCATTTATTTGATTTGTTAGAGCGGGAATCATCTACGGAATACACCCCCCCCCCCCCCCCCCTCAATAATAATTAATGTTATTTTCATTTTATTAAGGTATAGAGTAAACAATTGAGTAGGTATTTTGTGAATATTTCAAGTGCCTGTCTGTTGTATCTACCATAATATTTTTAGGCATTTCGAACATAAAAATACTTTTAAATTGTCGTTTGGTCTGTTTGCGAAAGCGGGACAATTTCAGCCTCGCGGGGGACAGCGGGACAGACTGCCTGAAAGCGGGACTGTCTCGCCCAAAGCGGGACGTATGGTCATTGGTCACCTTAGGTATACCTCACCAGTACTCAGCCGTGGTTCGGCCGTATCTAGTTAGGCGGCCGACTACTGGTTTTTATATGGAATTGTGTATGACCAGTACTCAGCCGGGGGTGGCCGAACACTAGATAATGTACAAGAAACGCATACCCAGTAGTCAGCCACCTCATTATTTAAACGTAAAAAATGTTATAACAATATATTTTAATAAAACATGACACAAAAGTTAATAACAAATCACAATAACTCACCTTTTTGTACGGCACTTCCCACTAAGAAAATTTTGGCGCGCACGCCGCATCTTGGCTCGACTAGTGACAACGTCGAATTCATAGAAGTCGAATTGAAATCAGATTACCATTTCTTGCAGCCACTTAGCGTCATTTGCATTGTAACGTTCAATAAGAAGGCCAAGCTTTTTTTAAAAGTAACTTGATTGGTTAATTTGCAATAGAACGCTATTTCTATAGGTTTTTAGCTGGAAAAGGCTGACTACTGGTGTGGGGCTGACTACTGGACGTGGCCTTACCCTAGTTTAGTAGTTCTATTAATCTGTTCTGTGCCTAGATTGAGTACCAACACTACCAACTTGCACCTGTTTGGGTTAATTCCATAAATAAGTACTTACCGGGCAAGTATTGAACAGCTAATAGACAGTTCCCGGGAACATGTGAACTAGCTCGCGTTAATTATAATGTGTTTACGTCAATTTATTTAGAAAAGTGCAACATTACACCGCGGCCGCATCCGCCCAATACATTATACTAAAAATAATGTACATCCTGCAATATGAGCTCGCCTTTACCCCGCCCATCGCGCGTGCAAAACCCCACCCTAACGCCAGGCAATTAGGACGCAATTGAAACAGCGCGCTTTATTTATGAAGTGATTCCAGAAGCAGAACAACATGATTACGAGGGAAAAAATAAACGTATTCGAAATTTAAATATCATTTAAAAAGTTTAAATGCAGGCGCTGCTGGGGTGATTTGAGCTTTATTAAAGGCGGGTAGGGTTTAATTTGGTATGCACATCGTAATGTTTATTTAAACGTCGCGCGTCCATAGACAAATTTATCTATTAGTATCTACTATCTGTGCATGCGTTCGCCTGTCACTGTGACGAGCGTCATATTTTAATATTAATGTTGAGTTTAAGTGATACAGAGGATGCGGGGTGAACGTATTCGTTATTACCATACAATATCGTCGTATTATCATGCATAATGATTTAGGTAATCGACTATTAATTTTTTGAAGTAGCACTTACTGCGCAGACAGTTCAAATAAATTAAATATTGACATCGTTTAACTGATTTCTCTGTATGATAAAAGCAAAGAATATAGAAAATCACAGTAGGTAAATTGTAGAAGCAAACTACCTGTACTTTCAAGTTTCTAATACATAATAAGTATTACATACTTTACTGCCGCTGGCCACCGCATGGATGCGACTAACGAAAATGTAGAGCTAATCTTAAAGTTGCTTGATTTTTGAGTTGAATTGGTGGCTACTCTGTCCATATTCAAAAATTGAATTCGAGCTAAACTAAATGTATACGTAACACGTGACAGATTATTATTCTTATTATTCTTGCGGCCATGAAGCCTTTACCTCCGAATGAACTTACGTTCAGCTGATAGACTTTACATCTGATTTGAAAACCTATCATGTAGCGTACCCACGGCGAATCAGAAAATTCATTCGTATGAAATTTCGTGACTCGTGGCTTGGGCCACATAATTCAATCTTATTACAGTGATAAGGCCACATGACAGGACTAACGAGTCAGATCAGCGACAATTGGCGTCATGAGTGATGACCAGCGGCTGCCATCCACATCCTGACACAGTTCATCAATCTCAGTCAGACACCTCATCACAACCCTTTGGCTATCACATTAGCTGCATCCTTTACCGCCAAGATCAATCTTTATTTAGATTATTATGATGTAAGTAGACGATTGCGGTTGAGAAAGTCACTGAGAACAATCTAAGTACTTACCTACATTAGGTTATGTTCTTTCATAGAGTGTGGGATATGTACCATCAGACAAATCCATCTATAGGTAGACGGACCTACGAATAATAAAAACTAAGGAAACGTAACTCCCATACTTCAATCGTTTTGAATTTGGTTCTCAAGGTTCCAAAGATCTCTAAACCTACAAGGTTCTTTTCGCACACCAAAATATATGGCAATAGCTACGAAACGCTATAAGCCGTTGACAATGATCGTCATAAAGTATGCACTATGCATGTATTCGGGTCACATTTTGTAAATTTGGAACAAATTTTTTGACACAGTTACTCTCCTTAATTTTTATTATTCGTAGCGGCGGACATAATATTATAATGTTATGTGGTTATTTAAGAACAGTTTCTAGTCGCAAACAGTGCATAATTGCAATTTGAGACCCCAAACTCCACCTGCCTGTTGCCTACCACTTCTATAAGTCACTTTTCGTTCCACTTCAGTTTTCTTATCACTCGAGCGTTAGCTGCTAATGGATGATGGATCTAGATTCTAGTGTAAATTTTAAAATAAAACTAAATGATGCCTGCAACTCAGTTGCGCCAAAAGTCTCAATATAATATATGAACATAACATTTCAACAAATTGAGTATTTACAAAGGACAAAACGGATTTTAGATTGATAGGGCGAGGAATGGTAGGGGGGAGGATATCATACAGAGAAGGTTGGTTCCTTGGACATGAGAAGAAAATGTGGTCTAGAGTGCCCTCATCTAGGCCGCATTCACGTAAGGAGTGATCTCTCACCCTAATCTTGGCCAAGAAAACTGGCGTGCAACAGTGTCCCAGTCTCATCCTATGTCCTTTCCCGGGACTCATGCCAAATTTCAACAAAAATCGGTTCAGCGGTTTGGGCGTGAGGAGGTAACAGACAGACAGACAGATACACTTTCGCATTTATAATATTAGTATGGATAGCTGCTTCATAATATCTAACCTCACAATGTCATTGTATTATCACAAGATATTCGTTAGTCCAATGCTTTTGTTTCAGGAAGTTTTAACTGTTCCAGCATTTAAAGATCAATTAACTTATCCTGTGGCTAAAGGCAAATGCCGCACTCAGAGACATTTAAAGTTTGACATTAATTAATGTATGGGGCTTATGTCAAAATTTTCATTCAATTCCATTTAAGTAATTATAAATGTTCGTCTCTGCTCTGGCCTCTGAGTAGCGGCAGTAAAAGAAATACATAATTTGAATACTAATTCAAATATCGTTTTAATCACAGATATCATAAACAAATAGAGATATTAAAACAACAATTGTTGTTATAATATCTCTATGGTTTTAATATTATAGCAATAAAATGTGTTACGTGTATGAGTAGGTGCTGCTTGGTGTGGGTAAGGCTATATTATGGTATGAGTTGTTCCTGCACCACTACCATTGCAGTAAAGTACGCCAGTTTAAAACCATTGTCAAGTGTAATTCTCTATGTTTATGACTGTACACTGTACATAGCCTAGCCAACACCCATGTAATAATTGTATATTGTGTACGATATCATTATTGGAAATATTGTTCAGTACTTTAACTCTATAAGTACAAGATTATCTTTACCCGGGGGCCGGGAGTCGGGACTAAACAGATCCATATTCTTAATTAAATATTATAAGTACGAGTGTGTCTGTTGATCTGTTACCTCTTCACGCCCAAACCACTGAACCGATTTAGATGAAATTTAAAAGACGGATACTTTGAGACCAGGGAAAGGACATAGGATACTTTTTATCCCGAAAAAATGTACGATTCCCGCGCGATAAATGAATTTCGGGCGTCATCTAGTTTATGTATAAACAACAAAATTTACATACTTACTTATTTTAGATAAAAATTTTATTGAACTTTAATCTTCATATAAAATATAGTTATTTTACAGTTTCAAATTAACAATTGAGCATTATCTTAAGTGTAAATTGTATAACATAATTTATGTAGTTGGAAAATTGTAAAGCAGTTTAAACTTATTGCAAATTAATAATGTAAACTGTTAGAATTATGGTTCAGTTGGAAACTTTTGACTTTTATCTATATCTATTATCTATGTAATGAGATTACTGATTATAATACTGTTCTATAAATAACTACTTGAGCTGTGCCTACTTTGTTAGAAGCTAAACCTTAGAAAAAACTCTGTATGTTATAGGACTACTCTATGTAATTGGATTGAGAAATAATCATAGCATTATATATTAAAATCCCATTACATACATACACAGAAAAATATCATCAATATCCGCGTTACTTCACACCAAATCATCCTTGCAGTACTGTAATATCCCTCTCACACGCGTGGTCAGTGACGTCTCACTCTGTAACGTGACACCGTGCAGCGCCGCGCGCGGGACTAGTCAATAAACCTGTCAAACGTCACCACACGCGATACTGGACTCTATCATAGAGGGATAAGGTGAAGATTGGACTGGCGTGGTGGTAGCTCTAGGTGTGGATATAACGAGGTACTAACGTAAACTGTGGACTCAATCACACGGCGCGTAGACCTTGATGGTTTTAGATATGGACAAATAAGAAAGGCCATTACATTATGGAAGTGTCCGTTCTATCATGGAGTAAATACACGGTCTCTGGTTCTATCTAAAACATGGTACGAACAGACATAAATCCACAAAATTTTATGTGCGTTAATATGTGCGGTAATATTAAAATGAGCATTATGAGTCTTGAACTTTTGGATTTTCCAAACTTTTAATTTGTTCTAATCGACTATTAATTCCGTGATAACTATAAATAATTACTGTAATTATTTTCAGTTGTCAATCTATACAGTGAGACTTAATGGTATGAGTTTCTGTAAGCTAGTTCTCGAGTATTGAACTAGTAGGAGGGTACCAACTGCGTTGAAGAATCCCTCTCTGGATGTCCATGCTCAGGAACCCTTGGAACTGAGTGTGGACGTCCAGGCCGCCCCCTGTATTCTGGTGAGGACACAACTGCGCTCCAATCTGCTCGGGCAAGAGCAAACACATAAAGGCACCCCCCTCGATGTTATACATGGACTTCTGTAATATCAGGGGATTACACTCTAACCGTAATGAGACGTCAAAGCTGGCTTTGCTCTTCTTAACCGAGACGCAGATATAATCTCCGAGTGCCATATCATACTTATCCCACCCAGGGTATCATCTCGAGCACTCCGTTTTGGCCAAAGCTAGAGTGTGTGTGTATATCAGAGATGATATCAGTTCTCGCCACCTCAGCAATCTTGAAGTTAGGGACCTCTCCACCTTATGGCTCTGCATTGATTGCGACGTACACCCTCGCGTC
This sequence comes from Lysandra bellargus, assembly GCA_905333045.1. Lineage (NCBI taxonomy): Eukaryota > Metazoa > Arthropoda > Insecta > Lepidoptera > Lycaenidae > Lysandra > Lysandra bellargus. The sequence continues at coordinate 8,215,980 of HG995359.1, forward strand.
TATACGCGCCTCTACAATAGGTCCTATAGTGGTGGCCCCGAGACAGACCAATATTATTCTTTGAGCACCTGCAAGCTGCATCAGATTTAGTGCAGCGGCACTCGGCAGATCCCATCAGTAGAGATTATACTACCTACTTGGCGACTTTAACGCCTGCCACGCCGACTGGCTTAATTGCAGTAAAACTTATCACGCGGGGAGATTTGTCTGCGACTCTGCCCTTGCGAACGACCTAACACAACTGGTTGCAACGCCTACGCGAATCCCGAGATGTGGACGATCAGAGTCCTTCCCTGTTGAAGCTTCTGCTGAATTCAAATCCAGATGGCTACCAGGTATCCGTTACCGTTTCATCGGATCATTGCCTTATTTAAAGTTCTGTGCCACTTACGTGTGTATTGTGATAGCGCAATGTTAAATACCGTCGTGTGTGGCAATACAAGTTAGCAGACTGTGATGGGATGCGGTCGTTTTTGCATCATATTATCCTTGCTGGCACTTGTGCTTCTCGCCGGATGATCTCGACAGTAGTTGTAGTGCTAACTGGCTGCAGATTTCGTCCCTGATTTGGTTCATCCTCCAAAAAAAGCTTCTCGCCGGAAGCAGAAGCCTTACTAATCCTGGGCCAATGAAGTGTCTGCTCGGGATTTAGAAACCAGCACATATAAAATGTCCATTTTATGTGCTGGTACTTAAAAACCTTGCCCTTAGGTCCTTCAAGATAGAGATCTTTCGGGCAAAGAAACATCACGTCAATAGAATTGTCGAGTGACTCGAGCGCATCCCTTCGGGATTCTAGTCTCTAGCCAATGCTATTGAAGGGAATTTCTGCAAGCCATCCCTACCATCTCTACACGTAGGAAAGGGGTGGTTAGCCCATGACGCAAAAGACAAAGCCGTTCTTCTGGGCAAGCTCTTTGCGTCAAACTCGACCCTAGATGACTGGAGACAGAAACTGCCGACCATACGGCGATGCACGAGCATCGTGTGACGTGTCGGATATTCGGTTTCATCAACGCTCAGTGCGAATGGCCCTCCGTTCCCTTGATATCCAAAAGTCGTGTTGGCCTGACGGAATCCCTCCTATTGTGTTGAAAAAGTGTGCTCCAGAGTTGGCTCCGGTCTTAACGCGTCTTTTTCGGCTCTCCTACTCTTCTGACATTATCCCGGCTTCTTGCAAGACAGCCTCGGTGAACCCGATCCCCAAAAAGGTGGACGCTCAGATCTTTCTAATAATTACAGACCTCGCTATATCGCTATTCCCTCCCTCTTCTCGAAGATAATGGAATCCAATATCAATAGTCAGCTCCTACGATACTTGGGCGCCCAAGGATTACTAAGCGACAAACAGTACGGGTTCTATAAGGGTTGCTCGGCTGGTGATCTCTTGGCGTACCTAACTGATAATTGGGCTCAGGCGAATAAGTCGAAGGCATTGGCTGTTAGTTTGGATATTGCCAAGGCCTTTGATTGGGTTTAGCACAAAGCGCTGCTATGTGCTTCTGATGGAAGGTGGGAAGATAGGCTCCCCGAGAAATTATGCAAGTGGGTCACAATTTGCTTAGCAGACAAAAGCATAACGGTCGTAGTTGATGGTGAATGCTTTGATACTCAGTCTGTTGATGCTAGTTCCCTCAGGAACCAAGGCTCAAGCTATCGCCTACTCTATTCATATTGCATAATATATCAATGACATAATATTATAACACTCACTTATTTTACAGTTGATTTAGTGTCATTAAATGTACTTAATACTATAAAATATGTATGTACGTATATTATATACGGGGCAATATGCTTTATTTTATCAAATTAGTGTATTGTCATCGGTCCTCGATAAATCTACAAAGTTTGAATGAAATCTGGCCGTTTAAAGTGGGTCAAAATCGCGCCCAAAGAAGTCGGTTACAAACAAACATACAAATTGAATAATTATATCAAATTAGTATATTGTCATCGGTCCTCGATAAATCTACAAAGTTTGAACGAAATCTGGCCGTTTAAAGTGGGTCAAAATCGCGCCCAAAGAAGTCGGTTACAAACAAACGTACAAATTGAATAATTATACCAAATTAGTGTATTGTCATCGGTCCTCGATAAATCTACAAAGTTTGAACGAAATCTGGCCGTTTAAAGTGGGTCAAAATCGCGCCCAAAGAAGTCGGTTACAAACAAACATACAAACATACAAATTGAAAGTGATAACCGTTTATGGTTACTCTAAATGCGATGATCGCGTACAAGTTGGTACAACTAATATATATTCTGTGCTATAAGTAAGAAAACAACTAAACAAAATAATCTTTCTGGCATATCTATCACTCACTCACTCTGCGGGTAGAGTAAACCGTATTCGTGGCCGGTGGCCGCAGCCGGGGGCAGCTAGACAAACAAACACACAACACGACACCAATACCTGCCATGTCACTGGTGCCTCGTACTGTACCCATATTATCTGCTACATCGTTACAGTTGTCATAATATTATATCACAAAATTATTAGGAACAAGTATTTAAATATCATAAAATATATGAGTAATGAATGCATAGGATGGCAATGCGATTTCTATGTAGGAAAGCCTTCGGAAGAGACAATCCGTATTCGAAGAAGTGTCTGCGGATATGACACGATACATGTTGTAGCATTACTAGTCTACTGGATTGTTGTTATTTGACACAAGAATAATAATTCAAGAAGGTTCTGGAATCTGCTATCTGCCAAGGTACGCGAAATCTACTATAGGTCTACCAGAATCTGATGGCAAAAAGTGAGAAAATGAATTGACTCCAGCAATACCGGGGTAATTGGAATTTGGAATAAAAATATTTGATCCTTTTTAGGGTTCCGTAGCCAAAATGGCAAAAAACGGAACCCTTATAGATTCGTCATGTCTGTCTGTCTATCTATCCGTCCGTATGTCACAGCCACTTTTCTCCGAAACTATAAGAGCTATTTTATTGAAACTTGGTAAGTAGATGTAGCTTGTGAACCGCATTAAGATTTTGATACAAAAATGGAAAAAATATTAAAAATTTTAGGGGTCTCCATAGGTACAACTGAAACAAAAAAAATATTTTTCGTCTAACCTATGCGTGTGGGGTATATATGGACAGGTCTTCAAAAATCATATTGAGGTTTCTAATATCATTTTTTTCTAATCTGAATAGTTTGCGAGAGAGACTCTTCCAAAGTGATAAAATGTGTCCCCCCCCCCCTCTTACTTCTAAAGTAGGGGCATGATAATTCTAAAAAAAATATATGACGTACATTATTATAAAAACTACCAACGAAAATTGGTTTGAACGAGATCTAACAAGTAGTTTTTTTTATACGTCATACATGGTAAACCTTAATTTAACTTTCATTAAATCAAACTAAAGTATAAAAACTAAAATATAAAAATAAATCAAAACATTTTAATTTTATAGAAATAAACCTTATTGCTGCTGCGGAATCCTTCATGGGCGAGTCCAACTCGCACTTGGCCGGTTTTTCTTCTTATAGTGGCTGATTCATCTTATATATAAAATTCTCGTGTCACAATGTTAGTCCACGAACTCCTCCGAAACGGCTTTACTGACTTTTACCAAATTTTATATGCATATTCAGTAGGTCTGAGAATCGGCTACTCGGTACTTTATATATTGATGAGTCCATTTGTTGAATAAATAATAGTAAATTATTACAACCTGAGACTGACGGCGACCATTGTTTATGCGACGGGATAGCGATCGACGCGCGACGTTGCCATGGCGGCATACTTTTTAGTCACTTCAATAAAATAATATGGGCGAAATACTTTTAACTTTATGTTATGGCAAAGCAACGTTTGCCGAGACAGCTAGTCTTATATATAAAATTCTCGTGTCACAATGTTAGTCCACGAACTCCTCCGAAACGGCTTTACTGATTTGTACCAAATTTTATATCCATATTCAGTAGGTCTGAGAATCGGCTACTGGGTACTTTATATATTGTGATAAGTGCATTTGTTGAATAAATAATAGTAAATTATTACAACCTGAGACTGACGGCAACCAATGCTTGTGCGACGAGATAGCTATCGACGTTGCCATGGCGACATACTTATTTAGTCACTTCAATAAAATAATATGGGCGAAATAAGTACTTTATATTATGGCAAAGCAACGTTTGCCGGGACAGCTAGTGCAAATATAAAAATTTATCCAGTGATCAAGGATATTTTTTGAAAATCTGCTGTCAAAAATTGCCATCAGATTCTGGTAGACCTATAAACTCGGAATATTTATTTAACCACTCCGATTTTTTTTATGAAATAAGGGGGCAACGAGCAAACGGGTCACCTGATGGAAAGCAACTTCCGTCGCCCATGGACACTCGCAGCATCAGAAGAGCTGCAGGTGCGTTGCCGGCCTTTTAAGAGGGAATAGGGTAATAGGGGAGGGTAGGGATGGGAAGGGAAGGGAATAGGGTAGGGGGTTTCACGCCGGTTTTCTGTGAGAACGTGGTATTTCTCCGGTCGAGCCGGCCCATTCGAAGCATGGCTCTCCCACGTATAATTAATATTTATGTATATTAATTATTGCATTACCTCGGAGTTTCTACGATCCTTACAGAACTGATCTTTTTTTTAAGCGGGCTTTGGCCCACCACACAATCCTACCACTGTATCTCCTGTGTCGCCAGGATCGACAGAGGTATCCAACCACGAAAACCCTTTATATGATCTCAGCCCGAGGGACATGTGACATGCTTAAGCTGCCTTGGGTCCCGCAAAGAAATTAATCAGAAGTAGATAGAAGTAGGAACTAGGAAGAACTAGAATTGATTTTGTCGATGATAATAACGAGTCCAAAAAAGCTAAATTTTTCAATACAAAACGATTTAACCTCAGAGTGTCTTTAACAGTTTAAGATTTTGTCAGGAGCAAAACACGGTAATGATAAAAGTACGATAATAAGACTAATGAGCTTCGGAGTTCAAGATCCTGTCAGAAATAAAACTCCCAGCGTCCTATAACAGATGATATTAATGATGGTTACAAATTAGTCCAAATGATTTTGCCTCGGAGTATCTATAACCCTTTAAGATCCTGTCAGGAGTAAAACAAACGGTATGATAATTATGGGTCCAAAGTCTGGTGGCGCTGCGCTGGTGTGCTGGTGTGTGGTGATATCACCGCCATCGATCACCGCTGATTGGGTCGGTGACAGACCCCGTGGGAATACAGTTGATATGTTCCTGTTATATACCTACCAGTAATAGCAATGTTTTGTTATTGTCGAACTCGCATAGAATATAACAGGCTAGGCGCCTCGAAAATCGAGTGTATTTTCCACTCGATTTTCGAGGCGCCTTTGCGCCGAGGTGTCTTCGTCCCTAATATTGCAAAGGCAACGTTTTTCAGACTTTGTATAAAGTCTGAAAAACGTTGCCGAAGTCGAAGACAGAATATTAGGTGTACAACTTTTGAACCTCGTTGTAATTTTCCTTACACACCTATAGCGTAAAGTTTAGCGCTGCTATATGTATGTATGTTGACATTGTATAATTTTAAGTTACAGCATTGTAAACTTTATTTTAAAAGATTAATTTTTTTCTCCCTTTTTTTGGTAAATAAAGCGAGTTTGCGAGTTTCTTACGCCGGTTTAGTCTACATGATGCCTACCACCGGGGAACCGGTGGTAGGCATCATGTAGACTTTCAGAAAATAAAACTTCCAGAGAATAAAAAATTTTGAGTTTGAGTTTGAGTTTTAAGTTTATACATATAATAGTGAGAGAGCTATGCTGATTTCGTGCCGAAACGAACGGGCTGGCTCGACCGGAGAAATACCACGGGCTCACAGAGAACCGGCGTGAAACAGCGCTTGCGCTGTGTTTCGCCGAGTGAGTGAGTTTACCGGAGGCCCATCCCCTACACTTTTCCCTTTCCTACACTCCCCTATTTCCTTCTCTACCCTCCCCTATTCCCCTCCTTGCCCTCCCCTATTACCCTATTCCCTCTTAAAAGGCCGGCAACGCACCTGCAGCTCTTCTGATGCTGCGAGTGTCCATAGGCGACGGAAGTTGCTTTCCATCAGGTGACCCGTCTGCTCGTTTGCCCCCTTATTTCTTAAAAAAAAGTGTTGTTTCATATAAAACAAAATCGCTTTTTTCCCTCATGTTCCCTTTAATATTTAAAACTACTCAACGGATCTTGATGATTCTTTCAGTGTTAGATAGCCCATTTATCGAGGAATGCTATAGGATATATTTTATCACGATAAGACTAATAGGAGCGAAGAAATAGAGGAAAATGTGGGAAAAACGGGAAAAATTATTTGAAAGGGCTAACTTGAACGCGCTCCGATAGTCCGATTTAAAAATTATTTCAGTGTTAGATAGCCCATTTATTGAGGAAGGCTATAGTTTATATTTTATCACGCTAAGACTAATAGGAGAATGTGGAAAAACGGGGGAAATTATTTGAAACGGCTTATCTCGCGAACTACAGGAGCAATTTTTATGTTATTTGGCTCAGATAAGCAGTAGACCACGTGAAGGATAATAGGCTATTGATTTTAATCATTTTTTCAGTGGCTATATATTTTATACCCATGCGACGCCGGGGCGGGTCGCTAGTTATTTATATTTATTATCAAGCAAGCCATCCCTTTTAACTCGTTACTTGAAAGAGATGTAGTAATTATTCATTAAAACTATTGTCTTCAAAAATTATATTTAAACTAATTTCAGTTCAGTCCAAACCCCATGGTCTCGTACTCTAGTGACAAGCTGTCACTCGACATATTTGCCCACTCCGGTACCGGCTGCTGGTCCCGGCTTCCACTCGAGTGGAGCGGAGAGCTGCACAAACAGACGGACAGAAGGTATTGATCACGCTACAACTATTTGCCGATTCGCGGGGTACAACTAAAATATATTAGAACTAGCTGTTGCCCGCGACTTCGTCCGCGTTAGCATAATATAATAACGGAGATGGGTTTCATGTTCCTTACTTAAAAAATGACGTACTTTCATTCAAACTTTCAACCCCTATTTCACCCCCTTCGGGGTAAAATTTTCAAAATTCCTTCCTTAGTGGGTGTCTACATAAAACAACCATACTCACCAAATTTCGTGGCTGTAACTTTAACAGTTTTTGCTCAGCGATGATGAATCAGTCAGTCAGTCAGTCAACACATGTCTAATATATAAAATTCTCGTGTCACAGTTTTCGTTGCCATACTCCTCCGAAGCGGCTTGACCGATTCTCATGAAATTTAGTGAGCATATTGAGTAGGTCTGAGAATCGGCCAACATCTATTTTTCATACCAAAAAATATTTATATGGCAAAACAACGTTTGCCGGGACAGTTAGTAATTTTATAAGTATAGATTAATTTAGATTTCGAGAAAACTACCCCGTCATTGGCAGAAAGCATATTATATTGTTATTTGGTACACTTTTGTTTGAAAATACTACGAATGCTAACAGCAGGACTTTCTTTAGTATAAACTCTTACCCTCTGACCTTTTAATTTTTTACACAACAGATACAGTATTTCTATCAAACGCCTTTACCGATGTTACAGACAAGATATAGCTTATAATAATCTGCATTATCATAGAGATAGACTAAGCCCAAATTTCACCAACGCCTGTTAGTGTTAATAGCTTGTAAAAATGTCATGTCTTCTCTCTCATTCATAAGAAAAACGAAAGAGGTAACGTGATACTAATTCGAGCGTTAACTTTAACAGTCGTTAGTGAAATTGGGGCTAAGGAAAATATATGCACATTTCGAAGGTTTGTGTTCTAAAGTAATTGGGTATTTCACCTCAGTTTCTAGCTTTATAAATGTTGGAGACAATGTTGTATGCTCGTGTGCCACTCAACTAGTAAGTGACGTATAGCTTTTCCGGGAGTTTTGTTACCGTTGCGCAGTATAAACACAGACAGACAGACAGACAGACAGAAGTCAGAACTTTCAGTTAATATCATAAAACAAGTTCTAATTCTTTTCTAAAACATTACCTAGAGAAATCATTGCAAATTCAGGACTTACTGAACATTTAATTGTTTTAATTCAATGTAAGTCTAAAGTCATATTCTCTACAAAAGAAACGGTACAAAAGCGCAGCAAAAACATTCATATTACATTCACTCGTACACTATAACATCCACATACAATTCTCGACTGAAACGCGGTTAATTCTTCTAGAAAACCGTATAAGGCTGGCCGCATACTCACGTTTTCCGTATTCGATTTTCTAATGTGGAATTTCGATTTCGAATTCCGTGAGACTAGCGCAAAAGTTCGTTTTTTAGGGTTCCGTACCCAAAGGGTAAAAACGGGACCGTATTACTAAGACTTCGTTGTCTGTCCGTCTGTCTATCTCCAGGCTGTATCACAAGAACCGCTATAGCTAAACTTCTGAAAATTTCACAGATTGTGTATATCTGTTGCCGCTATAACGACAAAAACTTACTGAAAACAAAATAAAATTAATATTTAAGGGGGCTCCCAAACAACAAACGTGATTTGTTCGGCCTTTTTCGCTCTAGATATCAATAATGGCAAGAGGTAGGCATTTGAATTTTTCACACTTTCTTTTGTTATATATACTTTAATATTTAATAATAATATTAAAATAAAACAAAAATTTAAGACGGGCTCCCATACAAAAAACACATTTTTTAGCCTATTTTTGCTCTGTATCGGTACGAAACCCTTCGTGCGCGAGTCCGACTCGCACTTAGCCGATTTTTTATCTTCACCCGCAAACTCGCCAGCTTGCACTCGAAACGTACCTGCGGAATTCGTCCCGTTCGGAAAAAAGCGAACATGTGCGTCAGATAATTTTTCACTGATTCCATGCATTCGGATTTCCAAACACGGAAAACTAATTCGGAAATCGAATTCGGTAAACGTGTGTATGCGGCCAGCCTAACTCGTATAAGCCGACAGTCTTTATAATTGAATCGCCATTGTGGTGAACTTCCATTGTGGTTATTGTTTGTGATGATTTGTGGACCGACTTCAGCAGTATATCGGCCAGTATATTACGTTGTCTATTATGTGACTCATATTTATTGGTGTATGAAAATAAGAAGTGAATTCTATAAGAAATTGGATAATACTTGGTTTATGAACTATGGTAAACATTTTGTTATGAGGAGTAGGACTGGTTTGCATTAGTGAATAGTGATTAGCTCATTGCTTAGCTTGACAGTATTAGCACAGAATATATTATATTAGTTGTAGTATTAGTTCAGTTGTTTTGCTATTTTTAGCTGTTTCACGTAAGAAATTGGACTAAAAAAATTGTATAGTCTACTTATAGTACGTTCGATCTCTATTTTTTAAAAGCTTTTATTCAACTTGCTCTGTATGTATGTAAGTATGTATGTTCGGGTGAAATCTTGGAACTCAATTTTGAAGAAGATATCTTCAACCGATTGAGCTGAAATTTTGCATACACGTTTAGACAATGCACGATATGGTATGTGACATCACTCTAAATCCAATATGGCCGACCATACAAGATGGCGAAATAGTTATTTTCAGTGCAGTCCTACAATATGAATCGTGACGTGACGTCACGTGACGTCACGTGACGTGACGTGACGTCCGTGTCGTGAGTCGTGACATTACATGTCGTGTCGTGACTTTACGTGACGTCACGTGACATGTCGTGAAATGACGTGACTGACAGCCGGGTATCATAAAATGCCCGGTTGAATCCGGTCGGTCACTCTTGTTAAATGAAATTTAACTTTTTAGGCATGCAGAAATCTAGCCGGAGATAACTAAAAAACAAAAAATATTTATTATAAACAAAAAAACTTTTCGAAAAAAAGCTTTCATTTTTTCCTTGAAAAATTTAACTATCAAGTTATAATCCTTGAAAAATTTAACTATCAATCTGTCAGTACGGTACCTACTTGATTTTATTATAATAAAAAATATATTTATCAATTTACTCAGTTAAATTGGTACCGAGCGACAAGCTTTTATTATCATGCAAATTGTATAATATATTGAGGATTATAACTTGTGGTTAAATTTTTTAAGGAAAAAAATATTTTCTTCTTTTTAGACTATTTATATAAAAGCTTTTTTTCAAAAAGTTATTTTGTTTATAATTTATTTCGATTCTCTATTTGCCTGATATTCTTCTGTATACGAATTTTATAAACGACTTCACCTAATTTGAGATGAAGTCTTAAATGATAAATTGAAATCACAAGCATTAACTCAGGATAGCTTTAGCGTACGTAGTAGTTAGCACACGTGCTAATTGCTGATTGCATTACCAGACGTTCATTAGACGATGACTAGCTGCCAGTATATACAAGCTGCCAGTGTATACTAGCAGCCAGCGCCCCAACGTCACCCATAAGCTGCAATCTTAGATACGTCTATACTAATATTATAAAGCGGAAGAGTTTGTTTGTTTGTTTGAACGCGCTAATCTCAGGAACTACTGGTCCAATTGGAACATTCTTTCAGTGTTAGATAGTCCATTTAGGAAGGCTATAGGCTATATTTTATCACGCTAAGACTAATAGGAGCGAAGAAATAGAGGAAAATGTAGAAAAAACGGGGGGAAGTATTATATAATACTAGCTGTTGCCCGCTACTCCGTCCGGTCCGCGTGGACTTCAGTTTACATTATGGCGCTATAAACTGAGCCACATTACTCCCCCTTACGACCTTTTTTCTAGTTAAAAAGTAACGTATGCCTTTTCTTAGGCTCCAGACCAGTGGTTCTTAACCTTTTAGTCATGAGGAACCATTTTACCAAATGATTGTCTAGCCGGGGACCACCCAGTTAGTTTACCCAGTTAGTTTATTGATAAAGAAATCATAGACAACTTTATAATTAGCACTTATTTTTTTATTTGGTAAAAATTTAAAACTTACAGATTTTAATTAAATGTGATATTTGTGACTGCATAGTCTGCATACTCTTTACTAACTTCTGAACTCTCACATATTATTATTAGGCTTCGCAGACCACTTGGAATGCCTCCAGGGACCACCAGTGGTCCGCGGACCACCGGTTAAAAACCACTGCTCTAGACTATCTGTGTATAAAATTCAGTGGTTTCGGCGTGAAAGCGAGACAGACAGACAGAGATACTTTCGCATATTTTATAATATTATTAAGGATTGTTCACTCTGCTGTATAATATGGAGGGTAGTCTGAGGACCAATTCTCGTGTAGCGGACCAAATAGTGTACAATCCTGAATCACGCTAACAAAGTTTTCAAAGTCACATTGAATTTACTATTTAGATGTTTTTCGGCTTGAGCTTGACCGTACATGGCACTCCGTTCGGTCGGAAGAGTCACTTTTCGGCCATCACAGTTGCAGTATTTCTACAATCACAATACTATCCATACTAATATTATAAATGCGAAAGTGTGTCTGTCTGTCTGTCTGTCTGTCTGTCTGTCTGTCTGTCTGTTACCTCTTCACGCTCGAACCGCTGAACCGATTTTGCTGAAATTTGGCATGGAGATAACTACTTTGAGTCCCGAGAAAAGACATAGGATAGTTTTTATCCCGGAAAAATGTACGGTTCCAGCGCGATAAACGAATTTTGGCGCAACGAAGTTGCGGGCGTCATCTAGTTTGTGATAAAATCCTAAAGATTTTAATGGCTTAGGATAGGCTATAACGTACTAATTTAAGTGGGGCCGATATATAATGTCTATTATAACGGCTATGTTTCTAGATAAAAAGTGACAAAATCATAAAACCGACTAAATAATCAATAATTATCTTGAGTTTCAAACACCAAAATTATTAAAATCTATAGCCTATGATAAGCTCTTTCAAATAATTTCACCCGCTTTTTCCACATTCACCTATTAGTCTTAGCGTGATAGAATATAGCCTATAGCCTTCCTCAATAAATGGGCTATCTAACACTGAAAGAATTTTTCAAATCGGACCAGTAGTTCCTGAGATTGGCGCGTTCAACTTAGCCCTTTCAAATGATTTTCCGCGCTTTTTCCACATTTTCCTCTATTTCTCCGCTCCTATTAGCCTTAGCGTGATAAAATATAGCCTATAGCCTTCCTCGATGAATGGGCTATCTAACACTGAAAGAATCATCAAAATCCGTTGCGTAGTTTTAAAGATTAAAGGGAACAAAGGGAGGGACATGAGGGAAAAAAGCGACTTTGTTTTATAATATGTATAGATTATACTTCCTAAACATAGCTTCGCAGTAGTCAAATACACTTATCGGCAAAAACTTTCCCGAAAACATAATATCTTCAGCATTCCGCCTTCATAACGCAAAACTCTTTTTTTATTGGTCTGAGCGCAAAACGCACAAAAATATCATCACTCAACCTAATGCAATATATTAGAATCGCAAAATATGATATTGGCCGGGTAACCCGACTCGGCAGGGGGTCGGACCCCCTTTCGGGAGAGGTTTCAGTGGGGGAGGGGGGCTATATTCAATTGGGAGATGGTGACATGTCAGACCCATATCATGTCATGTTGGGGGGCTTAGACAGAGTGATGCTGGATACATTAATTGTCATCACCATCATCTCAGTACATTTACATTTTGTCCGAAATCTGGAGAAAATTTGAAACTATCAAATTATTGTGTCGTTGTATTTCTTTTCTATTTTTCTACATTAACATCAAAAGGATTTGAGACAGACTACGAATAATAAAAACTAAGGAAGAGTAACTCCGTCAAAAAACATGCTCCAAAATACTTGTCAAAAAAGTGTATCTTAGGTTCACTTTTCATACATTTGCAATATTTAGGTGACCTTGAGCGGGATAAAGGCTGACGTTACATGACAGTTCGAATGGAACCAAATTTAAAACTGTATTAGTATGGGAGTTACGTTTCCTTAGATTTTATTATTCGTAGGAGACAGAGTACAAAATCATGAAACTATACTTGAGTAAGCCTACAATGGAATTAATATTCTATGGAAACCTTACGATGTAGAGTATGTGCTGTAGTCTCTACCTTGACTATAGACTAGGACAACTTGTTTTACGTCTTTATAACACATTTTATTAATAGCACAATTCAATTTGAGTTTGATGTAATGCATGAAAAAATATACCGTTTCATATATTCCTGAATGGAAATCAAAGGCAAATTAAGTAAATAATTACATCAGTTATATCCACTCCTTTGATCTAAGCGTAGAAACATTTACACGTTTTTTTTTTGTAAGTTTTTATAGTAATTGCTTGCGGAGTATATTTTGAATTTATGTTGCAAATATTATGGGTTACTATAATAATTTAATTGGCCCATTAGTTAAAGTGTGCGCCGTATAAGGTGCTATGTTTGTTTTGATGAAATTTTATGTTTTGTTGCTGCTAATTTTGGTTCTCACGCGTTATTCGAGTACTAATTATGGTGAATTAAATTCGTCATGAAACCTTTGTGGTGCATATAATTAATTTTATTGTAATATCATTTTAAACATACTTTTATGTAGGTAACTTTACATATTATTTTGTTTGCTGATACTACCGTCAAATTAGCACAAGGCACAGAATATCTACCAATTAACAAAACAAATAATAAGATTTGGAATTAATGTTATTGAATTATTTTATTCCAGAACGGCAATTATATTTTCCTTTGCATAAGCTGCTGCCTGTTATGCTTCTTATGCTATTTAAATCTACGGTCCTATACGAGGGCGGCACTGAAAATTTCGGGAATCAAGGAGGTGACACAACAGTAGTATTCTCCGCGAAATTTGACACATTTTTCCATACGATGGAACCAATCATTGAAGCAACCATTCCATTCGGAAGTTGGGGTCTCCAAAATGGCCGTTTTGTAGGCGTCTACAGCTTCTTCAGGTGATGAAAATCTCTGACCACGCAATTTATTCTTTATTTTAGGGAAAGTGTAGAAATCATTAGGGCTTAAGTCGGGGCTGTACGGCGGATGGTCTAATAATTCTATGTTTTCTTGCTCTAAAAACTCTTTTGTTCTGTGCGCGGTGTGAGAACTCGCATTGTCGTGATGGAGGATGATGCGGCGGTTGCAGTTCTCTTTACGGAGTTCAGATACGACATGTGGCAAACAAATGCTAGCATACCATTCTGCATTAACCGTTCTTTGTCGCAATATGGCCGGTTTTGGAGACAAACGTGGCCACCATTTTTTTTGCAACACTCCGTGAACGAACAATTTTTGTTGGCTTTAACTCATTTTCGAACACCCAAACTCGTGACTGGTTTTTAGTGACGGGTTCGTACGCGTATATCCAGGATTCGTCACCTGATACGATGTTGTGTACAGCATTTAAGGATCCTGCGTGGAATCTTTCGAGAGTTCTGACGCACCAAGTAACGCGAGCCGCTTTTTGCTCTTCACAGAGCAAATGCGGTATCCATCGGGAAAACAACTTTTTTAAACCTAATTGTTCATGCAATATTATTTGTATTTGACTCATGCCAATGTCTAAAGTTGCCTGAATTTCGCAGTATGTCACATGTCGATCTTCCTCAACCAGCTTACGCACAGCATCAACGTTTTCTTGGGTGACTGCAGTTTTTGGATGACCTTGACGGGGACCATCACTGAACCTGACACGTCCACGTTGAAATTCAGCAAACCAGCGATAAATTGTGGTTTTGGATGGGGCTTCGTCACCAAATGCAGAAATCGTCCGATCAACACACTGTTTTTGTGTTAAACCACTTCGAAAGTCATAAAAAATCATCGCTCTAGAATTTTCTCGAGTCAATTCCATTTTTAACCGACTTCCAAAAAACGAGGAGGTTATATGTTCGGCTGTGGATATTTTTTTTTTTTTTTTTTTTTTTTGTATGTTCAACGATTACTCCGCCGTTTGTGAACCGATTTTCGAAATTTTTGTTGTGTTGTATTAGGTTTCACTCCAATTTGGTACCATGTTCACAAAAGTGGTGACCTGATGATGGGATCCATGAGTAATCGAGGGAACTCCTCGAAATTTATATGGAAACATATGGTGATTTTGGTTTTATGAGAAGCACCCTAAGCATATGCTACCAAAACGCAAGATTTTGCACCGAGGTATACTATGGTTCCGAAGCTACTAAGAGAACTCCGGATTCCTTATAGATACAAGTTTGGGAGTTTAGGTGCTGTTTTAAGAACTGAAAGCATATGCTACTATGCAAATTACATTCATCATCATCATCATCATCATTACCACATCAGGGTCACCAATGTCACCAAAATTGAACATAACAAATTCAGCCTTAAGTCCAGAGCATAAGGCACACATTTGACATTACTTCTGAGAAGTAAGCTGCTTCGATAATACAAGTAACATGCCTATCTCACAACAACACATGAAAACAACCTAATTTCAACCTTTTGCATTGTGCTTAGCGTTCATAGTACAATAACTGTGTGCGGTCTCGCTTGCTACAATCTGCTAGGGCTGTCAAGCGAGCGGCGCGGCGGCGGGCCGCGCCGGGTACAGACTACCACACCGGGCGGCGTATTTACAAAGGCTTATACCGTTTGAGTCACGAGCCAGACTCTAATAGATGAGCTTTTGTTTGTGCATATTACTCTACAATTATACCTATTCTATCTCAGTAAAAAAAATGACTCAAATGGATTAGCTTTTTGCCTTGATATTTTCAAATAAAAATGCACTTACAAAACCTAGTCGAGTAGAGGCTCACCGCCATAATATTTGTTTATCGCGAGCGTGCCATACAGCATACTTTTAATAAATTAATAAGACTGACTGTTACCAATTACGTTTAAATTGTAAAAACACTAAACTAATCGTGATAAAAATGATTATCTGCGTTTTGTATTTTACATTAGAGGTTATATAGGAAACTACGCTATAAAAAATACTATAGTTTTCTTAGCTATAAATGATCAGTCAGATCAAGAACCAATCATTTTTCTAAGATAGTTTTATAATTACTTGTACTCTCAACAAGTGTGTAGTTATGTACCTGTTTCTTACCTATTAATTAAAGTTCGTTAGTTAATTAGTATTTTTTGTCACTTAAATACAGAATAGAAACGAGTAAGTAATTTCATTACTGTAACATTAAAATAATAAAAAATTGAATAGCATTTGTTGCTGCAATGTTAGAAACAATTATTTAGCTAACAAAGTCTAGGCGATTTCGGTCATTTTCTGTACTAAAATAGATAAGGGTATTGTCAAGATTTGGCTAACAAAAGCTAAGCCAGTTCAGTATCCTTCGATCGTGGATTTTTGGAAATCTATTGTTATTCTATTGTGTCTCGCTCACCGGTGAGCTTGTAATAAGATACGTAGAATAATATTATACAGGTGTATTATTCTACGTACACAGTACGCGAAAAAACTAAAAAGAGTAAAATTATTATTTTTAACAAAAAATTAAAACCGACTTCCAAGGTAAAAACAATAATAACATCCTTATAATATGAGCTAAAAAGTATTAAATAATTATTCCTATCTAATAGTGCCTTTTTCCGAATTCGGCTAAAACTCAACTATTTCTGTACTCAATCTTCATAATATTGAAGTCGGTGCCAGTTACAAAAGTTTCATATATTTTGGCAGACTGAATATTCAGCTATATCTGGTACCGACTTCAAAATGATGAAGATTGAGTACAGAAATAGTTGAGTTTTAGCCGAATTCGGAAAAAGGCACTATTAGATAGGAATAATTATTTAATACTTTTTAGTTCATATTATAAGGATGTTATTATTGTTTTTACCTTGGAAGTCGGTTTTAATTTTTTGTTAAAAATAATAATTTTACTCTTTTTAGTTTTTTCGCGTACTGTGTACGTAGAATAATCTCAACGACCAAACAAGTTTGACAAGACCTTGTGACAAGACCGAGAATATTTTTTTGAATAAATAAATGGTATTCGATTTTCAAAACCAAGGAGTTTTCAATTAAAAAGATTTTAATATGACAGGAATAGTGGAAGTATTCCATTCCCGATATTTTTAGTGCAGCCTATGTAGCAATAACATGCCAGAAATATATTTTGCCGAAGCATATTCATATAATAATATATTATGACGCCCGCAACTCCGTTGCGCCAAAAATCGTTTATCGCGCAAGAACCGTACATTTTCCCGGGATAAAAAGTATCCTATGTCCTTTTCCGGGGCTCAAAGTATATCCATACCAAATTTCAGCAAAATTCAGGAAAATCGGTTCAGCGGTTTAGGCGTGAAGAGGTAACAGACAGACAGACAGACACACTTTCACATTTATAATAATACTAGATGACGCCCGCAACTTCGTTGCGCCAAAATTCGTTTATCGCGCGGGAACCGTACATTTTTTCGGGATAAAAATCCTATGTCCTATGTCCTTTCCCAGGACTCAAAGTATCCTTTGTCTTTTAAGATTTCGCTGAAATTAAAAAAGTCTTTTAAATTTCAGCGAAATCGGTTCAGCGATTTGGGCGTGAAGTGGTAACAGACAGACAGACAGACACACTTTCACATTTATAATAATAATAATATGGAAGTGATTATTATTATTTACCTTCTATCATATGGGAATAAATGTCGGAATTGTAATATATTTTCGTCACATTCAAGTAAACAATCTAGCAAATATTTCAGCAACAAACATCACAATTCAACAACTTATAAAACTTTTCAATTGAAACTCCGGCGATACACAATAACAAATACGCTGACAACTTGTAACTAAAATAAGAATGACACAGAAGTGTGCTCATAAAACATGGGGACAAACGAGTCGCCATAACTCCTGAGTAATACATTGCCTCGTCCGGAAATATTTTACCTCTGACTTGACCCTTACAACCAAAGGATAAGGTAGATTATCCCATATACTGCGAATTAAAATAAGAGTTTGCGATGAAAGAACTCGTAACTTTCCAACTCTTTCGTGATCAAACTCGTACGTGTTGCGGCTTGGACAAATTATGCGCCGAGTTTTAGTTTGTCCGTGTTGCTGAAACTTTAGTATTTACTCTAAGTTGACAGTTGAGACTATGAGGTACCTTTAAGAAGTGTAAATAGCAGAAATGTTGAAAATACAAAGTTTTTATACATTTCTGCTCTTTACTATTATAAGTGTTTATATTAATGTTAATGTATTACTTATGAGTTATGGTATGGGAGAGAAAGAGAGGATTTCGCGACCTGCTCGAGCGTGTCAGATTAAGATTGTATAATGTATATTGTATAGGCTTCCGACATAATATGTGTCTAGTTATCATTGTATGAAAATAAGATTTCTCACGTGGTGGGTTTAAAAAAAAGTTATTTTGAAGTATTGAAATATTATCAGATCTGTCAGATTAAGATAGGGGATGTTTAGCATACCCCAAAGAAGCTTCCATATAAAGCACTGACAATTTAAAGACAAGGTAAGCCCGAAGAGACATTTTAAAATATAGAAAAATAAAGCTTCATAATATTTTTATAACTAAGCTTTGCAGATATATTATGTTGCACTCAACTTAATAATTTAGTCCCTGTTGTCTAAGATCTTGTTATAATTTACATAAAAAAGCAATTTTCTAAATATATTTTCTTTTTCATAACTTTAAAATGGCTGCAGTTTCTGAACCCACCGCTAAAATAAAAAACGCTCTTATAATTTTTTATTAGTCTTACCTAATCAAAAAATCTACTAGGTCTCCGTGACACTCTAGTACCTAACTACACGAATAGCACTCTCCCCGCCCCTACTATTATTTTATCTTCTCATTCAAGAAAAGCGCGATTGAACATTAACTATCGATTGATAATAATAACTAATAAGAAGTAATAATCCTTCAAATCTAAGCTTTAATATTTGAATTCAAATAATATTTTTTTCTCATTTTTGGTGACGGACGTTGTTTGTATTTTGTAGAGTCCACAGGATGCTAATGAGTCGGTGCGAAAAGCGCCTCGAGCTGTCAACGAGCATGCATTTGCTAATATTGCTTGTAGGTTACTAATCTTATTCTACAACCATAGAACGCTCCGCAAACAGCCATCCAGTACGTGATAACTCGCTCGGCGGGGGTATACCGGGTATAATCCTGCGCCTGGGGCACTTCCCACGAGGCGGTTCAGCATCTCATTATAACGACGTTTGATCTCAGTTGATATTGATTAGAACACTGTTCATGTGTATAATATATAGGAGACACCTATTTTGTTTCATGCATCTCATTCAGAGACGTTGTTGATCTGTGCTAAGTTGATTTTAGTTTCAATTCAGAAGAAAACTATAAAGCTGTGTATTTGTACATGTGTATCATCGTTTGATTCTGTTCTCTACCCCGATTCCACTTAAGCGAAATGAAATGCAGCTTCGTTTCTTATTTGATCCGGTCCCTTTCCTATCAAACAGCAAATAAAACATGTCAAAAGTTTTTATTTGGTTCGAAATTTCATAGGAACGCCTTTTTATAGGAAGCGAACTGGATCGAAGGAACGAAGCTCTATTAATATAAAATTGAAATTGAAGACCATGCAGTTTTGGCAAATCAAATGGCACCCTATATGTGGGAGAGCCATGCTTCGGCACGAATGGGCCAGCTCGACCGGAGAAATACCACGTTTTCACAGAAAACCGGCGTGAAACAGCGCTTGCGCTGTGTTTCGCCGAGTGAAAGTGAGTTTACCGGCGGCCCAATCCCCTACCCTATTCCCTTCCCTTCCCATCCCTACCCTCCCCTTTTACCCTATTCCCTCTTAAAAGGCCGGCAACGCACCTGCAGCTCTTCTGATGCTGCGAGTGTCCATGGGCGACGGAAGTTTCTTTCCATCAGGTGACCCGTTTGCTCGTTTGCGAAAAAAAACCCACAGGCAGCACGTCTATCTTTACAAAATAGTCGTAAAGCAATTATTGCTGAGAGACAAGAAAATAGTTGTACTGCAAAAACTGAATAAAATATGTCGGGCCACAACCCTTATACAAAAGTGTTTTAATATTTACAAGTGAAGTATAACCGGAGTCTGGAGTAAATAAAAGGTCTTACGAGGGCGCTCGGACGCCGGAGCCGGCATACAAATGTCTGTATTATCGGCTCTATCCGCCCGTTACCGGTTAGATCCGGCCGTAACTTGCTCGATCCGGCCTCGCCCACCTGTAACCGCCATGAAATTTTCAGTGGCGGAGCTACGCGCGGGGCGGGGGCTAACAGAACTCGCGTGAATATTTATTTGAATTTGTTTCGGGTACACTTGACTTTATTGCATTGATTGTTTACAGCATGTTTACAACTTTACCACAATAGTTTAGGTATGTTTTTCTTATTTTAATATCCCGCAAGTTTGATTGCTCGCAACTCTAGAAAAGGTAAAAGACAAGTACACTTTCACATTTATAATGTTACTAATACAGATTAAGACTATTGTGTAGCTTTCAGTTGTTTAAAACTGACTTCAACTTTTAGGCTGACACTATATTATCGAATCTCCCTGACTGAAGAAAATTACAAGCGCTGAAAATACAACTCTGGTCTTATGTTATAGAGTTTACAATCAAACACGACAACTGAAGACATTAATGTTAGTCCTTTACCCATTATACAAAGTTGTAGGCTAATTATACTTGCGAACTATAATGTTTACCCTGACTTATGTGAAGTCACGACCTCTACCTGCGTTATCTTGGCCCAAAACTTGCGGAAAGTTAGTCAGGTGGAATCTCACGTGATCCCGGCCTTTAGTTGTTGATTAATGAGGGACAATGAGATCTGTTCACGGAGATTATATATGACGTCATAACTCATAACTCAGAAGCGAGTTTTGAGACTCACAACTCACAAGTCACAACTCTTGTAGCTCCGTATTAAACTCTTTATATTTTATTTATTTATTCTCTTTAGGTACAAAATTATGACATATTTATAAAAGTGTCAATATGACATTGGCGTACTCTTTAAGAGAAATTAGTATTTTATCATACAATAAGGGGGCCAATTACCGTCGCCCATGTAGGTACACTCGCAACATTAGAAGAGATGCCGGCCTTTTAAAAGGGATTAATGCGCTCTCTTCTTGAAGGTTTGCACTTTGCAGGTCGTATCTAGGTCCTAATACTGCTGGTGATAGTTCGTTCCAGAGTTTTACAGTGCGCGATAGAAAGTTACGCGAAAAACGCACGGTGGGTGACTGCTCTCGTTATTTGTAGTAGAGCTTGCCCTCATTTTTTCATTCAAATCATTTTTGAAAGAATTACGATTACGCAGCTGTCAGATATTCCTGCCTATCCAGGATAGGCTGGTTAACAGTAACAAAAAATTGTATAGAATAGTATATTATAGTTTGTTCGTTTGGTAAATTTTTCGCATTAGTAAAGGGGAGGGGTAAATTGTTAAAATTCCTAAATAACAAACAAACAAGTGCTGCGGTTCAAAAGCTAATTTAGAACCATCATAATTTATCAGCATCAACATTTTCAGATCCCGCGTATTCGTAACGAGCAATTTTCATCAGACACTGAATAATGGAATCGTCATTTTTACCGTTGAAATATTTTAAATCCACTGGTGATCGAGTGAATAACGGCCATGAATAAAATATGACAACTAATTCGCCATTCCCGACAAATAATTTTCCATATTGCCGCATTGGAACTGGTGTTTGTGCCGCACATGACAGTGTGATGACACCGAATTTATTGCATAGACGCCATATTGTTTTTATAATTCATAATCTTCATATCCCAGACGTGCAGGCTGTAAGGATCTTGTGACACTTGGATGACATTTTCATGAGGATGCAAAGCCGATAAAAGTGACACCGGAAGGTCTTGTCCGTCTGTCTGTTTAATCTCTTCACGTCCAAACCACTGACCTCATTTTGCTGAAATTTGGCATGAAGATACTTTGAGTAAACGGAGAGGGCATAGGATACTTTATTGAATGCTTTATTGAAACTTTCGATGGAGTTTTGGAGGGAACACAAAATAGCACGTTTCTGGTAATCGCATTACTTTCCCGCACTTGTGCACGATAACGAATATCTAATGGTTAATATCCTACCAATATAACACATTAAAAACCCAGTTAACACAATTTTAGGAAAATAATACAAAAACACAACATCACTCTTTCACGTTCCCGACAAAACTTCATAAAATGAGTTCTAATGACAGATGAACTATGATAATGATAAAATATGTGTGTAACAAAAATTTTTTAAACAAATAATACTTATTAGTCCATTGAAATGTTACAATTTTAGGACCGAATATTGCATTTATTAGAGGACGCAATTTTATTTTCGGAATATGTTGGATAGAATAAAGATAGCTCAATAGAAGCTTAACCTCAAGTTTGTGGGGTCGCCGCCTTTGTCCCCCGGCCGCCATCTTGAAAAAAGGGGTGACAACACTATTTTCGTGATATTTCGGAAACTATAAGTCTTACAGAAAATTTATAAAGGATAATTGGATAATTTTTTTAAGGTTTATTATCGCTCTTTAACTTTGTATAATACATTTTACAAAGAAATTACCTTAGAACAACCTTGTTGTTTCGTCTCGTAGGGAACGATATGGAATTTCCAAAAGAAACTCGAAAAAATGAATTTAGAAGATATAATCTGATTTATTACAATATTTAACTTGTGTTGAAGCGAAAGTCGTAGTTAAGAAAGTGACAAAACAAAATAATTTTCTACCGTTATCTCCACAATAATTATTATACACGTAAAAATATCTTAAATAATCAAACTAGCTATCGGGCGTGAACATGGGGAGTATGTTGAAGGCGCAGTTCTTCAACTTGTAGATTCTTCTTCATTTAGCAAAGGGCAGAGACGAACAAGAGGCCGACGATAACATCCGGCAATAGTGTTGACATCAGCGACGCGAGATATCCTATCTGGCCCAGGGAATAACTTTAGTATTCGTCCAGTACGCCAACATAGTGGGGAAATGGAATCCTCCTTCAATAATACTAAGTCTCCGACCTTAAGTGCAGCCATGTTGGATTTCCATTTTGTTCGAGTCTGCAGCTCGCATATGTACTCGTTCTGCCATCTGCACCAAAAATGTTGCCGGATCTGCTCGAGTCGTTCATAGCGCTTGACTTGAGGCTCCTTAGAGTCGCAGCTTGCAGATGGTAGCGCATTTAGTGGTCTCCCGATAAGGAAGTGCCCTGGGGAAAGGAAAAGGAAATCATCGGGAGATGAAGATAATGTGGGCACAACGGACGACTATTCAATATAGTCTCCACCTGTGCGAATAATGTAGTAATTTCTTCGAAGATTAAATGGGAGTTGCCCATGATACGCCTGATATGGTGCTTGGCTGACTTAACACCAGCCTCCTAAATACCACCGAAATGAGGAGCGTACGACGGCGTAAAAATGAATTTAATATTGGCTTGAGCTATAAAATCAAATAGTGCGTTGGTAAAATTTTCTATATACGTATTTAATTGCTTCGACGCTCCTACAAAATTGCGTCCATTATCCGATAATATTTCAGCCGGCCTTCCGCGTCGCGACACACATCTTTCCAATGTCATAATAAAAGCTTCTTTAGTAAGATCACTTACAGCCTTCAAATGCAGACATTTGTAACGAAGACAAACAAACAAACATAGGTAACATTTTAACAATTTTGCGCCGCGACCCTTTCGATTAACTATATAAAATGGACCGGCCATATCAATACCTACAGAATTGAATGGGAAATCAGGCGTAATGCGCTGAGTAGGTAGCTCTCCCATTTTCGGAAATATAGTATGACCTTGAACCCGTTTGCATCGAACACAATTATTTACGGTGGTACGGGCAAGATGTCTACCTTTTATAGTTTAGCCAAATTGTTTGTCTTATTGTTGCTAGTAATAGCTGAGGACCGGCGTGCATATTACGTATATGTTCATACTTAAACAATAATTTAGAAATTTGGTGAGAAGAATCTAATAAAATCGGATGAATTTTATCATATGTGTAGTTAGAGGATTTTGGACGTCCTCCAACACGTATCAAACCGTCATTATCAATAAAAGGGGATAAATTTAATAATTTTGATTTAGAGCTTAGTGATTTTTTGCCTTGCAATAATTTGTATTCTATAGGAAAACTTTGCATTTGAGCAATTAAACATAGCGATTTAAAGGATGCTGATATTTCGTCTGCTGTTAGTGATCCAAGACGCCTCTGAGAGATATTTCGAACATTTATATTGAATATGAAACGTTTTACGTAAGCGAAAGCTTGTTGCAATCTATTAAAATTAGAAAAACGTTCAAAATGAATAATAGTTTCAAGTACGATTGCACATCGTACTACATTTTTATTCAGGCAATTCTACAACCTTATTATGTGGATTTAAAGTGGGCCACTCGCTCTTATCCTTTAGTAAGAATGAAGGTCCACGCCACCACAATGTTGAATCCTGTAACTCCCAAAGTCTAGAGCCTCGCGAAATCAAATCCGCGGGATTTTGATTTGTAGGTACATAACGCCAGAGGGAATTCTTAGTTTTATCTTGAATTTTGACTGCTCTATTAGCTAAAAAGGTTTTTAATTTTGATGCATCACTCTTTAACCATCCTAACACGACAGTAGAATCAGACCAATGAGTTATAGAATTTACAGTGAATCTTATTGGCCTTGTTACACTCTCAGTAAGTCGATTGGCTAGCAAGGCAGCGCAAAGCTCTAAACGAGACACTGAAGTGGGCTTTAGTGGCGCCCCCTTGGATTTAGAACATAAAAGATTTATTTGGACATCCTCACTATGTAACGATACCGTTCTTATGTATAAACAAGCACCGTATCCTGCCAATGAAGCATCACAAAAACAATGAATATCTATAATATTATGTGAGTCGCTTAATATACATCTAGGAATTTGAAAACTTGATAATAATGAGAGGTCCGCTGAGAACTCTTCCCACGCATCATGAATATTTTTTGGGGCTGGTTCATCCCAATGTAACTTATAGTTTGTTCGTTCTAAGATGATATGGGTGACAGTTCTCATATTCCTTGCTACGGAATTTTTTTACAAGAAAACAAAAAAAAAAAACACAGAATGTAATAAATTATATTCCATCTACAAAAATAAATGTTTCCTGTAATTGTAAATGAATAAAAATGAAAAGTTGCTAAATGCTAACTTATTGATATAAAATTATAAATATTAACTCTGAAATAGGAGTATAAAATTATTGTTACGAAAATATTTGAAAAATGTCAGATGCATGAAACGGAACTTATGTCAATAGAGATTGACACAATTGAATCGAAATCAAATCGATAAAAAAGGGCGGCCATCTTAAATCGCCGGCTTCACTCTGAAACATCAGTACGAAATCGATAATTTCGATTGCAATTCCTTTACGAGGTGATTCGATATTTTTAAATTATTCCATTAATTTTTTTAGGTAACTTCCCTACTACTGTCAATTATAATGTGTCACGCATATCATCTTAAAACGAACAAACTATAATTTGCCATAATTTCTGTAACATTAATTTAGGTACCATTATATAAGGACTTAGTAGTCCAAGCGGATCAAAAATTTTGAAAGCATCAGACATTATGCTTCTTTTTGTAATTATGGATCTAATTAAAGGTTTATTAATTGGAAAATTTAATGTATCACTGTTAGGATTCCAACCCAAGCCAAGCGTACTAACTGCTTCACTTATAGTTAAACTGTCTTGTATATTAATTTTAGAAGAATCAAACATGGAAACTAAATTAGTTTTGTACTTACACAAATTTAAACCAGCCTTATTTAATTCTCGAGATACAGAATCTTTGATGTATTGCAATTCATCAATATTATTAGTGCCGGATATTAAATCGTCGACATAAAAGTCTCTCTGTATTAAATTTTTAATAAGAATGTCCTCGCAATCTTCTCCTATCTGCCATAGACACCTAGTGCTTAGGTAACTGGCACATGCGGTACCGTAGGTGAGTGTGTTTAATTGCAGCGTTTTTATAGGCAATGACTCATTCTCTCTCCATAAAATGAGCTGTAGATTTCGGTCTTTAGGATGTAATTCAAATTGGCGATTTCTCTATATCACCGCAAATAAGATATTTATACTGACGAGCTCGAATCAAAATAAAGAAAAGAGAATCCTGCATATTTGGTCCGACCATCAGTAAGTCATTAAGAGAAAAGCCAGAAGAGGAGGACGCAGAGCCATCGAAAACGACACGAAGTTTAGTTGATTCGCTGGTGATTTTAAATACTGCATGATGACATAAAAAGTAAGATGGGTTTGGTTTATTGACAGGTGATTCGGATAGATGGCCTAAATTTTCATATTCTTTTATAAATGCAATATATTGCTTCTTTAGTGAAGGATTTCTTCTAAAACGTTTCTCTAGATTCAAAAAACACCTTTTAGCAAGCTCCAATGAATCTCCTAAACAATTAGGCGAATCACGAAGAGGAAGTCTAACTCTAAATCTACCTGACGATAATCGTATTGTGTTGGCATTGAAATGATCTTCACATGCTACCTCTGTGGCACTTAAAATCGTTTTCTGTGGCACTTCCTCTAATTGCCAAAATTTTGTGAGCTGCTGGTTTAAATCAGTATCAATCATTTCTACTTCGTTATTAACAATATTACTATTAGAGAATTTTACATTATTATTTATTGAACCACCTACTAGCCACCCTAGAACCGAATTTTGTAATTTAGGTTTATTTTCACCTAATGATATTTGTTCATATATTAAGAGATCCCAAAAAACATCGGCTCCTATAAGTATATCTATAGGAGCTGGGCGATTAAAATCTGGATCGGCCAATTGTAAATGACTAGGTATATTTAATAATTTTATATCTATTGGGACCTTTGGTAGAACCCCAGTAATTGTGTCTAGAACTAAACAATTTATTTTAGTTGTAAAAGAATTATAAAGTGATCGCATTTGTACCACACATCCCTCATTAATATTATTACCGGAGTTATGACCTATACCTATGACCTTCATAGAAACAGGATTTGTTTTAATTGACAACCTTTCAAGCAAAGATTTTGTGATAAAGGATGTTTGACTGCCTGAATCTAATAAGGTGCGTACCATTATTGGTTCGTTAGCTGAATTTAAAATATAAATTTGGGCAGTTGATAATAAAACTTGACTATAGTTTTCCTTGCTAGAAATATTTGAAATAATACACGAATCATTACCTTGAGCATCGTTGACTTTAGATTGATCAACTGAATGCAGTAATATATTATGTCGTTTTTGGCAAATTTTACAAGGCCCCATTCGTCATTCGCTTACAGGGTGACTTTGTCTCAAACAATTATTACATAGTTTATACTTAGATATATCATTCAACTTATCCCTTATAGCTTTGGATTTAAATATAGGACAGTCATAAATTCTATGGTTGCCGTCGCAAACAATGCACTTATATTGTTGACTGCTGTTTTTATTTGTAGCAGCAACGAAGGACTTAGAAATATTATTATTATTTGGTCTGACATTGTGGCCGAAAAACCGATGTTTATTATTGTTGCTTGACATTGAACTATTTATTTTAGGGAGTTATAATCAGACCTAACATTATTACGCATCGATTATAAAATGTATGCACGATCAATTAAAAATTTATTAAATTCTTCTTAACTCGGAATGTCACCTAAATTATTGCGCTGTTCTTCCCACTTCATAAGTGTTTGCGCATCGAGCTTAGAAGATACCAAAAAAATTATCAAAGTATTCCAGTGTTCTGTACATTGCCCTAGACTGGCTAAGGCGCGTAGGTTTTTAGTTACGTGGTCAACTAGATAACGCAATGAAGTGTCCGATTCACGAGTAATTTTTTCAATATTAAATAAGGACTTTAAATGATGGTTTGTAATCAATTTTTTATTGTTGTAACGATCATAAAGTAATTGAAAGACGTTATTGTAATTTGATGATGAAACCTCAATATTAGATATGACACGAGCCGCATCACCTTCTAGGTATGAAAGTAAATAATGAAATTTTTGTGTCAAAGATAAGCGCTTGTTATTATTAATTAGATTAGTGAATGTGTCACGAAACTCGAGCCAGCGAAAACACGATCCATCAAACTTAGCAATTTGTATTTGAGGTAAGGCAATGTTGTATTCAGTGTTGTCGACACTGCACTGAGCTTCATGAAATAAAGATTCGCGACGTTTCTTGTCTTGTTCAAAAGTTTTTAATTCATTTTGTTGTTCGATCATATTTTTAGCCATTGCAGTACAATGTATGAAATCTTGTTCAATACGCTCTCTTTCATCCAGCTCAGTTTCTAAATTTTCAGAATTAATTAATTCAATCTGAGTTTGCAACTCATCATATTTAGCAGAGAGACCTTCGAAACGGCCAATCTTTAGTGACAGTTCGGCTAATTCAAAGCTACTTAAGGTAGGTTGCTCTGTTATATTATTTAAATAGTTTTTAAATTTAGTAATTTGACCCTTAATGGAACTTCTTTTTAAAGTTAAGTCCCTTAAGGAAGAGTCTTTAAATTCTGTCATTTTAATTATATACTTGGTCTAGTAAATTTGTATATAAGAGATATTTAAAACTTGTCGAAACAAAAAAATGAGACTTTACAAAATAATAAAATTTTCTTATCTGATACGCTCCTCAATTGGTGATAGATAGGAAGCCGGCAGCGCACAGCAGCTGATCTCTCGTACTGAAGAACGGCACCAACACCAAGCGTATCCTGGACAGCGACCCTGGAATAGTCGGCAAATTTGTTTTGATATTTGACCCATATAAGGCTAAAAGTAAATCAAATGTGTCTTGTTTTATAATATATTTGCACCGACTATTGTATTGACACGTAATGAGAGTTATTATGTGCAAAATTTACGAAAATCGTAATAATTTTAAAAGATAATTTTAAGAAACTGTTAATAATAGATTGTTATCGTATTTAAATCAAAAATTTTTAGTATCTAGGACTTATAATTTGTAATTTCTGAGGTTTTACATGAACCGACACGTAGTCGTAAGGTGAAAGCTATTTGAATTGATTTTGGGGAAAATATGGATAATTTGGTATAAGGATGCTGTTTAGAAAGTAAAGAGGAAATAGCAGGGCACTTATCTTGGGATTAACGCTGCGAGGTGATGCTTTTGCTGCGTCACTGCCCGGCGAGGTCCAATGTGTCCCGTCTTCCTGAATCACTCCAAGGCCCGAACTTCCCGTCGCAGGAACAACGAAGACGATGCTATGCGATGACACGTAGCCGATGTGGAGCCTTGTGTTCGCTGGTACAAGTCCTTTGTTCTCACGCGAAGTCCAAATTCCGGATGTACAATTTTGGGGATTGTACTGTCCTGTCATGGTCGCCAATTGTCGCAACCACCCATGTCGCAACCACCTCAGTGGAGGCGAAAACTATAACTATAACTCTGCTGCATCCACCTGTGTGAGCACACATGACAATTTCGCCTATGCGGCTAGTCCGCACTAGACTGGCATTCTATATCGTGATGGCCTAGCAGGTCAATGACTACGTAGGCTGCCAACTAAACTATACACACGTGTCCATCTGGTAATCACCACATAAACGATGAACACGGTTTCTATACTGTGCAGTCACCTCCAACCACCCCTTACAGCGACCCCTTACCACACGGCTCAACCGAGCATTCTATAGCTAAGGTCTAAATCAAACCCACTCAACAGTAGGCAGTAAACACTAGATGTGACCAACCGGCCACAAACGACTACAACACCTCGTATAACCGAGCATTCTACAGCTAAGGTCTAAATCCAACCCACTCAACAGTAGGCAGTAAACACTAGATGTGACCAACCGGCCACAAACGACTACAACACCTCGTATAATAAGATAACTAAACGATCGACTCATTGTTCGCAATCTAAATACAATATTATTATACATAACAGTTTCTAGGCGTTGGATATCCTCGATGAAGTGAACACACAGCCTAAATAATAACGTTTAAGATCACAATATTTAAATAATGATAATAATGACTCACTGATAAGACTGCGCCGCGTGCTCGCCCGTCTGCGGTTCTCGATCGTCTGTCTGACAGCAGCTGTCTCTAGTGACATGTGTCACCAGAGAATATTACAACTACCCTCCTATTATTATATATGAATACCGTTGTTTACCTTTGCTACCTACAAGTTCGCGCGATTCGCGACACCAATGTTTCGTCTCGTAGGGAACGATATGGAATTTCCAAAAGAAACCCGAAAAATGAATTTAGAAGATATAATCTGATTTATTACAATATCTAACTTGTGTTGAAGCGAAAGTCGTAGTTAAAAAAGTGACAAAACAAAATAATTTTCTACCGTCATCTCCACAATAATTATTATACACGTAAAAATATCTTAAATAATCAAACGCCTGATAAATAAAAACAGCAAACTAGCTATCGGGCGTGAACACTTGTTGATGATCTTTTGAGAAAAAGATCCCCCAATCCCCCCGATCTCATGAAATTAATTTTCTGCAGATGCAAAGGAAACTGTGAAGGCATGCGTGCCTGCAGAAAAGCAGACCTAAAATGTTCTACAGTATGCCTACTATTCTGTAAAGCTTTTCAGACCTGCTTTTCTGCAGCCACAGTCTGCAGTATGCCTACTATACTACATAAATATATGCAAATTGCAAACTATATCATAGTATGCCTACTATACTAGTCTGCATATGCCTACTATACTATAAAGCATTTCAGGCCTGCTTTTCTGCAGCCACACATGGTTCCACAGTTTCCTTTGTTTCTGCAGAAAATTAATTTCATGGGACCGGGGGATCTTTTTCTCAAAGGATCATCTACAAGGTTGGTCTTAGGTATTTTTTTTGTAAAATGTGTTAAACAAAGTTAAAAAGTGATAATAAACCTTCTAAAAAAAATCACTTTTTTGCTTATAACTTTTTAAATTTTTAATTTAGGGTAAAAGTTATATAAACATATTTGTAGGCAAAATAATTTGCAACAAATTATGTTCTTACAAATTTTTTGTAAGACGTATAGATTCTGAGATATCACGAAAATAGAGTTGTCACCCCTTTTTTCAAGATGGCGGCCGGGGACAAGAGTGGCACACAAACTTGAGGTTAAGCTTCTATTGAGCCTCCCAACATATTCCAAAAATAAAATTGCGTCCTCTAATAAATGCAAAGCAAATGTAACATTTCAATGGACTATAGGTACTTAGAAATAAAACTAATACTAATATCACAAAAAATTTAATTATACTTAACTGTGACAGTACACCAAGTAGTTAATTATATTAATTAATAATTATGGTAGTTCCATTATAGTATCATCAATAAATAATTAAGTAGAGTACATAGTTTCAACTTTCAACTTTACTTGACCGTGGGATATTTATTAAAATAGTGTTTAAGATTTCTTTTAAAATAACTAAGCTTATCAGAGAATATACAGATGTCGGTCGGATAGTCGGATATAGATGCAATATTTTCACGCTTTA
Source organism: Lysandra bellargus (assembly GCA_905333045.1). Taxonomy (NCBI): domain Eukaryota; kingdom Metazoa; phylum Arthropoda; class Insecta; order Lepidoptera; family Lycaenidae; genus Lysandra; species Lysandra bellargus. Next base: position 8,247,380 of record HG995359.1, read on the forward strand.
GAGGCAGCACCAGCATAAGCAGTAAACAAAGAGTTTTATTAGACGTATGACAACGTTTCTGTCAATATTCTGATATGACATGTATGTCGGATTTTGGATTTATTACTGTATGTGCTACTAGCGACCTCTGCCCCGACCTTTGCGTAATATTCCCTATTAGCAAGTCTGGCTCTATTCTGGCTCTACCTGTATCAAAGAGTTTTAACCTTTCTATAATAATATTTTTCTGTAGAAGTGCGCTGAAATATCGGAATTTCCATAAAGTATAAGCGAATACGTCACTTGAAGTCAACATATATCATGGGATATTGGGCAAACACGTCGGAAATAGTCCGGGAGCCCGCGCCTCATAACTGCACCTTATTTCCCACGTCAGCCATAACACATAAACTTGCCCTTCAAACGAAAATATACCCTAGGTCAAAGTAAATAAAGTTCTTTTTCGTGGCTACGTTAGATAAATTTCCCTACTAGGAGCCGTCGAGTCTTTTTCGCGAAAGTCTTAGTGTCATGACGCGAAGCCATTTTTATAAAAACTTTACGTTGCAAAGTTAGTAAATGAATACATGAAAATCTTTTGTGAGTTTTACAGTCAAATAGATAAAATTAGTATTAAAAGTACAATATCGGGTTTTTATGCTTTATGTAATGAAAAGCACGTTTTTAAAATAAAACAATGAACGTTTTATAGGCAGCCATTTTTATAGCACGAGTCGCGGCACAAACAACAATATCTCAAAGCAAAATATTTCCTTTCGCACAGAAAATGGCAAATTTTATTATCGCGATTCATAAACTACGAATAATGTCCCAAGTATTGAGTTTCAATAAAATATCTGACACCTTCACAGCCGCCTGCCTGTACAATATTAAAATTTATTTAATAATAAAACAACCAACATACATACACACAAACAATCGTATCTATGGACCTTATGTTGACCGCATAAGGGTCGTTATCGCGTGTCCCGTGTGCGGCGACCGCATCACTAGTGTTGTTATGATATTGCATTTGCGTGGAAGTTTATGGAGCTGGTATAGTGTTGGCAAAAACGAAAAAGACTTCAAGTGACAGCAGCAAGTCAAAGACTTACAGCGGCGAGCGTTTTTACTTTTCTTTTGTTGTTCTTATAAAAGTAATTGTTATTTGATACGCAGACATCTAATCAAATATTAAAACAAAAAAGTTCCAGACATGGGCTCTCAGTTCTCACACTCTATCTGGATACTAGTTAATTGTTTTATGTTCACAATTGTTACAATTTGTTACTATATAAATATTGTCAAATTTTCTATAATCAATATCACGGTTATACCATATTCTTGTGTAGATGATAGAAGAGGTAGGGTCAATGGCTGAACAACGTGTTCAGTGACTGAGCTCATAGCAAGTTATTGCCCTTCAGTAATATATCTTCCATTTTAATGCCACCGCTAAGTATATGTCTTGTACCACACAATATGTTATCCCGTTGCGAGTGGACACGCGCATATATTAGCCGTGAGTACCCGCTGGGACACACACACCAGACACACACAGACACACACACACACACACACACATACATATACACATACACACACAACACACAGACACCGGATATCGATATGTGATCGCTTTATTATGCAGGCAAATGTGCGAGAAACCTGTGTTTTGTATGTGTAGTCATTTCAAATAAATAGCAATTTGCTTGGAGAGAAATTGAGGAGGAAGGGGCTAGGTTGCTTTAATATTAAGTACATAATATTGTAGTGTCAAGGTGTTTATTAACAGGCTTAGCTCAGACTTAAAATCTACGACTAAGTTCTGGAATAGAAGTATTGCAGAACAGTATTTAAATACCGCACGACAATTTTCCATTTCCTACGATAATGTTAGACAATGTATGAAATACAATAGCCACTATACTATGTAAAAATCACAGCGTAGTCGCACTGCAGGCGCATGTTAATTTCCAGGCGGATAATAGGCTACTTGACCTATACTCAATTTCATTGAACAAATGCATATTTCTAGTAGAACTTGGCCTAGGAAACCGTATTTCACCCTTATCATCAAATAAAAGCTTATGATTGTTATTTATAGTCGATTTGAAAATATGATTTTATGAAAATATGATTTGTACTGACGAAAACGCTTTTGCGGTACTTCCGATTTGGATGTGACGTCATCCTCATAGTAATTTAATATCTTTTACTAGCGACCTGCCCCGGCGTCGCACGGGTATTAAATATATAGCCACTGATAAAATTATGCCTATAGCCTTCTTCAATAAATGGGCTAACACTGAAAGAATTTTTTAAATCGGACCAGTAGTTCCTGAGATTAGCGCATTCAAGTTATATATTATAGTTTCAAATAATTTTCCCCGTTTTATCCACATTTTCCTCTAATTCTTCGCTGTCATTAGTCTTAGCGTGATAAACTATAACCTATAACCTTCCTCGATAAATGGGCTATCTAACACTGAAAGAATCATCAAAATCCGTTGCGTAGTTTTAAAAATTAAAGGGAACAAAGGGACATGCGGGAAAAAAGCGACTTTGTTTTATAATATGTACTAGCGACCCGCCCCGGCGTCGCACGGGTATAAAATATATACCCACTGAAAAAATGATTAAAATCGATAGCCTATAATACTTCACGTGGTCTACTTCTTATCTGTGCCAAATAACATAAAAATTGCTCTAGTAGTTCGCGAGATAAGCCCTTTCAAATAATTTCCCCCGTTTTTTCCACATTCTCCTATTAGTCTTAGCGTGATAAAATATAGCCTATAGCCTTCCTCAATAAATGGGCTATCTAACACTGAAATAATTTTTCAAATCGGACCAGTAGTTCCTGAGATTAGCGCGTTCAAGATAGGCCTTTCAAATAATTTTCCCCGTTTTTTCCACATTTTCCTCTATTTCTTCGCTCCTATTAGTCTTAGCGTGATAAAATATAGCCTATAACCATCCTCGATAAATGGGCTATCTAACACTGAAAGAATCACCAAAATCTGTTGCGTAGTTTTAAAGATTAAAGGGAACAAAGGGACATGAGGGAAAAAAAAGCGACTTTGTTTTATAATAAGTATAGATTTATCGCGCTCGTTATATGTAAGTTTATCGTACATAAATAATAAGAATAAGCCTAGAAAGATTTGTAAAATATATTTTATTGAATAATTCACTTAAAACATCAGTTTTATATATTATCTTCATTTATTGTATACGGGAAATGAAATGGCCAAAACTTTTCTCCAAAAGTTTTCAACATTACAAATGATTTCTAATTTCTTATTTAAGTAATTCTTTTATAATTTTTGGGCACTTTTAGACTCGTACATTTAGCACATAAAAATGTTCAATAAAGAGAGTTTAAAATACAAAACGTATGACGTCACACTATGGCGGACAGTGTTTTCGGCGCCATTTAAGAAGCGTATTTTTCAATAAACATTTTTATGGGTTTCTACTGTGTAAAATATTAAAATATTCGTTTTTTTGTGAAAATGAATGATTAAGAAGCGATTAGCATGAAGAAAAAAAGTAGGTCAAGTAGCCTAGTGATTCGAATACACTTTTACTCGATTTTTTGATATTCTATCTACTTAATTATGAATTGTAAACGCATTCGCTCGGCTGTCTCACATATTATGTACTTAGGAGTAGATACCTCTAAGTCTAAAACCATAAATGATTATTATTCATAAGAGAGTTATTTAAATCACTTCTTCTAAAACAGAATATACTTAGCATAATATACCTCTGTCCTCTAGTATAGTATTTCTTCTTTAAGCCAAGTTAGTGGCCTGATGGCCTTCTTCAGTAGGCCTGGGGGACCAACAAGCCTGTTCCGTAAGGTCATAGAGCCTTATAAGACCCGACTTGGCATAACTCTTCGAGAAGGGCTTTAGAAATGAACTTATAATACAAATTGAGTCTTACACCCAACAGTAAGGGTAAAATATGCAGCGTGTAGCGTGTTACAAATCAATGTGATCATACTTTAGGGTGTGTTCCCTTACGTAAATAGAGTTCACTGAGAAAGTAGCAGCGCCAAAAGAGTAATTTTTTAAGGTTACGTACTCAAAGGGTAAAAACGGGACCCTATTACGAAGACTTCGTTCAATTCAATACAATATCTTTATTTGCACGAAACATGATAAGAAAGATGTTACAAATTTGCGTAAAATAGTACATGTTTTGCCGTTTTAATGGCATGCAAATATATCAATAATATAAAATCCTATAGTAACTAAATATACATATTCTTATTCCTTTAAATCTTAATATATTACAACGGAATTGAACATTAAAGGACAATACTTTATTCAATATAATTGAGCTCTATTATTATTTAATGTCAAATTATTTCATTTAAATATTGTTTAAACTTTTCTCGATTAGGAATGATTTTAATTTAGTCTTAAATTTATTTAAATCTTCAATTTCTATAATGTCATTTGGTAATTTATTGTAGAGTTTCGGCATCATTACATATTATGTACTTTTATGAAATTTTGTAGTTTAATTTTCGTTTGTGACGTGTCTACTGAAATTTTCATATAAATGCATATTACTTTTTTTAAGGAATACCAATGACTCATATATATAAAAACTCGGTAACGTTAATATCTTTAGATCTTTGAAATATGGTTGACAACGATCTGATTGTTTAAGGTTGCACATGGATCGTACGCATCTTTTTTGTGCTCTAAATACACGTTCATTTTCTGTGGAGTTCCCCCAAAATATCACTCCATACCTTAATACTGTGTCAACATAATATGCATTATACGTGATAAGTGTATCTAGATTTGCCACTTTCGACAACAAATGTAGTGCATAAGAACATTTTTGTAGTTTAGAGCATACTGCCTCGATATGTGAGTTCCAGGTTAAGTCATGGTCTATATGAAATCCAAGGAATTTAGTTTCTTTGATTTCTGATATAATATATTTGTCATAATTGATTTTTAATGATGGTCGTACTTTATTTTTATTTGCAAATGTCATGATTTTTGTCTTGTCAAAATTTAATATTAAATTATTTTCTTTAGTGCATTATTAATTTTTTGTTCAAAATCAGTTTTACCATCGTCTAAAAATAATAAATTACAATCATCTACAAATATTGTCACGAGTTCTTTAATAAATTTTGGAAAATCATTTATAAAAATCAAAAATAGTAAGGGACCGAGCACACTTCCTTGAGGGACACCTCGTACAGTATTATTGGCCTTAGAATAGTGAGCTTCTTCAAGTTTTGTTTTTTTATTTACTATCTGTATACAAGTGTCTGTCCGTCTGTCCGTCTGTCTGGCCGTCTGTCTGTCTGTGCGTCCGTCCGTCTGTCTGTCTGTCTGTCTGTCTCCAGGCTGTAACTCAAGAACCGCTATAGCTAGACTTCTGAAATTTTCTCAGATTGTGTATGATATATCTGTTGCCGCCATAACAAAAAATACTAATAATAAAATTAATATTTAAGGGGGGCTCCCACACAAAAAACGTGATTTTTTTTGGCCTTTTTTGGTTGATATCAATGATGGCAACAGCTAGACACTTGAAATTTTCACAAAATCCTTAAATATATTTGTTCTTTAATAATTAATATTAAAATTAAAATAAAGTAAACATTTAAGGGGGCTCCCAAAAACACAATTTTTTGTCTACTTTCGCTCTATACCGGAACCCTTCGTGCGCGAGTCAGACTCGCACTTGTTATAGGCAAGCGCAGCGTCATGAATTTTTCCATGCAAAGCGCTTTTAGCGCTGATTCCTTCACAATATATAAAGGGCCACATACAAACGCTAAACTATTATCACTTTATTTTATTACACGCTGTTTAGGTGAATTTGAACTTTAGAAAATGTTGTTTTTATGTTTCGTTGATCTGTTTAGACCCTTGTGGCCTTGCGTCGATTTGACAAGAAGATCTATGCGTCGGGTGGGTATGTACTATGTAAGGGGTAAATTATTATTCGTTCTCTGAGTAAAGCCGCCATTCCACCGCGGCGCACATTGTGCACGGCCACGCGGCGCACGGATTTATTACTTTGGCTACGTCAATTCGTGCGTAGCGTGTCCATGGGTTGCAGTTGCAGTGGATACAGTCACATAATATATTTTCTTGCAAAGCGAAGCTTGACGCACGTGCGTAGTCTCTCCGTGCGCTGCGGTGGACTGGCGGCTTAAAGTAACTGCTGTACTAAACTAGCTGTACTGTAGTACTAAACTTTAAAGTACGTAACTACAATTATTAGTATAGCTGGTCTGGGACTACAGTCAGCGAAATAGCTATTAATAAGCTATGCTTCTCTAAGTCTCAATGCTTGTAATTTGTATTAAGTGCACCTAATTTGCCAATTTCGCATTGCCAAGTCGAATGGAACTAACTAATCGCTTTCTAATCACCATGACAATTTCAGTCCTACTCTGCTCTGAACTTTAATCACAATCAGCGATTTAATCCGGCGGGGATTTGCATGTAAAATTGCTCTCGTATCAAAGAGTATATTATCCTTCCAATCGAGTCATTCAAATACAATTTTCATTCGTTCGATGCGATTTTCTTTCGACTTTTCGCATTGAGAGCGCTGTAATCACTATTGAAATTGCTTTAAGCGCAGATTTAAAGTCGAATTAGTATGCATCAGAAAGAAGTTATGTGTACCTGTACCTTACCTTAGAGCCATTCTTAAGAGTATATAAAATTATGTAACATTTTATGAGGAACGTATAAAAACTATAATTGCACGGTCTTAAATCTTAATTTGTAGGGTTCCGCACCCAAAGGATAGCAACTAGACCCAATTGCTAACTATTTGATGCCTGTCCGTCTGTCTGTCTATCCGTCTGTCTGTCTATCCGTCTGTTTGTCCGACTCGCACATTGCCGATTTTTTAAAGTACGGCAAATCACAGTTAAAGTCTGAAAGCTTAGTGAATACAGCTACGAGTACGTAGATCACTACTAATATATATTCTGTGCGTAGATTGCAACCACTTATTCTATAAAACGTTCCAGACAACGTGACCTTCGGCCGGTCACTCAAAGTCGGAATATAATTATAAAATGATTGCGAAACACTTATTGTAATGAGTTCGAGAGCCCGTCCGTCAGTGTGGAGTACGCTTGAGTACACTTTACATTTTCGGCAAATTGGGCTCTTGGACTACGTCCGAAGTCGCGCCGATTCGCGCCGCCCGCCCTACGCTGTTTCCAATGACTTGATATGAATGATGATTGAATGTTCGGAAATAAAATCTGTAGTCTGAATAAAAATGAATTTTCAATATCGCTGTATACTCGAGAATGGCTGAACCGATTTGGTTAATTTTAGCCTTGAAGTAGGCATTCGTGCAAGTCCAGGTAAGGTTTGTAGGGTGAGAAAATATGTTACTAGGGAAGTGGTACGAAAGTTCACCGGATCTTATAGCACAATAGACATAACTACCTAGTTCTGTCTACTCTGCTTATAGTAACATTATAAATTCGTAGCGTGGCGTAGCTTTCTATCTATTACCTCATCAATAGTAAAATACTTAATAGTAAAGGTAAAATGCATCGTAGACTATGATCCTCTAACATATCGATTGCTTTACAATTCCTTGTCACTTGACACTCAGTAGTTTGGCACGCTTCTCGCTACTGACGCCTTTGAGTATCACAAAATTTCGTTTAAGCCCTACTTCCTCGATACGTTTAATAAAATGATAGTCAAATATAAATAAAACAAATATATTTTCCGAAAATTAACGTGATGCTACCACACGTAAAGAAACTAACCACTAACCAGACGAAAAAAAAGAAACTACATAGAATATAGAGACGTGTTACAGTTACTTGAAACAGTAAGAAACGAAATCGCAAACAAAACGTATGAACAAACGAAGAGAGCTCCTACACATAAAGGCTGTGGGAGACCTAAATTAAACGAAGAAATGAACTGTTGTTTATCGGTACGGTAAAACTACCGACTTGAATTTGATAAACAGCAACAACTTCGGTAATAAACAATAATGAACATAAACCGCGTCAGTTCATCATGTGCTGACGAGGCCTCGGGGCCCCGGCGCGGCTCCAGCGTGCCCTGGCGTGCCGCTGTGTCGTCGTAAAGGGACCGGGACCACTAATTTACCGGCCGGCCCCAAGCCGCGGCGATTGGGTAATGATACACTTATCATTATTACAGTTTGGCACTTCGTAGGATAGGGCTTGGGATGGGATTGGATCATTGGAAAGGATGTTGTAGCGGACAGAACAGCAATCTTAAATCGCGCTATCGAAGTTTCTAAGATCAACGAGACATTTCTTACAGTGTCTAAATAGTGGGCTCCAAACTGCCGCTTGGTCCCAAGATCTTTCTTGCGCCCTCCACGTTTAAATCTCACAAGGGCCAAATAGTTGCCTACTGATAGGCCCATTTGGGAGCTTTTTTTAAGCTCAAAAGCTTGACCCAGAGTGGTGCATGTCAGTGACAAAGATTGTGTACCTTTAGCAAATTGCTAAGCAAATAACCAAACTTTAAAGACAATTCTTATCTAAAACGCATTAAGCATTCTAAAGATACCATTAGAGATTTATCACAAGATGGTTCCAGACTACCAGCCAAAGAAAAAAGTAAAGATAAGTGTTATCCGCAAAAACTCTTAAAATATCCGTCACCAAAGGTCCAAAAAAATGGCATTGAGTTGTAAAATTTGTACCAGAGTGATCGGCCATTTACCCGACTTACAAAAAAGGAGACGTTTATTGGTCATAAATAGTGATAAGGCAGGGAAGAGCGGATGTGACGTGACAACGTGACCCTACGTGACGCCGGCGTGGGAGAGACAGTCAACATTTGGAGATGTTTTGTTTAGCGTCGCACACGTTGTGTTGGGACGGGCCGCATTTTTAGGCAAGTGTCATAAAAAATACTGAAAAAAATAGTGCTCTTATAATTATCTCAAGACAATTAATTTTTATCACTTATAATACACTAAATCCTATCTCCATGACCCCATCCTTTTTATAAGACTATTTGCTCTTATACCATGCTAATCGAATACTTGGTCAATCCGATTTACACTTGTAATGACCTTGTAAAACTTGTGTGTTATAAAACTGAATCGGACTATAACAAACTTAGGCAAGCGAGTGATAAAACTAAATGAGAATATTTTGCACTTGTCAAGTGGAACGGGATTAAAATTTAGATACATTTAAAAGGTTACAATATTATGTATTATTAATTAATAATATTTTTATTTTCTTTTGTATTGTCGATAGTTGCTTTACATTAAGTGTGTTCGTAGGAGAACGAAATTTATTGTAAAGTATATTAGGGTATAGCCCTTTAATGCGCCGTAATTTTTAATGCGCCTCGCTAATTCGAAATATTTACAATAAATATTTATTTAATTATTCAGAATCAATTGCATTATCAGCCATATTGTTTCTACTATCATTTTGAAGAGTGTTATAAGTATATTATCAGAAAAACTAGTTCTATAGGGACTTACTCAAGTGTCTTACAAAACTGTCTCCCGCCATGTTGCGAATTAGCGATTGATTAGGGTTCTGCAGTAAATATCTACCAAACAACCCATGTCTCTGTATTGTAATTAAAATATGCAATAATATGCAAATCAAGTAATAAAATATCTATACCTATTATAAAACAAAGTCGCTTTTTTCCCTCATGTCCCTTTGTTCCCTTTAATCCTTAAAACTACGCAACGGATTTTGATGATTCTTTTAGTGTTAGATAGCCCATTTATATAGGAAGGCTATAAGCTATATTTTATCACGCTAAGACGATTTATATATTAATAGGAGCGAAAAAATAGAGGAAAACGTGGGAAAAAAGGGGAAAATTATTTGAAAGGGCTAACTTGAACGCGCTAATCTCAGAAGTACTGGTCCGATTTGAAAATTTCTTTCAGTGTTAGATAGCCCATTTATGGAGAAAGACTATAGGCTATATTTTATTACGCTAAGACTAATAGGAGAATGTTGAAAAAACAGGGGAAATTATATGAAAGGGCTTATCTCGCGAATTACTGGAGCTATTTTTATGTTATTTGGCACAGATCAGAAGTAGACCATGTAAAAGATCATAGGCTATCGATTTTAATAATTTGTTCAGTGGCTATATATTTAATACCCGTGCGACGCCGGGGCGGGTCGCTAGTAAGTAATAAAATATAAGTATATAAGTAAATATAAGTATTGTTTATAGTTCTTTCACAATTGTCACTTATATTATAATTTTGTACAGAACCTCATCACTTTGAACGATTTGTGCTTGCTAGATCCACTTGTCAGATGAGAACTCCTGATTTGACAAGTGGATCTAGCAAGCACAATTGAAGATTAAATAACCTTATAAGAGTTTTGGTGGAGACGATCAAAGATAAATTGTACTAATAATACTCTCGCATAATGCTCTTACCAATACAGCTGATGGAACTTATAAAGGCCAAAACATGTTTTCTTATAATAGCTTACAAGCACAAATAACTAGAGTAAGTACTCTTAAGTCTAGTAACTCTTTTTCGACATGTATAACTGTCATCTTATAAGCTACTACAAGAGCTTATTATAGGAGTAACTGTACTTCAGTATGTTTACTAATAATAATTAGAATTTTCATACTCATAAAGGCTTATAAGTGTAATTGTAAGATTAAACTGACTTGAGCATAAAATGCATTTTTCAAAACTATTAAAACTAAAAACTACTCTAAGTAATCTACAAGTGCAGTACTCTTATAACGTACGTAGGTTGAGAGAAATTTGTTGGTTGGGCTCCGTCCGAATGTGCGCAAAACTATGAAACCGGTTTTTTTTCCAGAATGAAAAGTAAAATAAAAAAATTGGAACCCAAAGCCTCTCTATACCCATCCAAATTAACTCATTGGCGAGATAACATTCATACCTACACGCATTTATAATAATACGAGCTTTTGCCCGCGGCTTCGCTCGCGTTAAGAAGTATTATTATATACAAACTTTCATCCCCTATTTATACCCTTAGGGTTGGAATTTATCAAAATCTTTTCTTAGCGGATGCCTACGTCGTAACATCTACCTTTCTTTGTCTTTGTCTTTCAGCCCGATCCGTCCAGTGGTTTAGGCTGTGCGTTGATAGATCACCATGTCAGTCACCTTTGAGTTTTATATAGATAGATTGGATGAATTGTACTAGTAAATCTAAAAAAAATGTAGCTCCTAGGTATATCAGCCCGATCCGTCCAGTGGTTTGGGCTGTGCGTTGAATGTTGATAGATCACCATGTCGCTCCTAGGTACATTACATAGTCTAGCTAGATATTAAAAAACATTAGCTATTAATTATGGAATGTGAGGGAACTGTTCTCACGCTCGTGGGCAAATTAAATCAAACTAGAACCTATCTCTATATTTATCACAAGATCTATTTCTGTATCCGATAACAGAATCCTGATTCTACTATTCTATGCAACACAAATGCAGCTTCGTACCTTCTTCGATCCATTCGTCCCTTAATTTGAATTTACTTGAACTAATACTCACTATATTTTACTTGAACTTATTTGCCGCGAGTCGGTACCAACTATCAGTGAAATTGGTTTGGTCGGGTTATATCAAGCCTAGCTGACAAATTGCGCCTTACAATTTTATTTTGACACCTGACTAATTAAAAAGGTAGGTGGTAGACCTGTCATGAAACAATTTCATTAAGCTCTATAGAAAGTAACTCACGGTTCAAGTCAGTCTAACGACAGTCTAAAGACAGTTGTGTCTGTCACGTGGCGCACACCAAGTCAAAACTGTCTTGACTACGATGACGCAACGCATACAATTGTATAATATTAAACAGTAGAGAACGCCCGGACAGAGTACACAGAATTATAGAGTATGCCGACTTAGAAGTTAGAAATTCTTAAATTTGACGTATATGACGAAAATCGTCACTACGAACTTAAGACCTAGTTTCATCAAGCAATGTTAAATAAACAATGCCTTGTTAAATCAGTTAATGGCCTGTTAGAGCTTTCGAGCGTTCCACTATGCCCTAATGTCACGTTAAATCACCTTACATGGTGTTAAATTTAATTCCTACTGTGGAGGTCCGTTAAATATATAACAGGCTGTTATATAAGTCAATACAACAACTTTCGAAGACAATAATATGCAATATAAATAAAAGAATCTCTTTTGACTTTTGAGAGTTTCCGCTATGTTTCCGGCGCTACGTCCTTATTATTAATTATTTTTCATAGTTATGAATAATTACTTATTTTCACTTTGTCAAAAATTCAGCCCTCGGATTTTCCTTGACATTGCAAATATACTAACTTGTATCAAAATTACCAAACCGAAATCTTCTAGTATATAAAATTCTCGTGTCACGGGATGCGTAATCGAACTCCTCCGAAACGGCTTGACCGATTCTCATGAAATTTTGTGAGCATATTGAGTAGGTCTGAGAATCGGCCAACATCTATTTTTCATACCAAAAATTATTTATATGGCAAAACAACGTTTGCCGGGACAGCTAGTATGTAAATAAAAGTTTGTAATAATATGATTCATGTTTTCAGCTTTGACAGATAATAATTATTATCCTGGTAAATTAAGAAGAACTATTATAGCGTAACAAATGTATGCGATCAGTGATATTTTTATTTGGTCGCATTATCTACTATTAAACGAATAAGGAAGAAAGCGACACATTGCAGCAAACATGTCGTATTAAACTTGTACATTGCAATTTCGTCGCCTTATAATAAGAATGAACGAATTGATAGTTGTTCACTCGTTGTTCACTTAACATTGCATTTACTAATCCTCTGTTAAATTTTTACTGTGGGACATAAGTATTTTAACAGGCTGTTTAATTTTCTGAGGTCCGTTAAGTAATGCCTTGTTAGGATTTAACAAACAGAGGTTAGTGAAATTAGCTCTAAACATGTTAAACACGTTAAAAACGGGATGTGAAACACGTCAATTTGAAATAATTTATATTTACAACTTAGGTATTTCAAATAACAAGTTGTATATTAATAAAATTAAAACCGAGTGCATTTTGCGTCTATTGCGAGCAGTTCTGAAAGATTTTATAGATATAGATAGAAAAGTTCTCATTCGGATAAACATAACTTCAAAAATAAACGGGAAAGACTCGACGGGAAAGATAGTACTTGGATCGCTGGACGTGTTTCTCTTTTTGGTCGTATTATTGTTTATGTTTTTGTACATATTATTGTGATTAAAATTGTCAGAAACTAATTTTGAAATCTATAAGTATGTAAAAATAAATTATATCGGCCAGCACGAGGCACATTCCATTCATAATCTTAGTGAAAGTGGTAGTTATGTCTTTTGTGGTTAGACAGTTTTGTCGTAGATGTGCGCGCTCGCATACACTTCAAAGGGAAGCCGACAGTCGTTAGTCAGACTTGTCGCGGGGCGCATTAGACAACTTTGTCTATGAGACGTCTTGTCTCAAATGTGCGCATCTAGTGCATTTTATTAGGCGATAGTCTGTCTTAAGACAGTCGTGTCTCAGGTGTGCGGTAGCTCTTACAGTTTGTTGAAAAATGAAACCGACTACTGCAACTGGTTGCGCCGCTAAAGTGTACCAGTGAAATGAGGATTTTACAAAATACCATATTCATCAACCTATCGCATTAATGTGATGTTAAAATTGTAGAATCAGGGTGCTGGTCACACAGCGACTTACACGTAATGAACATAATGAAAATCGAAGTTAACGACATCGCCAATTCACAGGGAAATAGTTCGTTAACTAGTTACTGCGTGTTCTCTATATTTTTATGATCACCAATAATTTTGCTATTTTATTTAATTAAAAAAATCTGATTGTACTAATAGAGGTTATTTACTATCATGTGACTTTCAAAATATGGCAGACAGAGACAAGAATAACTTGTATAATATGTACTCGTCGCATATAATATGTAAATATTTTTATTATAATAAAACAGACGAGACTCGGCACACAATTTCATTGAATCGTCCAAGAAATCTTGTAACAAATAACGATATTATAATTTATAGTGAAATTATTGATATGACTGAAGAGTGAAGGTGGCATAATATATTCCACTAGACGACCGACGCCCGCAACTTCGTTACGCCAAAATTCGTTTATCGCGCGGGAATCGTGCATTTTTCTGGAATAAAATGTATCATAGTATGTTCTTTCCCAGGACTCGAAGTATCTCCATGCCAAATTTCAGCATAAACGGTTCAGCGGTTTGGGCATGAAGAGGGAACAGACATACACACTTTCGCATTTATAATATTAGTATGGATACCTTTATCCACAGCTACCGTCACATTATTATCTTTCACTAATGTGGCCATTATGTGAGTAACAGTCATGCACAATCATGTCGAGTGTCGACGACAAATCTCTCAGCGCGGTGCGTCTGGGCGACCGCCGACCGGCGACAATGTGGCGCGCGACAAGTGGCGGCGCGGGCGCAGGTAGCGCACGTAGGGATGTGTCATATTGTGACATCGAAGAGAAAGTTATCGATAAACTTAAATAAGTTTTAACTTATGTCATCTAGCTAAACTGCAGTATATAATATGCTTAGTTATTGCTTAGTTTAACGATAAAGTTTTTATTTAAATAAGTAAGGGGTATAATAGGACCCAATAATAATAATTATTATTATTGATTGACCTATGCTGATCTAAGTTTGATGTGTACGGTACGACTTGCAACAGTGAATTAGACATCTATTTAGGCTTAATCGTGGCTACATACAAACTAATCGGCTCGTGAAATCGATTGTACATCTGTTTGTGTTTATACTTTGCTGTTTAGAACAGGTAATAATTAACCACAGGCCGACATCAGTTATGTATGAACAAACACGCGTAATGAACAGGCAAACATTTGTTCACCGCGATCACCGCAAATGACCAATAGCTAAATATTGTCAAAATATTAAGTTATTTATTTTTTGGCTTTTGAATTGAATAAATATTAGTATTAATTAACCACGTATGTTTTAGTCGTACAAACAGTCGTGAAAATAGTAGCCAGACAAAGTAAGAATGACAAAGCCAACGTTATAAGATAAGGCTTGCATAAGCTGATAACAGATAAATTATTATGTCTTAATACAAAATACATAATAATTATATCATTAGTATATAAAGAATATAAACATTCATTCGAATTAAATCACTCGAGCGAGCCGGTTAATATCTTTTAAAAATTGACGAAACAAAATTTAACAACATCGATATCGACAAGACAATGTTCCCATCACTATCCGTTATCGAAAACAAAATCAATACGAGATAGTATTTGTTTAAGTGCATCTCGAGTTGGGCGACGGGCGCGAGGCCCAAGGCGAGACTTGTATATTGGGCGAGACGAACTTCCTCACTGATAGACATAATACACACTGGACGACTTTCGCTGCTTTTTGTGCTGTTGTGGAGGCGATTTGTTACCTAAAATTGTCTGCAATAACTTTTTTTTTAAACTAAGGGGCAAACGAACTAACGAGTCACCTGATGGAAAGGAACTACCGTCGCCCATTGACACTCGCGATATTAGAAGAGCTGCAGTTGCGTTGCCTGCCTTCAACTGCTGTGAAACAGAGTATCAGCCAAGCCATACTGAAATGATGAGTTGGTAGAGTTTGGGTCACACTAGCTATGTCCACATTATGCGCTTTCGTCTTCAATTTTCGTCTACTTTCATTCAACTTTCGTTTTGGCACATTCAATAATTGAATGCGAAAAGAACGCATGCCCTTGACGAACAGAAAAAGGCACAGTGTGGACAAAGCTATTCAGAGACATTTCTGTCAAATTCTTCAATTAAAATGATTAATTGAAGAATTTGACAGAAAATGTATGAAGCTTATGATTCAAAATCTACCAAATTAAAGTTAAATACATATTAATTATATCTCGCTGAGTGCGGCTTACAGTTAGTCGTTATAAAGTTACAGTTTGTAGAGTCAATAACCGTAAAACGTAAAACCGAATAACTATACTTTTTTTTAGTTTACGAGATAGGCTCGTATTACCTGGAACGAAAAAATGCACAGGACACCTGCTCGATGAACGAATTTATGCCTCAATAAATTTTCAAGCATCCGTCATCCATAGATATTTTGAAAATATTTTTCGGTTGCAAAATTGTTTCATCTAGTCACTGGTCACTTTTCCCTACCGGATGTGAGGTACCAGACACAGTACACAATAGAGCTAACAGTCTACATACGGTGTGTTCTCCCCCTTCCTTATCAGCACCTCCCATCAGGTGCGTCTGAACTTCAAAGCGCCGCCGCCACGTGTTGAACAGCGTGGTTCCTATGGGTTGCCATATTCATAGTGAGGTCTACATCCATATTAATGTTATAAATGTGTGTCTGCCTGTCTGTCTGTCTTTGTGTCTGTCGGTCTGTGTGTATGTCTGTCTGTTACCTCTTTACAGAGTTGCGACTTGCGGGCGTCATCTGGTTATAACTAATTTAGTATTACAATTAACCAACCAAGTCAAATGAAGAAGAGAAGGTACAAAACGCGTGTTTGTTCTGTATTCTGAGTTTAAACGAGATCCCACCCCACATAATATTCTGTCCACTTTGTTTTTATGGTACTTAATGTATAGTCTTTTGGAGGAAAAACGATTGCGAACTTATCCTTGGAAAACGCATGTTTTGAGTAAATTATTACGTAAACAACGACTGAAAAATTTAAAAGGATTGTTATTTACTTATTACATATTTCATAATTTCAGACTCTTGTGCGCTAATGCGACTCGCACTTGGCAGGTATTTTGGTTACCCAGCTTTTGCACCAAGACCTGTTCAATGTTCATACGGTCACCATTTATTTTCTTATTTCGTACCGCGCGGTGGCCACGAATGGCGCACTGAAAGGGAATTAAATCGACATCCACCTACGAATTCAGAGATAATTTACCTCAGAGTTTCGATTAAAATTAACCTTAAATCGTTGGCATAAAGGTCAAGTAAGGGTTAAAAAAAATTGAACACGGGGTGTGCAAATGCAATTTCATCCCCCATGTTCCGCCCCAACGGAATTTTTTTCATCAAACCCGCGCCCTCGTGGTTATTTAAATAAAAAAAGAAATCATCCCGGATCAGTGTCGAAGACATACGTCAGATGTTCCGTCAACGAGTCTTCGAAATCGAAAATCGTTAAAATGCGTTTTTGTCGATAGTTCTTTTTATGTAGTGTCGATGTGAGATCCGAGTTGCATAATGCATTTGATAATTTCGACGTTTACAGATCCAAAATGTATTGTAATTTTACACGTCCTCGTAACATTATATTGTCACTTAGCGATGCATCTATTATATACTTATTATAAAATAAAGTCGCTTTTTCTTCCCTCATGTCCCTTTGTTCCCTTTAATCTTTAAAAGTACGCAACGGATTTTGATGATTTTTTCAGTGTTAGATAGCCCATTTATCGAGGATGGCTATAGGCTATATTTTATCACGCTAAGACTAATAGGAGCGAAGAAACAGAAGAAAATATGGAAAAAACGGGGAAAATCATTTGAAAGGGCTAACTTGAACGCGCTAATCTCAGGAACTACTGGTCCGATTTGAAAAATTCTTTCAGTGTTAGATAGCCCATTTATTAAGGAAGGCTATAGGCTATATTTTATCACTACATATTTTATACCCGTGCGACGCCGGGGCGGGTCGCTAGTTTATTATGTTAAATTCCATATATTTTAATATGCAATTTTGCTGTTCAAATTACGGAAGGGAACTCAACTAAGTACTTTTTACAGATTTTAGAATCTTACCATAGAATAAAATCAAAAGGTTGTAAGTCACATCTTTCATAGACTGTAAACGGAGCAAACATAGGATTTACTGCGAATGACTGATAATGTTTGTCAATCTGTCTCTCTTTTTGCGTGATTCTCAACACCGGATAAGTTGCAGGCACCTTTGCTCTGGGCCTCTGGCACCCTTTTCATTCGACGATACGACACGAATATCGTCGGTTGTAAGTGTCGGAGGTTGTAAAAGTATAAGTTAATGTGTACCGTCAGGAGCGGACTATAAATAGCGGGCGAGTCAGTGGGCAGGAATAGTGGCAGCACGGCCGGGTAGTGCCTGCTCTGCCGGATAACACGTGTACACTAGATGCACTGGAATCTAGATTATTATATATGCTAGTCATGTGACTACCATATTCTATTAAGACTGTATTTCCAAACTTGTGTTAGATTGACCCGAAGATTGCCTGTTTTCAGGCATACAGTCTATCGTCGTCAATGATTTTAGTCTAAAATTATATGTCATGTAGAGCCGCGCAATTCAAATAATTAATATTACGAATATGAAACATTATTACTGTCTGTTTGTCTGTTTATTTTAGTCTACATTCCTCTCTACGATTTAACCAAAAATTTGCATTTTTAGTTCAGCCACGACAAGGTAATAGGTATTATAGAAGTACTGGTATATGTTACTGTTCTCGACATATTCTTAAAGATATATACAAAACTAGCGACCCGCCCCGGCGTCGCACGGGTATAAAATATATAGCCACTGAAAAAATGATTAAAATCGATAACCTATGATCCTTCACGTGGTCTACTTCGTTAATCTGTGCCAAATAACATAAAAATTGCTCCAGTAGTTCGCGAGATAAGCCCTTTCAAATTTAATCTTAGCGTGATAAAATGTAGCCTATAGCCTTCCTCAATAAATGGACTATCTAACACTGAAAGAATTTTTCAAATCGGACCAGTAGTTCCTGAGACTAACGCGTTCAAGTTAGCCCTTTCAAATAATTTTCCCCGTTTTTTCCACATTTTCCTCTATTTCTTCGCTCCTATTAGTCTTAGCGTGATAAAATATAGCCTATAGCCTTCCTCGATAAATGGACTATCTTATACTGAAAAAATCATCAAAATCCGTTGCGTAGTTTTAAAGATTAAAGGGAACAAAGGGACATGAGGGAAAAAAAGCGACTTTGTTTTATAATAAGTATAGATGCAATTGTTTATATCCGCCAGACACATCGCACATCGTGACATTGTTTTTCTCACATTCACAGCGCTTTGTTTTTCGGCACAATAACTTACGTTAAGTGTTATTGTGACGGATAGACAGACAACACTTTACAGTAAACATCACTAATTACTTGTCAGCTGTCTGGCCAATCCAGCGGCCCACCGCGGGTGCGAATGACTCACTAAGTCACTACTGATTCACCAAGAGTTTTTGTGATGCAGCTATTTTTATGATCGTACTTTTTATTTTGCTCGAGTTGACATGTTAAATACGTACAACAAAACCATGCTGTTAATGTCTTAAGGAGTCGTTCTTTTACATCGTTCGTCATGTAATGAAAAACGAATGACATATTTTTGCTAACGAGGTGGTCGTATTGTTATTGCTTTGTCTGATGGCTGGTTGATTGTAAAGATATATTTTTCATTTGGTTTCTTATTAATAATTGTATTAAAACATACATTTTAAACAACAGTTAAGTAGTTGGTAAGTAACATAAAATAATTAAAAAAACACATATTTGCGAACGGTTGCACACTTAGATTTCATTTCATCAAAGGGAATTAAAACCAGTATTATTTATTTATTTTTAAATAAATAAAACATGGTGGCATTTGAACACATTGGCAATTGGCACGGTGGTTTTCCGATATACCGCGGTGTGCAGTGCACACTGTACATTGGAGCTAATGTAACGTGCGGTATTTCAGCTAATTTTGCGGTCTTCTATAGAGGTGCGGCTTTATATAACATTTTGTGCACTAATAGTAAAAATTTAAAGCACATTAAAATTAGTGGAATTTGAACAAACATTAGAAATTCGATTTTTTCACAAACTTGATATCTGGATAGCAATTATTCTAGCTATCATGTTGGCTGGTTTCATTGAAACTTTGCCAGCAGCAAAACAAAGTTATTTATAAGTAATATATGCCCAAGTTTGTGCGTCTCTGCTTCTTATTCAGTCCTTTTTTAGTCTCGTAACTCAGGAACTGGGACGGATGATCATAACAAAAGGCGCAAGAGGCGGAGAAATAACTTTTTGACATGTCCATCCAGGACCTGAACAATTAGGCGATCGGCCTCCGTATCACGTATCTTGCGAAAGCAATGCGATAGCAGTTATTGCGCGATAATTGCTCTAAAATCGCAATTTCGTATCACGTCAAATTAGCCAAAACGATTGCAATCGATCGCCATACATGACACCATTGTTTTTATACCCAGCAATCGCTCGCGCGATCATTGCTAGTGGATTGTTGATCGCTATTTTTACGTGAGTATTGTCCCAAGCAAATCTTGGAACAATATATTCCGCGACTGCGGGATCATACCCACTAGTCAAGAGCCAAGCTCTCTGGACGAAGGGGCTGTGATAAAAATGATCAATGAATATTCGCGTTGTTTATGACCGGTCAGCTCGTAAACCAGATAGGGGCCACCCACGGCGTCTGACTCAACACTCTACTACCTCAGGATGACCCTTATGCTGAGAAGATAGGGTTGAGTCTCGTAGAGCTGGAGGTAAAATAATTGCGGATTGTACTGCACTTGTACAGCGTAAGCGACACTCGCGAAGATCACTGCGGTGACCATGAAGAATTTAGGATGTTTTCGCAAAATCTTTAGGACACGTGTCGCTGTCATAAGGTTATAGCTTATTTTAATCCATTTAACTATTTAAATGTAAAGGAAAATCGCAGGGTTCTGAATAGTCACCACGTAAGTTGTATAATATTTAATCTAGATTTGAAAAACTATTATTTATAGATAGCCAATTACAGCAGAAAGTTAAATTTTACGTCATAAATACAACTTCATTTATAGTTTTTGCTATAGCAAAATAATGATATCTACTTACACATATTATTTGCTTCTTGAGAAGCTATAGTTGTCACCCATTGAAACGTTAGGTATATCGCAAATAAGTAGCTCTGTGCTAACTGTGAAAGTAACGAACTAACGACGAATTAAGTCTCTGTCGTACTTCTGAGGCTACTGTTGAGCTCTAGACAACGAAGAAGACCTTATTTTACTAATACACAAATAACACAATACAAGCTACCGTCTAATTTCTTGGTATATTCATTTTATTGATGTGGGAATCACAAGTCATTTCAATACATTCTTGACTACTAAAATACATTTACGAGAAATGAATATAAAAAAAATCAAATTTCCTGCGATCGCGTTAATTATGGTCGCAGTACCGCAAACTCTGCGCACAGGCGCGTGCGCTGACAGCGAAATGCGCGCGACGACCGATTTACCGCCCTACACATAATCTCACACATTATCAACCTTACCAGCTAGGTAATAAAGTTCATGTTCGACCACTTTCGCCTACGGATGGACTTCCGTTGGTTCAGCTAAAAGGGTCCAGAGGTGAAAGCGGCCACTTCACTTAATTACCCATTACACGTGATCTACAGTCTACTGGCCGCGAGACTGCACTCACTTCCTTCCAATATGAACTTGGTTAAATGTTACAATGTAGTAGTATATAGTTAATCAAAGTATGGAACAAGACGAGGTAGCATGATGAGGTAGATTGATTTTCGTCCTGTTTAGGTCAAGTCAATGCTGTTCTGATCTGTTGGCTGGGCTTGACATAACCTGACATATAATTAAGTAGATTTACCTTCGAACTCAATGGTTTCAAAGCCTATGAAACATTTGAGTTCGAAGTATAGTCTCTTGTTGATAAAACTATGAGACTTATCAAGCCCTGTCTACCGTCTCCTATTACCTGACATCAAAATAATTATTATCAAAAATAATATAATAGACACAAAATATAATGATACTAGCGACCCGCCCCGGCGTCGCACGGGTATAAAATATATAGCCACTGAAAAAATGATGAAAATCGATAGCCTAAGATCCTTCACGTGGTCTACTTCTTATATGTGCTAAATAACATAAAAATTACTCCAGTAGTTCACGAGATAAGCCCTTTCAAATAATTTCCTCCGTTTTTTCCACATTCTCCTTTTAGTCTTAGCGTGATAAAATATAGCCTATGGTCTATAGCCTTCCTCAATAAATGGGCTATCGAACACTGAAATAATTTTTCAAATCGGACCAGTACTTTCTGAGATTAGCGCGTTCAAGTTAGCCCTTTCAAATAATTTTCCCCGTTTTTTCTACATTTTCCTCTATTTCTTCGCTCCTATTAGTCTTAGCGTGATAAAATATAACCTATAGCCTTCCTCGATAAATGGGCTATCTAACACTGAAAGAATCATCAAAATCCGTTGCGTAGTTTTAAAGATTAAAGGGAACAAAGCGACATGAGGGAAAAAAAGCGATTTTGTTTTATAATATGTATAGCAGAATAGATTTATTATTCAGAACTCTTAAACAACAAAATATAATTTTAGTCACATAATTATTTACATACCTACCTAATACCTATACAACACATCACTCCTCTTATCGAAGTCGGGTAGTCAAAATCTCCTAACTCAACAAAATTGCACCGCTTATTTCCCATTCAAACAGAATTTTATCTTGAAATTGCAATTCCCCAGCAATTTATCGGAGCACAGCTTCCAGACCAGAAAGAATTCCCCACCGATTTGCAGGTGAAAAGCTCCGGAAATTCCGCCAGTAATTGTTGTTGCTTATTGCAACGAGCGGCAACGAAATAGTTGTTGCTGCAACACAAAAACCGAGTTAGTTGTTGCCGCAACACAAACCGAGTGACCGAGACAAAGAATGACCGACTTCCCGATGTTTTGTCAATCATTTTAGTCGGACATTTTAATAATGTTTCGAAGCTGGTAACCTACATTTGAATACCTTTGTGCCTCGATCCTGATTTGAGTAATAAATGAACCTGGCACTGGTTTAAATAAGATCTAGTTTTACCGCTAGGCGCTCGAGTATAAAAGTAATTATTTTTGCTATTTAAGACTGTAATTGAGTTTGAGTTTCGAGCTCAACGTGCTTAATATAATTTCTACTGTTCAAACTTGAGTACCTTGTGATTTACATCAGAGGCCGTAGCCAAAGTCGCTTTCGTTAAAAAACGATGACGAAATTCGTCATCAAAATGTATAGGATTTGACATTAGTCTTCGAAAGCGAAATGACATTTAGCGATGACTTATGTCATTTTGATAACGAATTTCGTCATCGTTTTTAACGAAAGATATTTTGTCTAAGGGGGCGGGTAAATAGTAACTTACCGAACACCTTACCAAATGTAGCGCCAGCAAATCTGCAACAAGATATTATTTTAAATTAGTACAGGTAAGTAAGTAATTAAAAAAAAAACAAATAAAATACACAACATTTTTCACTAGCGACTAAAATATTATAAATTACAATTAATTAAAGGCAGTGCGCAGATTATAATAAATTAAAGCAGCGTACGTTATGCTGATTTATTACCGGCAAAGTTGTATTTACGTGCCTAGTTGTATCCGGACACCCGGATATCCAGGCACACGGACACCCGGATATCCGGGCGCGTACCCAAAAGTACCGGCTCAAAAACCGGTGTACCCGGATTACGCTGCCGGGTACGGGATAATTTTAATAAATGTCCTTTATTGACTGAGGGAATTTAAGCCCGAGCGCCCAATTTTTACGGAACAAACAATGCGCCATTTTTCAGAAAACGTACCTATGTAGCTCATATCGTAGTCTCCTCGTAATTTAAGCTATATCGAGGTTCATTTTGGTTTCAGAATTTTGTCGAAGTCGTTTCCGCGTTTACATCACGCGACGAGACGATGTGATGCATTTTTGAGAAGCCATTTAAAACTGAACTTAATTTACTCAATAATAAGAAATACACTGGCAGATGCTGCGGTGTGGGTCTGCCTGTTACAATCCTGAATCAGTCATTTAATAAAAACGCATCTCGTCAGCGCTGCACGTAGCAATGTAAACTAAGTATTACCCTTTTAGGGTTCCGTATTTAAGCCATGTCCATTTTCTGTCACAGAGTAAAAAACGAGGTGCAGTACTCCTGCGTAGTAGGCATATTATACTTCGGCATTATTACATTGAAAATAATATATCAACTATTAACATCGCT
Source organism: Lysandra bellargus (assembly GCA_905333045.1). Taxonomy (NCBI): domain Eukaryota; kingdom Metazoa; phylum Arthropoda; class Insecta; order Lepidoptera; family Lycaenidae; genus Lysandra; species Lysandra bellargus. Next base: position 8,271,451 of record HG995359.1, read on the forward strand.
GTATTGCTCTATCAAAACAAATTGTACATGACGATAATTACACTGGTACGTGACAATAATTGAGATAATCAGTGTACACCACACTCAGTTAAATTGTCCGACAGGCTGTCCCCCCCCTCTCCCCTCGTCCAGGGGGGGTTGGGGGGCACGGGGGTGGCGGTAATTGTCGGCTGATGCGGCGCTTCCGTGACGCGCATCGTTATGTCCGTCCGTCCGTACCACATCACTAATGTAAAGAGATTTTAAAGAAATTGAGAGGTAAATGAGAAGCTCTTAAATAAAACAAGTTACTTAGTTTTGTTGTTTCAATGCAATACTAAAGTTTCAATCCAATTCAGATCTTAAACAGTAAAATAGTGTTTCTTGAGCAAAACGGAAACTACTGACTTCGTGGAGTTTTCGACCTCTGTCATTCAGAATGTGTGACTTTGGTTATCATAAATATCATAAATAGTTGCGACTATAAATGGACTGACTTCTACGCCCCAAAGGCTGAAAATATTATGGTGATACACTCATGTCCATAAATCATAACAACTTATGTACTAAATTCCTGAAACAAATGATTCTGATACTAGAGTGCAGTCTTGTATCAGAAACCAAACCAAAATCAGTGTACTGTATTGTAAGAGAGTTCTTGGAGAGAAGCAAAAGTTGCTTACTTTTCCGTTTTCGTGAGACGATAAAACTCGATTGGGTAAGAAAAATTACAAAGTTGTTAATTACTTGGGAATTGATGAAAACGATTTGAAAATAGCCTGGCCTCGTGACAATAATTTCAAACTTTTCATACAAATGATAATTTCTTCTCCTTCTTTTTAAAAATTGGCTCCCAAGCGATTCTTTTCTTTCGGCTTAATCCATACTTTTATCCTTATATCCATACTATTCCATACTATATACTATAATATTATAAATGCGAAAGTGTGTCCGTCTGTCTGTCTGTTTGTCTGTCTGTTACCTCTTCACGCTCAAACCGCTGAACCGATTTTGCTGAAATTTGGTATGGAGGTACTTTGAGTCCCGGGAAAGGACATAGGATACTTTTTATCCCGAAAAAATGTACGGTTCCCACGCGATAAACGAGTTCTAGCGCAACGTAGTTGCGGGCGTCATCTAGTTATAAAATATGTGAAAATGTGAAAATGTATCCGTCTGGTTGTATGTTACCTCTTTAGTCTTCACCCTCAAACCGCTGAATCGATTTTGCTGAAATTTGGTATGGAGATAAGGGGAAAATGTACGGTTCTAGAGCTTATTTTAGCGCTACGGAGTTGCGGGCGTCATCTATCACTGAAATAAAGTCGTAAATTCGAAATGCCAATTACCAGGCTGTCATTTATTAGCAAATAATATTAATTAGTGTTTTAGGATTGAGTTTCACTATTTGGTGATTTGGCGTTTTAGATTGTTTTGCTCTCAAGTCAGTTTTAACTTATTTAGCCAACATACTATTTTGGCCACAGCTTCACTTTGCTACTTAGTATTAGGCCAAGATTTGGCCTCAACAGCACTTCGGCTTATCCCTCATCGTCATTTCTCAACGTCCCGCCACGAGGCGTCTGGAAGCTCATTTTTCAGCCGGGTTCACTGACCCCTCCCTAGACATCTTCTTTTAGTCTTAGATAACTGAAATCTGAAAATTCTCGCTTTATTTGTTATTTCGTTAGATATTTAGTGTCTTGAATAGCAGCCAAAGACACTAATATTCGTTTATCTGACTAGAAAATCTGAATTTTACACTATAATTTTAGTAAGAGTACAACATATTGTACTAGTTACCATAGTAACTTACTACTAAATAATAAAGGAATTTAAGCAAGGAAGTTGCACATATTACATACTAGCTGTCCCGGTGAACTTCGTGTCACTTTAAAACCTTCCCTGGACTTCTACGAATATTTTAAGACTAAAATTAGCCCAATCCGTTCAGCCGTTTTCGAGTTTAAGCGCTACTAACACAATTGAAAATCCATTTTTATATATATAGATTACATTTCAGCATTTGATCAAAATATACTCGTAACGTAGACTCTATAGATGGCAATCAATAAAATAAAGTCTAGTAAAGTTAAATAGTTATTTAAAAAGCATTTTGCTGTTATAAATCTTACAAAACATACGTTTAAAACAGCGCTTAATCTGCCCAGAATATAGTACAAAGCGTAAAGGCTCAGTGAAACCGAATTCATAAACAAAAGAGGCGCTGAAAGAATAGTTTCAATACAATAACGTAGACAATTAAAGCGGGCAACACCTCGCTAACGCGTACGCGCCCGCTACCTCATCCGCTACCGCCTGTGCGCCCGCTGCCGCGTATCCGCTCCCGCTCGTGCGGTGGCGCAACAAAGAGCGTGCAGCATCACTAATGTCTAATACAATTGTACCGAGTGCTGTTCATATAGGAGGGCGCGCGGAGTAGGGAGGAGATCAGCGTCGATAAAGTTAACGATATTTATTAAAACAAATAAGCTGTTACGTATTGCGGCATTGGCAGCCTTTAAACGAAAATACCAAAAAACAATATAGAAAATAAAACTGCAAAACTTAAGCACATTATTATTTTAAACAGTGCTACGAAGTCAGTTTATACAGAGTAGAATGTAGATCAAACATAGGTACAAAAAATACTATGCTGTATATTTTTTAATAATTTCATAAGAGAAAGAGAATAGGCAAATATGATTTATGTTACATACTAATAAATATATTTTTATCGTATTGGGAAGAATACTAGTATATTAAAAAACCTTTTTCCATAATTTAGACGATTATTATTTACACTTAATGTCGGCACTACATATAGGCGAACGCGTTGGCCGACGCCTTGGCCAACGCGTCGGCTCAATGTCAGTGTAGAATGGGCAACTTGCGCGTTGGCGGTAGGTATTTAGGCCGGCAATACACGTCAGATTTTTTCATCCGATAGTCTGGCCCGTTTGTCTGATCAGACTGTCTGAAGGCACTCATGCCATACATATTTTGAATACCTAATACACATCCGATCCGATAGTCGGATCGGACGTGTATTAGGTATTCATATAAATGTATGGCACGAGTGCCTTCAGACAGTCTGATCAGACAATCGGGCCAGACTATCGGATGAAAAAATCTGACGTGTATTGCCGGCCTTAGACGTTGGCCGACGCGTTTTGTCGGCACTACATATAGGCGAATGCGTTGGCCGACGCGTCGGCCAACGCGTCGGGCAACGCGTTCGCCTTGTAGTGCCGACATAAAAGATTCAACTACATGACTCACACGCTTAATAATCGAAAATCGATAATCAATTTCTCCCGACGAAACTACGAAACACTCCACTAAAACACGAGTTAAATTTCAAAGCAATATCAATCAAGCGGCCCCATTAGATGTTATCTGAGCAATTTCGAACTATCGACATTGCGCGGGGCACATCCCTACGCCGCCCCTTCAGTGCTTGTCATTAAGGGTGATCCATCAAAACGTCCGCTTGGATTTTGGGGTGCGGGGCGCGTGCGCGGCGCGGGGGGCGGAGGGCGCAGACGCGGGGGAGGTGAGGGGATGAAGAGGGCGGTCGCGGGGGCGGTGGGGCGGAGGGGTAAATTAGATATTCGCGCGGCGTCCCCGCGGGGAGTGCCCCCTGATTGATTGCTTTTAAAGGATTTTAACGCAAGTGTATTTATTGTTGGTACATTGGTTTTATTACGTTGCGGAAGAGTTATATTGGTTATATGTGGAACGGTTGCTCTGTTTTGTCTGCAGCGCTATATGTCCTTACTATTTTTGATATAGTTAAGATAATTTGAAATCCCAAAATAGACATGAAACAATTTTTATTATAGAAAATTGACAATTGTCGCGCGATAAAATATGTATTTTGCCACAAGAAAGTTGCAAGGAACACCTAGTTCTTGAAAAAACAAGTATTAAATAAGAAAACAATATTTTTCAGAGACTAGAGACCCCGTATATAATAAAGATTAAACAAAATGTTCGTATGCGCTTATCCTTACTTAGAAAATCAATGCAAATAGAAACAAAGCGAAATACTTAAGTATTGGAGTATCGGAGGATTTTCCAATTGGTGGCAACAATGGGGCACATTCAAAGGCCGTTATTAGGGACTTATTAAAACTTGCCTGTCCGAATTCTTTGTTACCTCAGCCGGGGCGGTTTTGAAGTTGTTAAATTCTTTTTTGATTAAGATTAGACGAGGCTAAAGAAGTGTTGTTTTGAAGCCGAATTTTTGAGTTTTTGTATCTGTTTTGTTAATTTTGTAGCATTTTCGTAGTAGAACTATGTTAACCACAGAGTGAAACAAAACTAAGACATAATACTTTAGGGTGTGTACGTGTTCCTTGTAGAGAGTTCACTGTGAAAGTAGCAGCGCTGAAAGACTATTTTTTTCACTTTTGTATGGGGAAACGCCCCAGCGTCACGAGTTTTCCGAGATACAAAAGTGAAAAAAAAAATTTGGTCTTTCAGCGCCACCACTTTTACAGTGAACCCTCTACAAGGACGACATACACACCCTAAAGTATTCATCACTTAATTTTGTTACACCTTATATATTGGCAAGAATGCGGCGGCTGAACCGATACACAAAACTGCCTTACGGGAAGCCGGCATTACCTAAATAACTCATAAGTTGAGTTTTACCGAGCGAGTTGAGTATCAGATAGCTCGTATAGATTTATCGACTAGGAAATGAACTCGCAACACCTATATCCTTGGATAAATAATTACAGCAAGACTCGTCTTTGCGATGCATTTATAAATTACCCCTTCAAAATTCTAAGAATGGCTCATTCAATAATAATAGTTAAAAAAACACACTATTTCTATTATTTTTTTCTAAAAATTTTAACATATTATTGCATTGTCACTAGCTTTTAATACGTATGCAAAGTTTCGAATTATTTATGGCCTGTTTCACCGCTTTCTGATAAGGTGCCCGATAGGCTTGTTTGACAGATTCTCCATACTCCATCTGTCAAATTAAGTGGTAGATAGCTTTATCAGGAAGTGGTGAAACAGGCCCTTAGACTGCTATAGATAGTTAAAAATTGTGCTTAAAGATTCCGTTACATACGTACAGCGCAAGTTTATAAAAGCGTGTAAAAAGGCCTCGCTTGACCTCGACACTTTGTGATATGAACTTCGGATATTTTTACCTTAGTTTTTGTTGTAAAAATTACAGTTATTTTAATACTGAAATTCTTCCAGACGTTTGATTTGATTGTTGCGATGTTCAGGTAGCGTCCATCGATCGCCGGTATTGTGGCTACGGCGTAGCATTGTGCTACGCCGTAGCATTGTGCTACGAAGCGCTACGGGCGGCCATTATGCGGATTGCGCTTTTGATCTGACCAAGTGCCGTGGGAGAACCGCCACGAAATATGTTGGTTTCTTTGGATACTTTTTATCAATGATCAATTTGATGGAATTGCTGTAAAGGTTTTATTTAACTTTGAAATGATAAGTGCTAATATTTTATTTCTGTTTACAACACAAGTGTGCCCCGCATAAATATATTTATGCGGGATGTAATTTCAATTTAAAATGTATTTTATTGTTATTCGTAACTTCTCGGCTTTAAATAAAAAAGATCGAAAGTTTCCTTTAAAAACCAGTAAATAATTTTGTGTCATAAAAATTATCTCAACTTTTTTAGAATTTCTGGTAAATTCAAAGAAAAAGTAAACCAATATGAAATATCTCTACTAACCATCCGTGGCTAGTAATATTTTTCATCGTAACAAGCCCATCAGTCCGCTGCCACCTGTCGAAGTGACAAACGACCCGAAGCCTTCGCCTCCGCGGCCCGAAGCCTCCACCGGCAAATACATATTTGTAATTGATTGTACTGTCGGTTCTTGGTGGAAATTCATGTTAAACACTAATAAAACACACTTTTCTTGCACTTTTCCCACTATATTAAGATATTATTATAACTTTTAACAATTTACACGACCGGTTTCGAAATAAATCATCATCAGGTGTAAGTTTAACGTCGCTAGTTTTAAATAATTAAATATAATCAAAACAAAACATACCATGATTCTGACCACCCTTATGTTTGTTTTGATTATATTGAATTATTTAAAACTAGCGACGTTAAACTTACACCTGATGATGATTTATTTCGAAACCGGTCGTGTAAATTGTTAAAAGTTATAATAATATCATAATGTAGTGGAAAAAGTGCAAGAAAAGTGTGTTTTATTAGTGTTTAAATACATATTTCTTTGCAAGACAAGCGGAAGACTACAGTTGTAGTAGTATTGCAAAAATCGTTGAAGAGGCCACGTATAACATCTTAGGTAATATGATTCTTGGTTTGTGAGCTTAGCTCAGCGTTTAAAATATAAATTTTAATATTTAAGATCGTTCGATCGCTTCGATTCATTGCAAATGAACGGGTATAAGAAACTTCCACCATGCATATTTTAGTTATCAAAGTTATGGGATTTGACACATCACACAAAGCATCGCAAGCGCTGTGACACCTATCGAAGCGCTCTGAGTATTGGCGAATGCAGTATGACTAAGCACACAGTTTATTTGTGATGGATGGCAAATGAGTGAAAGTCTCTCTACTTACCAATCTACTTACCAATTATTCTTAATATTATGAAACGTTACAGATTTAAAACAAATCTAATTTCCCGGTGCTTAACCGCGTAAGCTCCTTTGCCGCATTTTGAACATTCCGGACAAATTCAGTAAAAACTCTTCAGTCGCGGTAAGTCTTGGGTTATTTATGTAAATGTCAAACATTATCTGAGCACTCGCAACTCCGCCGCCGTTAACTCTGCCCTTTTACCGTTTCTTTCTCATTTTTGGTTTCATAAATTTTGAGAGGCACTTACGTGGATCTTTTTGTTTAGCTCTTCGGAGTCGATTGCTCGCTGGGCTTATCCAAAGTTTGCGCTTTAGACGTTGTTGTCAATTTCAAATAACTTATTTAGAATTCTATATTTTATAGGAAAATTGTATATAAGTTCGGGATATACGTAGCAGTAATATGAAACTTAACAAAATCCGTAGTAAAAAAAAACCGTAGTTTGTGCGTAATATATTAACAAACTATACCTACATTTGTAGTAATACTTAGATATTTCCGGAACTTCATTACGCGCGCGGGTGTTGCATGCATTTTCCGTACATTTTCTGCTAAATTAATTAAGAGAAGTAATTAATTGCGTATGCCATTTAAAAATTTGGTTTGCAAGAAATAGCCGCTAATAAATCATTTTGACAGCATAGAAAGATTTTGTTAGCAATAATTAAAATCAGGCTGCAATTCGTGTTCTGTAAATAATCATGACAATGGTCGGCAATTTAAACACAAACTGGCAGCGAATTTTATTATGTATCTGCAAAATAAACAGTCACTCGGCAGAATAATTACTTGGTCAGCAAGATTATACATTCGGTCAGCAGAGAAAACTTTGAGTATTTTATTTCATTTAATTATTAATGAAAATACTTAACAGAAGTCCTACCTACCACGCCAAAACAAAAACAAACACAACCCAGAAAGTCCAAAAGTAGGTTAGGTTAGTTTAGAACTTAGACCACAACACAGAGGGAGCCGAGCGAGCGAAGCGAGCGTGCTGCGGCAGCAGCCGGCGACCGTAACAAAATATGCGCCCCCCGGCCAAAACAAAATCAAACACAATCCAATTTAAGCGGCACTAAAATTATTTTTTTGCTTATTCTCTGAATGCTTACCAAAATTTTATTAGGTATAGGCCATTCATTGCAGCTTTGATAAATACTCGGCTGTCAAAAAAAATTACTGCTGTTCAGAATGATATATAATGCAGACTGATTTATCAATATTCGCTGCACACACGTTGCTGTCCAACTATCAATTTTAGCTTACCAATTACATATTTCTGCTCACAAATATACCAATACTTTGCTAACCGCTTAAGTAACACCCATTAATTAATGTCCATTACCAAGATTCAAAGTGGTGTGAACGAAAGACATAACAGAGACAACGTAGACGGACACAATATATAAGTCCTTAATACATTCAATACAGGTTCTCTAGAACATTTTTTTGACTTGATTACTATCAAGCAAATTATTTCGTGAGTAGCTTCATTTTGATAATAGACGAACAACAATTTCCTCTGCAAAAATTCTCGAAAGTGGTAGTTAACAGAGATAGATAGTGTATGTAAAAAAATGTTCCAGGGAACCTGCGGGGTGATTCAACTATTAAGTTCAGATGCTAAAAATGGGATGATTCTTTATGTTTAGAATTTAAGATCTTCTTCTCTCACTTTACGACATTAATTGACTTCTGAGTTCTGGTACTGCAATACAGTATCAGTGGTCTGCGGTGTTATCGCTCCGTGCTGCTGTAATTACCCGTCAGTCGCACACCGCTCCGCGCCGCCGCTCGTGAAACCAACACTCATTATAACTTCGCCCTGACTACGGACATCAACAGTCAGGCAAGTTACCAAACAATAATATTATAAAATCAACTTGTAGTGTCTGTCTCACCTCCCTGCTACGTAAGGCAACATAAGTAATTAATATGTAAGTTAATAAAGATCATTCGCGATAAGCACACCTTTAATCAGACTCCCGAAGCCTGCACTTTGCAAATTCGCTTTTCACCAACAGTTAAAGTTTTGGGGTATGTTGAGATGCAGACTCCTAGAATTACTCATCCATACTTTAATATCATAAGTGCGGTGTGGTGCGGTGGTAAGTCTAGCTGTCATTTCTTTACGCTAAAACCTCTGAACCAATTTGGAAGGAAATGGAAAGACTTTGAGTCCCCGGTAAGAATTAAGAGACACTTAATATTTTTATGCTGTCATTTTGGCTCCAGACAATGTACTCGTAGACGTATACATGTGTGTATTAAAACGAGTACGCATTATCTACCACACGAGTTTCTCGACACACAATGTCACAAAAAGATCTCTCCACAGAGAATAAACTTAAGATTATACTCAATTCATAACAGTTGTAAAGCAATATAGCGTGCAATGAGATGGCAGGGCTCGAGACTTCCCTCCTCCCCCCTGGCCTGTGCTAGGGGGGTCAGAGGGGAGGGGGGAGTCGTTTATTTGTCCCGCATTCACAGCCACATTCCCGCACCTTTTTATCACCTCTGAAAGCACCCCATTCCTTGCAAGACATGAACAAAATACACGCTCCTTTTTATGTCTTAGTAATCAGCATCACCCGAAAACTTACTACTTACAGAAAATCACTCTTCACCAACAAAAGATATAGACCCTCTAACACAAGAAAACTACTCTAAAGATCACTAGAAAGCTTGCGCCAAAGAGCTAAAGTTAATAAAAATTAAATATTTAACGAAAAGATTGAAGAAGAAACATAACAGATAATCAACATATTTTGCTGCAAGTGAGGCTTAAAATATATCACTAACCCGTATAACAATTCAAGACGTGAGTGGAAGAATAAGATAAGTAACATGAAAAAAACTTCCCGCTTTTTTGCTTAAATGGAGACTTTAGGGCCGGAAAAAATATTTGAAATAGAAAAACTATGGATTACATGTGTAGCCAGATACATTAGCTAGGTTATGAAGCAGATAACTTAAAAGTTTTATTAAAATAATTAGGGAAAAATTTGTAATTGTCCGGATGTTACGAAATGTTACTTGTTCGATTCTTCCACTCACGTTTTCAATTTATTACTATTACTGTTTGTTACACTTTTAATTATAAACTGCTTACAGAACGACTATCAAATAGCGGTAAACATTATAGTCATTAGTTCGCTACACAGTCGTAAATGTACGTTCGACTGTAAAATATTTAACGCGGAGTTAAACTAAAATCGATAGTTCCGGCACGAGACTTCCCTTCTGACCTGCAGCCCTCGCCCCTGTCAAAACTAACCCGTCATTATAAAGGGAATTGCTTTCAAGAATTGCCCGAATGAAAAAAATGTGTTAACAGAAACTATACTTAAATGAAAAATGTTTATTTCCAATGTGGTTAGTAACTAGCTTTCAGAAAGTCCTACTTGGTGGCCTACCGGTTCCGGAACTGGCAAGATGAAGCGGCGTAAGAAACTAGCGTTAGAAAAAGTTTAAAACTATCTATTTAAGTTACAATAACAATAATTATTATTGTTTTATTTTTATATTTTTATTTAAGGACTAAAACAGGTAATACAGAATAACTAAATAAACAACACTTAAACGTATTTTGTAAACCCTACAAAATTAGTTTCAACATAATAAATAATAATTAAGCTACGTAGTTTCAATTTTTTTTTATCAACCGTTGTTTCACATATTAAGGCGACGCCTTGATAATTTGGCTGTAGCGATGCCGATTTTTCTCAGCAATGACTAAAGCTAAGAAACTAAAGTTCATTGTCAGCATTCATCATGTCTTTGTCTTTGAATTGCCCATAGCATAACACGATTGGACAACTTTTATAACACAGAATTATCAATCGAAAAGACCTCTGTAAAAAAAGGGATTCCTATTTTTCCAACAGAGGAGAGTGATTTAAGGTTCCAAAATTTGTACATAAATTGGTTGAAGCATACACTTTAATATGTGCATAGCTTATATGAAATGTATTTATGGTTTTTAAATTACGCGACAAAAACCATTTTGTCGCTTACGCCCTTTCCATTTTTTGCTGTTCCATTGCTTGTTTTCTATGAGAGGCCGGCTCGGCCTCTCATAGAAAACAAGCAATCTAAAACATATCCAACACGGTTTCTTACTTTAACGCGGCGTCACCTTAACAATAACATACCAAAGTGCGAAGGCGCTCGCGCCATAGCACAAAGTAAGGAAAAAAGCAAATAATTGACCCTATTTATGCAAAATGAGTCCAATCCACACCATTGCCAAAATTGAGTTAATAATGCAGAAGTATTCCAAAATGGCCCTTTTATCGACCCTATGAAGATCGAACTAATCTAACATTTTTTTCAGAACAAAACATTTTCACAACAAAGTTACCAACTAACAAATTAATGAGTATTGTTTTTTTTACATAGATCCAAACTAGGTACATGGTCTCTCGTTTTTTTTTTAATTAGGCAAATAGAATCATGCGACTTGGTTGCTGTTTACATATTAAAAAAGGCTTAGTTCTTAATATTTTACAAAGACTCACCGGTCATTGTGACACAGGCCCGACACAAAAGGAACATATCCCTTTTTTCGTTATGTTATGGGTATCCAAGTTAGGGTAAAACGACTAGTGATTGGACAGTACCAGTTATTGGTCAAAACACAAAAACGCAATATTATTATAAAGTTTGCTTTAAAAACTGCCTTTTTTAAAGTAATAGAACGCCTGATTTTAAAGATAAACAGGGAGCTATTAAAGCAACCTTAATAAATATTATAGTGTTTTTGTGCTGTGTCCAGTGACTAGTACTGACTACTGTCCAATCACTAGTCATGTTCAACCTATATAATATTTATATTCAAAATCAGTGGCTAAGACGTTATTTTATTGCTTTCTTTTTTTCTCTTTAGGCCCAGTAAGAAAAGTGCTAATACGAAGAATAAGATCGTTATTTGCATGTTTTTTGCAATTATATTCAATATCAGTGGCTAACACTTAGAAATTATTATTTTCATACCGTGCCTAAAGAAAAACACAAAACCAAAAAAAAAATATTTTTTTTACTTAGGTACATTTAAAAAGAAATCGGTCAAGTGTGAGTTGAACTCGCGCACGAAGGGTTCCATACCATTATAGAGCAAAATTAATAAGTAGTAAAAAGTTTTATAGTGCCCAAGTGTGTGCCCGTGTAAAAAGTCGGTCGTGCACCTGATCTCTCACCAGTCATGTCGGTCTTCCGCTCCGTTAGGTTACGAGAGTAAAGAATAATGCTCTTGTGTATTGCGCATACACTTGGGCACTATAAAATTACTTCTGCTTAACTGGCCTGGTTTTATTGAAACTCATACGTGGGAGAGCCATGTTTCGGCACGAATGGGCCGGCTCGACCGGAGAAATACCACGTTCTCACAGAAAACCGGCGTGAAACAGCGCTTGCGCTGTGTTTCGCCAAGTGAGTGAGTTTACCGGAGGCCCAATCCCCTACCCTATTCCCTTTCCTCCCCTATTCCCTTCCCTTCCCATCCCTACCCTCTCCTATTACCCTATTCCATCTTAAAAGGCCGGCAACGCACCTGCAGCTCTTCTGATGCTGCGAGTGTCCATGGGCGACGGAAGTTGCTTTCCATCAGGTGACCCGTTTGCTCGTTTGCCCCCTTATTTCATTAAAAAAAAACCAAAGTGCTCTTGTGTATTGCGCACACACTTGGGCACTATAAAATTACTCCTGCGTAACTGGCCTGGTTTCATTGAAACCAGAGTGGTCGTGTGTATTGCGCACACACGACCGTTACGACACGATCGTATAGAGGGGAAAAATCCAGAAAGAACAAGCCGAAGAACCCTATATCCAGGACAAACAGTTGCCGAGTTATAAGCATCCAAAGTTTGACATTGACAGCTCGGTAACTGTCAAACTTCGAACAAAAGCGACCATAACTCCGCTCCTAATAGGCCTAGAGGAACGGGGTTTCTTCTAACATCAAAGGCAACACCTCGGCTATCCTCTCCCCGAATCTGGACTAAATCGGAGACATCAAAACTTCAAGGACGAATCTTCTACTATACTTACAATACTTTTTAATGAATAATGTAAAATTTGTCTATTACAGTAATGTAATGGACAAATTTTACATTACACATTCTTTGCATTTAATGGACAATGAAGGTTCAATAGTGGCTCATTATTTTGTAAAATGGCAATGTAAGATACTCCATTACTATTTTTTTTGTTATATTATTATTATTTTTTACATTAAGATTTTTGCAACATTGCTTGAAACCATCGCTACTAATGCGAAAGTGTGTCTGTCTGTCTGTCTGTCTGTCCGTCTGTCTGTCTATCTGTCTGTCTGTTTGATATCTCTTCACGCCCAAACCACTGAACCGATTTTGCTGAAATTTGGTATGCAGTACCGGAAAAGGACAATTCATCCCGGAAAAATGTACGGTTCCCGCACGATAAACGAGTTTTGGCGAAACGGAGTTGCAGGCATCATCTAGTTTTAAGCATCCTTGTAAAAACCAGAAAAAAGTAGGAGCGCCACATTATATCAGGTAGGTACTTACTGCCGAAACATACAACAAGACATATTTAGGATATGCTCACCTAGATACAAAAAAATATTAAGTTTTGAATCTAAATTACATATTTTTTTCATTTCAATCTTTTTTTTGGGAATATAAGCATATAAACTAAAAAATAATGAATATATATTTCATTCTATTACTACATAACCGAAAGAAAAAATACCGGTTTTCTTCAAAATTTGAAAGTTCATGAGGCCTCAGTTTATTTAAAAGCAAATTTTATAAGTTAAAATCGTTGTTTCTATAACTAATTAGATGTTAGACATCCAAATCGGGTGCACAGATCTCATGCACGAAAATCCTGTTGACTTGTGTAATAAATCTAAAGAGATGGTTCGCTTTGAATTATATGTATCCCACACTAATATAGTTTTTCTAAAAGGAACCCTCCTGTTTTTGTTTAATTTTTGTTGGAAATAGTAGTAATTTTTAAAATATTTATGTTTGTACGCATAGAATAAATTACCAAATATACTATTGTAAATTAACTTTACTTAAAATAACAATCAGTTTTAAAGAATACACAATTTTAATAAAAACGGCTTTTTCTCAGAACTGTCATCGTGTTGGTTGAGTCCGGTATGCATAAATAGGTCCAATTGTAGTCATAATATTATTTAGCTTTCAAGTGTCTATCCCAGTCACCACGGCATAAAATCGCATCCAGTATATTGTTTTACAGTAGCTAGTGTGAAGCATATTATACAATTTTAACTTTTTGCATTAATGTAACAAATAAAAACTCCTCGCAATAGATAACGAAGGGGGGACTCTATCCACCGTTTAATGACGTTTATGTCTTTTTAAATAGAAGTTTATTATTCTAAACTTTACTTGTGCCCATTCACGGGCGGAAAACCGGAGGCGCCTGAACAAGTCATTAAAAACATAGCAGACGCGGTAATTGTCGGAACGCACCTGCGAGCCGCCGCGTATTTAACATATCACGTGCAATAACGAGACAATCCCGGTGTTAAAAGTGTGAGTGACACACCTCCCAATTATGCTGACGATGCGTTTTGTGCGGTGCTAAATTACATCTTATGTATAAAATTCTCGTGTCACAATGTTAGTCCACGAACTCCTCCGAAACGGCTTTAATGATTTTTACCAAATTTTATATGCCTATTCAGTAGGTCTGAGAATCGGCTACACGGTACTTTATATATTGATAAGTGCATTTGTTGAATAAATAATAGTAAATTATTACAACCTGAGACTGACGGCGACCATTGTTTGTGCGACAGGATAGCGATCGATGTTGTCATGGTGACATACTTATTTAGTCACTTCAATAAAATAATATGGCAAATATATTATGGCAAAGCAACGTTTGCCGGGACAGCTAGTTTTTGACGTGATAACGTCTATAATTCGATATGGGGTGCGCGCACGAAAAAACATGACAGTTCATGCGGCGTTACCTCGCTGATCGCTCTGAGGCGTTCCATTTACACTCTCAAGTCTCTCAACAACCGTAGGGCCCACCTGGACCGTGCTCTTTGTTTCGATTATATTACGTATTTCGATGACTTAGATAATACTTTCGTATGAAGAAGTTTGGTTAGTTATGACCTTTGATACATTGACCACACTCCGAATGAAAAATAAATAAACGATCTGTGATCTGTGTATTAGTATTATTTCGGCTATTCAAAATTATGCTCTATTTCCTACGTGTCAAGGTATGACTTGTGCTTTGTTCGAAGATTTTACTGGATTTCACGAATGTATGTAGCGTTTTGCATTGCGAATAGTTTATTTTACTCATTATAAATATTTTATTTTTAATGAGTAATTTATTCGTTTATTTCTTCTGAACAAGTCACTAATTATAGTTTCGAAAGTTTATAATTGAGAAACTAATATCACATCGGACTAAATACTATATTATGATGGCTTGATAGATAGAAAATTTAGCATATATTATAATGTAGTTCACACAAACATAAAATATGGATTGTATGTAAAGATATTACATTAATTTTACAAAGAGGGTAGGCCGGGCGCCATTTTCTTGCACATTGACCTGCCAACTTTTTGCATAGATTTTTCCCGGAACTGAGGGGTTAAGGCTATGACGTTGTCACGTTCAACTATCGTCAGTAAACCGACTTTACAGACAACCGATTTTTTTTTATATAAAAGTTAAAGACATGATATTTCGTTAAATGTAACATACTACTTGTGACTTCGGGTGCGAAACAAAAATCCCGCAGAAACCGTACATCCCGTACATTTTGCCGCGATAAAAATTAGCATAGCCCTTGGTCGAGTGTAGTAGTTAACTAGTAAATCGGGAAATCTGTAGTTTTGGAGCCTAATCGATGTAAACTATTAAATATTTCTGTTCATCAATGTTCGTCGAAATCTGTCACAATGTTTTTATCAGCTATTTAGCTGATGAAAATCAGACTTAAAATGTAGATACTAAAAGTCTTGGAAAGGATTATAGTTTTTATCTCGTAAAATGTGCGGTCCTTGCAAAATAAAATAATGGCTACGCAACGATGTTGCGGTGTAAAAGACTGTAGCAATTCAAATTTATCATAATAAAAACATTTAATTAAACATCTAGTGTATCGTAAAAAGCATAAATGCTTTAGAGAAAGCTATGTATAATTTAAACAGGCTTTATTCAAAGCCTCGTGAGTTATTTATAGTGGCTGCTGCTCGGTCGCCGGGAGTTGGACTCGCTCGTGGAAAAACTCCGCCTTTGACTCAACGAACATTCATTGACTCGCGATAGCTGGGACAGAAAATATATAAGTAATAGCAAAGATTTTCAAACATATGAAAAAATTTCATACAAAAAAAAAAACAACGGATTGCGTCCCGGAAGTGTCGTCAGAAGTGTAACAGTAGGAGCAGTTATGTATTTTCACTACTAAGTAAAAGATTTTGCAAGACTTTGCACTGCCACACCGGCGTCAGTCATTTCCTCTGCTTTCATCATCATTGGTATTTCAGCACGATTACAACGACTATGACACAAAAAAGACGAATAGACGCTCTAACATTAAATCAATTCAGCGAAAATATTGGCTGCGGAAAAAACACATAAAAATTAATTTGGTCAAGTGTCTAGACGTCGGGAGTTCCGCCCGAGCGGGGAAGAAATGGAAAGAATTATTCCGCGAATGTGAGTCAGGAAATGACTCCATCTTCTGACATTACGACCTGGGAATGGAATGTTATTGAAATATAACCAAACGTACATACACTTGTAACGAAGTTACACTCCCCGACCGCGTACAGACCTGTAACAAAGTTACAGTCCCCTTTTGGGGTCTATTCAATGTTGCTGTGATTGGATACATAATGCGGTTGGAATTGTTACAGTATAAATCATGATATTATACAGTAAGACATCTCTATATTAAGCCGCCCCATCGGTTTCAGAAAACTCAAGAGAGCGGCACAATTCAGTGTCGCGTCGCTAGCGCATAAACTTGTCTCTGTGTTGCTTGAACTCTATTTCAAATTCAATACGGCTGAGTTTAGGTACTATCAGAGAAGTTGATTCCTATGCAGGTCGGGGACCTGCGTAGTTTGGTTGCGTTACGTCAAACCCAGCTGACTGATCACAATTAACATCGAATCGATATATTCGACCAAATAATGTTGGTCTATCAACTGCATAGGAATCAATTTCCTCGATGGTACATCCATGCTTGCTTTAGTAATAAACAGTCATCATCATTATCTAGTGCCATCTTCATATCGAAGTTCAGCGGTCAGTTGGTTGGATTTCTTCCGGTCTTGGGCTAACAGCTTACTTTTTTATTTACTTCTTTATTCAAACAAAAAATAAATACTTATAGCTTTATGCCAGTGCCTTTATGTTCAGTATCAAGAACCAACTAATAGCAATATGAAGGTTATTCAAATTCGTGGGAACTACGTTAACTTAGTAATGAGTGTTATTTAATATTTAATGAGAATGCCAAAGGCTTAGCCGTAATTAGTAGGCGCACATTCAACAGTCTCGAAAACATGACAAAACGGTTTTATTTAGTATTTACTAAGTTACTATATTCAACTTATTATAAAATGTTAAACGTTAGTTACAGATGTAGTTTAAACTGTAAACATTAGGTACTTTGCTAACCATGGAGAAATTCTGTATTAACGTAAATTCAATAAGTATAACTAAACATCATCGTTCATATTTTAATCAAACTTGCACATGTTGGACTGTCAATACTTAATTTCATATTTCCATTGTGACGCCCTAAACTAAATATTTTTGGAAAACACTCGGCATCTATAAAATAAATCACGAATATAATTTATAGTAGCGATGACAAATATGTAACAATGCGAAATCAGCTGCAGTTCGGCGAAAATGGCCGAACAAAAACCGGATTAAGGCGGTTATAACCGGGTGTAACCGGCTCGCGCTAGTGCGGGGGACGATGATGGATGACGGCCACCCCTTTTAATTGCCCGACGGCCCGTCACTCACCGGCAGATTTCGATTTATATTATAATAAGATCGATCTGCACGTGGCACAACACTATTGTGTTGTGCAAACTATAATACATCCTATAGCTTACGTAATTAAGTTCATTTTGGTTTGCCATGGTATGGGTGACGATTGTGGTTTTTCTTTGCGCGTCGTAGTAGACGGATAGGGTGACAATATAATTAAGATGGAGGGGACATCGGTTTTTAATTATAGCGCCAATACAACCCCCAAGTGCCCAAATATAAACCTAATTAATGGAACAAAGGCTCAGACAAATTTTTGTAAATGAAAATAAAACGGTCAATCATGTTTAAGACTTTCTACTTTCTATTAATTAAATTAAAAATTATATTTCTTTTCCAATAACCAAAGCAGTTTGCATTAGCTCATAGCCACACACTAGTAAAATAATAAATCACAGAATATGTATTTAAAAGTTATTTATTATTATTTTATTTATTTATCTTTTATTTATTTGAACGGGTTTCTTCTTCTTCCTCTCTACTCTTATAAACCCGTCATCATCGCACTTTCGGCCCTTTTCGGAGGGAGGACACTCCTTTGCAAGGGCCTCCTTTTTCCCTTTGTTTTTGGAACGCGGGGGAGGCGGCGGGGGGTAAGCGGCGACACTTGCGTAGTTCGGCCGCGGCTCCGTTGCAGGCGGGGAGCGGGCGGCGGGGGTCAGCGGCGGCAGTGGCGATGACGTGCTCGTGCGTTGACCCGTCTGAAAATGCTGACGGGCTGAACGTGACCGCCTGCGCACCACGTCGGCGGGTGACGAACGCGGCATCAGGTGACCTATATATTGAATTACCACTCTTTAATTGTGATAATTCATTACGTAGATCGCTGATCGTAGACTCCGATGCCTGCAGTCTACCTCGAAATTCGGCCAACTCTTCGTTCAGGAATCTGATGTCCTTTAAGAGGGTGACGACGTCGACGTGGTCCAGCGTCATCCCTCCGTCGCGATGGCATATTCGCGCTCTGGCTGAGCATCTCATAGAGCAAATGCTTCCCCTGGCAAACCTCCTCGCTGAAGGAGGACTTGCAGATCTGCATTATGCTAACCTCGTCCATTGTGTCGATGGCGTGCTGGATAAACGCCAGCAACTCATTCGCCACGGGCGCCATGGTGACGTGCAGCGGCAATCAGCCACGCGATTCGCGAAAATATTAATTAATCTATACTAATATTATAAAGCGGAAGAGTTTGTTAGTTAGTTTGTTTGTTTGTTTGAACGCGCTAATCTCAGGAACTACAGGTCCGATTTGAAAAATTCTTTCAGTATTAGATAGCCCATTTATCGAGGAAGGCTATAGGCGTAATTTTATCACGCTAAGACTAATAGAAATGAAGAAATAGAGGAAAATGGAGAAAAAACGGGGAAATTATTTGAAAGGGCTTATTTAAACGCGCTAATCTCAGGAACTACTGGTCCGATTTGAAAAATTCTTTCAGTATTAGATAGCCCATTTATCGAGAAAGGCTATAAGTTTAATTATATCACGCTAAGACTAATATTAACGAAGAAATAGAGGAAAATGGAGAAAAAACGGGGAAATTATTTGAAAGGACTTATTTGAACGCGCTAATCTCAAGAACTACTAGTCCGATTTGAAAAATTATTTCAGTGTTAGATAGGCCATTTATCGAGCAAGGCTATATGCTATATTTTATCGCGCTAAGAATAATAGGAGCGAAGAAAAAAGGAAAATGTGAAAAAAACGGGGGAAATTATTTGAAAGGGCTTATCTTACGAACTACTAGAGTAATTTTTCTCTTATTTGGGTCAGACAGAAGTAGAGCACGTGAAGGATCATAGGCTATTTTTTGTGGACTAATTTGTCTGTGAAATAACCAATTTACGCGGGCGAAGCCGCGCGGAACCTCTAAAAATAATAAAAATGAATCCATATTTCCTTGGTTACGACATCACGCGTAAACAGCTGGAACGATTCTGCTGAAATTTGGTATAGATATATTATATACTTTGAGTCTCGGAAAAGGACATAGGATACATTTTGTCCCAAAAAATTTCGCCTAAACTATTCTGAAAAGGCCTCCCGCCTTTGCCCAGCAGTGGGACACAGCGGACCAATAATAAATATATAATAAATATTCAATCTATTTTGCTGAAATTTGGTAAAGAGATACTTTGAGTCCCGTGAAAGAACATCTAAGAATATATTTTGTCGCAGAAAAATGTATGGTTCCCACAAAATGTACCTTTATGATTTACGCGCAAACTTTTCAATCGATGTACGGGAACAACTATAAACTGAAGTCCACGCGGACGAAGTCGCGGGCAACAGCTAGTAATTAATAATATTTGCTGCGTGTGCATAACGTGGAGCGCGACCGTCTGCTGGCTCGACACATTACACATTGCCGATATTAATCGACTTCCAAACAAAAAAAGAGGAGTTGCTGAAAGTTGTTTTAATCAAATTCACAACATAATACCATATTCCTTCACTAAAGCTCAATCCTCTGGGTGATCTTAAAAAGCACTGTAGTCAGAGTATCTCTAGTTCTAGTCCAAGAGTTTATTATAAGATTTATAAGCTATAGCTTTTGTGGGATAATGCGTGTAGGCCAAAGGAAGATCTTCCGACCGAGCGAGGTGGTATGCCCGGTCAGGCCGAAGCCCACGTGATACATTTCAGCTGTCGTATATATAGCGACGCGCTCAGAAAACTTCGATAGCGCGATGCAGGAATGTTAGGCGAATTATTGTGGGTACCGCCACACTTTTATATATTACAGCAAGGTACGGCTAATTTAACATTGGCCAAACAATTTCCCACGATAAAAAATAGCCCTTAAATAGCCCTTCTACTTGGCATAATCTATGACATTATTTTCCAAAGTCAGTCGAGAATTTCAGAGCATAGTATTCGATACTAACAAACGTTTCTATAGCAGGTATAGATTTTTTAGCAACATTATATACCTAATTTATCACACGCTATCTGCAAAATGTGTTCCACAACACGTGTCGTGACGCCATATCCACCATGATTGATGATCCTTGCTGCTGACGGGGCATATATCATACCAATTATGTCATATGCAAATTACAACCCTAAGTATAGGGGATAAGGTGCGAATCAGAATGTGGAAGGTAGTGAATAGTCTAAGAGCTTTGGACGATTAGCATTAGCACATAATGTGAGGTACATTCAATATTAATGATGATGAAATAAAGTACTTGTAAAAAATTTTACTTTAACAATAAAAACGTAAAACAGCTATAAAATTTTCTATTGTCTATATTTGTGAGGGGGCTTAGCAGAAACTTCGTATTCGTAACAATGTCAAATGAAATTGAGCTGTCATATTTTCATAATAATTATTTTTGATAACGACCCTAAAGCCCGTCACAGACTTAGCTATAATATATATTAATATATTTATAGCTAGGCATATTAATATATATATTTTCTATACTAAATCCACCTGTCACAGAAATATATATTATAGCTGAGTGTGCGGGCACGCGAAAATTAGTATAGAAAATATATAGTAATATGCCTAGCTATAAAAATATTAATATATATTATAGCTAAACCTGTGACGGGCTTAACACGCTGCTATTGACCGTTCTGCTAAGCCATAATCTAAAATTAAAATTAGCAACTTTCCAAAATGTTTATTAATATAAAACAATTGACAAAATTCAGTTACAAAATTGGTAACTACGCTCTGTACTCTGCAAATGATAAATTTAACTTCTGCCAGCAATAAATCATTTTATTTGAGCCATTTTCTTATTTATTACGTGTCACGTATCTAACGGTCACTCTAATGCCCGGGACACACGAGTCTAGTTTTTCAATCTAGGATAGCAAGCTAGTTTTTTACCAAATTGTCCTGGCTTGCTGACCTAGCTTGGAGCATGCTAGTTCTGTTTTACAAATGAAGATAGTTTTGTCTACATGAAGCCAGAAGTATTAGCTTGCTAGCTTACAAACACTGGCTTGCTATCCTAGTTTGAAAAACTAGCCTCGGTTGTCCCGGGCATTACGCTTAGCATAAACTGTCCTTTTTGACGTAATACTATAGGACCCTCAGAAATGTTACAAATCTGGTAATGAGCTATACATCTTCATAGCCTTATCTAGGTTTGAGAAGAACCAGAAACACGATTAATGTATTTTGCCTCGATACATTTCTCGATCGAAATGACCTCTTAAAAATACGAAATTTGAAGATTATTTTTAAACCCTTTTTATTCCCTTTTATTATACATTTTTACATTTGAATAATTTCCTATTAGAATAAGTTATATTGTTGTCTCATTTTTGTGTTATTACTGTCCCTTTCGCACAGAAATGTAGTGTGTTTCACACAATTGATATTGTTGTCCTTTTCTAGCCTAAGTATAGTGTGTCTCACTCTAATATTGTTGTTGTCTCTTTCGTTTTGTATATTTATTTACTGTTAATTAGTGTTATAAGAATGCCTGTTTACTGTTATATTAGCTTATAAGAATGTCATTTGTACTTTTTGAATAAATGGACTGCATATACCCGACAACAACTGATAGAATCCTACAGATTCTAACAGAACAAATTTGTATATAAACACGCACTTTCCCAGTGCAAACTCACTCGCAACACGAACACCACAGAAGCAAGTCGAATCCCTGCCGGACCGACCCTCGACCGCGGCTGCAGTACCAAATTTCACCTGGTGTTTCTCTTCTACTTGTACCCTACCTTCTTCAGGACTGAACCCTCAAGATACAGTCCACTCTAGCCTACTCCAAATTGACGACTTAGGCCCTGCTGAGTTTGTCGTGTCGTCAATAGATATATTGTAGGAAATTTGTCTAATTGATAGACACCTTTGCAACTCGAAATCGTATAGAAGCATTTTGCTTAAATGCTCCTAGTTATTTTTGAAATAATTAAAATTACGTTTTTCGCATGTTTTCCGAGCGAACCGATAGCTTCTGGCCGCAGCGTATTCACGACATTATAGTCATACAAATTAAGTATAAAATTGCCCTTGCGGTAAAATTACTTTCAATATAGCGCCTTAATGTGTGTTTTGTATTGACGCTCCCGCTTCGCAGTCGCGTGGTCGCGTAGGTTTGTGCTAAGCATTAAGTGTCGGCAGAAATGTAAACGGAACAGCAGAAGCAACAGAAAGTGAGGGAGATACTATCTCCGATATGAATTTTCGAACTAGACTCCAGTAGCCGTAGCACGGCGACCAGTGGAAATGCGAAAGTATAGACAAACTGCTGAAATAAGCTTAAGGTGCGGTTCCGATCTTTTTTCGTTCCGAAAAATTCAATAAAAATACCACTTTATGTCAGACTATGGTCACAAACTGTGGAGGTAAACTTAAGGTGTTATTCCGATCTATTTTCGTTCCGAAAAATTCAATTAAAATGCCACTTTATGACAGACTAAAATCACGAACTGTGGAGATAAACTTAAGGTGTCGTTCCGATCTTTTTTCGTTCCGAAGAACTCAATTAAAATGCCACTTTATGACAGACTATAGTCCTAAAAATTCAAATAATATCCCACTTTATGACATATAGGTACTATAGTCTGTCATAAAGTGGCATTTTAATTGAATTTTTCGGAACGAAAAAAGATCGGAACCGCACCTTAAGTTTATCTCCGCAATTTGTCTATACTTTCGCATTTCTACTGGTCGCCATGCTACAGCTACTGGAGTCCTGAGGCGGTTTTTCTCTACTTCCCAACAAGTGCATTAAGCCGCCAAAAGGCCTCAAAAAATACAAGGGTCATACTAATAACTAAACCGTACACGCAAATAATATTATTTTTATGTAAATAAATACGTAGGGTCAAATTCCTCCTCATTACAAGTTGGGTAACGGGTTAATTAACTGGCAAAAAGTTTCATTACATTCGGTCATAAAATATTTGTGATCTTGCGGGTTTTTTGTTTTGTTCGCTAATGAAAATTTCAATTAAACATTACATGGGATTGCGTCGTAAAACCGACATTATGTATTCCGAGTTTATGGCGTGTAAAGAGTATTTACTTTTGTCTTTAATAAAATATTACTGCTCTTTTTTACGGTCGTCGCGCGGATTTCAGCGAAATATTTCCACAGCATAAATAAGAGACAGTAAGCCGCCTTTGACTAGATGCCTTTAAAGGTAAACAATGGGAAACAATTAACTTAAATTAAATATACCCCCTCCCCAAAGACAATAGAGGAACCGGGAAGTCTAATGCATTGCCCCTCCCTACAAAAAATAACTCTTTTTATGCTGCTACTTTCACAGTAAACTATATTATAAGGGACACATCACACCCTAAAGCAGCGTCCCTCAAAGTGTGCTCCGCGGGGCCCGGGGGCTCCGCAAAACCTGTTAGTAGGGAGTTCCGCGAGCGTCAATCTTGTTTAGAAATGTCATTAGTATGTTTAAATCCGCAATAATCTACTTCTTGCCACAGTGGTCTTTTTGGGTTTCGTACACGAATACTTTATGGTGAATCGTTAGTGCTAGGCCCACAGGAATAGTTGTAAACATCCGACATCGTAAAGCTGTCAATTGGAAACTACGTGACTGGTAGATTCGCAACAACAACAACAAAACATTAATTTTAGCGGGAACAAGCCATATCAGGAAGCTGGAGAAATGTAATAAATTATTTTATAGTGATTAAGAGGATTATCCTTATATCTTCAGCACATAATTTGGCTTGGCAATGTTAAAAACATTATCAAAGCCAAACTAGCTAAAAGACGAGCTTTACGAATTGTAAGGGCTCGCGACGTCGCACCTTGACTGACTGACGATAACACATCTATATATTTAAAATAAAAATTACTATGTTAAAGCACAAATATTGATTTGATTTGATTTGATTTGAAGGCGTGATAGTTTTTCCGTAAAGTGTACCACAAAATGTTCAGGTTCATACACTAGAGGTGTCGCTTCGCCCGCCCTGATAATATCTTATCTGAACTAAATAATATTATTATACAACTGAGTGTAGTTGGAATAACTTGTCTAAATCAAACCACATAAGTAGCCTTATCTCCTTAAAATTTTATATTACGGTCTACTAATAATAATTTGGTTATCTTTCGAAATAATCTTAAAATTGAAAAAAACTCGAATCCGCACGTTTTTTCCTCTTATCTTTGTTTGTAGGCTATCTATAATACTACTATTACTACGTCTATCAATATTTTAATATTAAAGCACAGATTACTTAATACTAACGGTCTTACCACAAAAGATTAAACATCTATTGAACAGTTGTTTTGAGACCATTTTGTACTGAATTTTTCTCTAATCAACTGTTCAACAGGTGTTTAAATCTTTTTTATAAGACCTACTAATAGTTAATCTAAGATTATAATATTTATGTACGGTGTAAAAGCCAATTATAACACGTATTAAAGGTCGTCGACTTAGTTTAACTGGGTATAAAATTAATCCAAGGCTTACATTTGAACCTGCACTGTTCTTTCTATACTAATCTCCTGTATATCTACAATATATCAAAATGCATTACCTGAACACGTGGCTCCTCCGATGTTTACCGACACAACACGACTTAATTTATATTTTACACTCTACTACATCGCTATAAAGTTCAAAATCGTTCAACACAGCGTCTATTGTTACAAGCGTTATTTTTAAACGCTTATAAGTGCAGTGATTTTAATCGACGAATTTATGGTGTGTTGTGGCTATAAATATGGCTTATAGTTAATGTTCTGATGCTGGGCGGGCGGCAAGCGCGACGGTCGCCCGCGGAGTGATTCCCGCCCAGCGTCACAATGCAATATATTCAGCACTATCCACTATCTAGTTACTAGTAAGTAGCATGTACAGACTACAGACTGTCAGCCAGTACACGTGTGTTGACGTCGCCTTGTGAAATGCAGTTTAGTTATGTAGTAAACCTTTTGTTATGAGGCGCAGTATTTTTTACATAATATTAGGTATCTATTCTATTTTGAAGTTCTCTGGAGTTTTTTGGACTGGGGTCAGGGGGAGGCTAGATAGATCTTGTTCAACGTCAGCAAAGCTGTTATTGTCCAATTGACATCGCACATGGGTTATATTTCATTTAAGAGCTTCTTAGCCGGGTGGGAAACGACAGTGGTGGGAAATATCCCATCTGTGTGGCCAATGACCCCAACCCCAAGTGAACGAAATGCCAGTAATCATTACTATCCCCTACTGCTATTATTGGGTTGAGTCTTTTTTAGTTCTTTGAAGGGCGTAAAAAACAAAACGGTAGAAATAAAAAGTAAAAACAAAACAGCAGTAGCAGGCAATACGCCTGACGAAAACAAGGTGTTGTAAGTTGACTTATCTGTCTGTCATTTCGATTTAATTTTTCTGTCTGAACCTGATATGATCGAGGGTATTCTAAGCAATAGTTCATCATCATCAACACGCTCAATGCTGAAAATGTTGGGGTTTAACCAGATACAATTTGAGATTTTTTGCGAGCCATGCACGGATCCAGCTTTCTTCCTTTCCCGTCTACAATATCCCTTGTACTAGGGCTACTAGGGCAGTAGTCGTACAGGGTAAGGGTCGTAAACCACGGCGGTAATCGCAGATAATACGATCAGCCCTTTTATTGCCCTACAATGTACTCGACGCGCCCTGCGATACTCCATTTATTGCCCGTAACTCATAACTCATTGTTAAGTATAATATTGTTATATTAAATACTTGGGAAGTCAGAAGTGGTTTTGATAAAAATGATCTAGTATATATTATGTTACCGTTAGAATGCAGGATTCGTTAACGTGCACATTACCTAGGTAATCTGCACCGATGCTGCCCCCCCCCCCCCAAATAATTTCACTTTCAATTTAGAACAAAGTTATAAATTGAAAGTGAAATTATTGTACACTAAACTAAACATATACTTTTATTATAGTCCCTGCAATCCACGAAGACGCGCCCCACCACTTTTTGGGTGAACATCTTTAACTTTGATCGTGACGCTTTTTCTTAATTGGTCTATTTATTGTAGTCTGAGCGAATACTGATAGGTAAATAGTGCGCACCGACAACACTCAACACTGGCGAAAGCTTGCACACATATACTATAAACAATTTGGAGGAATAGTGGGGCGCGTCTTCGTGGATTGCACGAACTATACCATGTGGTACCTGCACTCTCGGCTGGAACCCCCAAACCCCCTCCCCTCCCTAAAATCGAAATCGCGTCGTTATAGTGTTGACTTTTAATTCGCCTGTTTTAGGAACAAAGTTATAAATTGAAAGTGAAATGATTGTATCCTACAGGCTACACTCTATATGGTACCTGGCACCTGCACTCTCGGCTGGGACGGACAGGCTGATATTTTATCTTTGTGATCGAGTCCCGTTTTTACCCTTTGAGTAAGGGACCATAAAAAGGAGAAAATTAACCATCTCCGTTATTACGCTATGCTAACGCGGACGAAATCGCGGGCAACAGCTAGTGAAACAAAATAAAATTCATTCATTTGCTCACTAGAATCAAATAATTTGTAAAAAACCTTATGGTCGTCGATCATTTGAGGAGTTGGGAAGGTTAAGAAATTTATCGAGTGAATCTTAGCCCCAAAACAATTGAAATAAAAATAAAAAGTACGAAAGAAAACAGTTTATAGGACAAATAATATGGAATTAATGTTTAAAGGATAGCCGGGGTCGTATGCCACCTACTATTATAGCAAAACAGATTCGTTATAGATAACAAATGGGCATACATACGACCACGGCTATCCTTTATACATTAATTCCATATCCCTG
Organism: Lysandra bellargus; assembly: GCA_905333045.1. NCBI lineage: Eukaryota > Metazoa > Arthropoda > Insecta > Lepidoptera > Lycaenidae > Lysandra > Lysandra bellargus. The sequence goes on from HG995359.1 coordinate 8,298,876, forward strand.
TAAACTGTTTTCTTGTTTCGTACTTTTTAGAGCGCGTTTTAGTAGTCGGGTTTTAGTTTTTTAAACTTTATTTTTGCCACTTATCTAGGGGATGTCAAGTCACATACATTTTGTAGCGTTAGCGTTAGCGTTTTGCCACTTGTCTAGGGGGGCAGTATTGTAAGAGATACCATTGATATAATATTATATCTTTTTAGTTTGTGTTTGCAAAAAGCTTATTTAGAATACTCCCTGAATGTGTTTATTACGAAATAAAGGTAATAATATAATTTATTTTAATACTTTACTGTAAAATTGTGGTGAAACTTTCGATCGTTAAGTGTAGGAGATATAACGGGCAAACAATAATAATATTTTAGCCGTTTGAACAGCGCTAACTAGCAATGACTGTAATTAAAGCCATTCCTGCGACAGTTCTAAAGTTTTATCACTTTTGTTACCACAAATATTATTGCCAGCGCGTGAATATTACCTATATAGATAGGTCTTTATCTAGGTGGTTTTATTACCTTTAATTCTTATCAACCTAACATTAATCAAACTGCAAAATAAACATATGAATAGCGCGTGTCAGCAGTACAAGCCAAATCAAATCAAAATCTTTTATTCACATCTAGGTCACACAGTAACACTTATGAACGTCAAAATCATTGTAATATAATATTATATTCGTTAAATTATTATCACTAAACCTATATAACCTATATAATATACAAATCACATTTTACACCGTATTCCCAAATAATGTTAACGGTTAGACATTTTACAAGAATACCATTTTTATACTTGGAGGAAACTTGGCTGGATCAAACAAAAAAAGTATCTGTACGTTTGTTCTATTAATATACAGGTTGTAACAAAACTTACTGATTATACTTTAGGGTGTGCATATTGTGTCCCTTGTATATTGTTTCACTGTGAAAGCAACTGCGCTGAAAAAGCAATATTTTGTGATTTGTATGGGCAAGCGCCCCAGCGTCGTGTATTTTACTTTTAAAAAAGTTACTCTTTCAGCGCTGCTACTTTCAAAGCAAACTATACACACCCTAAAGTACAGTTTACGTCCTATACAAGATGTTAGTGTAAACACCGTTATCCATGAAACCATCAAATGAGCCCGTCAAAATGAACGATTTTTTCTATGAGAACAATGCTGGGAACTCAAAAAAATCCGTCTTCATACCCATACAAATTGTCAATCCGGGCATCCGTATGGGTATGAAGACGGCATAATTTTTTTTGAGTTCCCAGCATTGTTCTCATAGAAAAAGTTGTTCATTTTGACGGGCTCATTTGATGGTTTCAAGGATAACGGTGTTTACACAAACACACTGTATATGGCGCAATTAATTTCGTTCAAACCTTTTGGTACGGCTCACGGCCTCCCGGTAGTTTCACCACTGAAAATATTTTGACCGTGCCCGCAGGCCAATCCACTAAATCTAAACTTCTCCCCGATGATATGTAGTACGTCGTTAACGCACTCAATCTACGTTACTTTAATATTTAAACATAACGTCGGGGTATTCCCCCACCCCACGCAGATGGTATCTACCCCATGGGGTGGCATATTTTGGCATATTTTGGCATATTTTAATACTTATTCCGAAAACCAATCCCTTTTACCCAGAAGGCTTAGGCGCTAGAGGAATTTAAATATTGTTTTTATGAATTCCAATTTTGTAGGGGCTAGCACTAATAATATAAGCTTTATTTCCGAAAAAATATTAAGCACTTGCAAAAAAACCTTAAAAATAATTTATTTCCACACATCCTACGAATAACAAATTTAAAGTTCTTTGCACACATCCCATATTTTTCTATATAAAAACAAGATTTTAAAAACACTGCATCGGCCGGGAATCGAACCCGGGCCGCCCGCGTGGCAGGCGAGCATTCTACCACTGAACCACCGATGCTCACGATATAATTTCGAAATAAGTCATAATATAATATTATGTTGATTTGTGTAACAGTATAAAATCATTAATCAGTATGAATCGTCATTATACTACATACTACTCTGTGATTGGCGTAGCTAATTTCAGAAGTGTTTAAAATATTGTGTATATTATACCTACCACTTACCTATAATGCGTATATTTTACCATCATTACGTCAAATGCTAGCATAACTCATAGTGCAAATATGATGTACCTACATACTTTACAATATTACAGAGTACATATTATTCAGCTATAGCCGTAGCACGGCGACCAGTGGAAATGCGAAAGTATAGACAAACTGCGGAGATAAACTTAAGGTGCGCTTCCGATCTTTTTTCGTTCCGAAAAATTCAATTAAAATGCCACTTTATTACACTTTATACAGACTATAGTCCTAAAAGTTCAAATAATATCCTACTTTATGACATATAGGTACTATAGTCTGTCATAAAGTGGCATTTTAATTGAATTTTTCGGAACGAAAAAAGATAGGAACCGCACCTTAAGTTTATCTCCGCAGTTTATCTATACTTTCGTATTTCTACTGGTCGCCGTGCTACGGCTACTGCAGTAGTCTCATTCACATCTAACATCCAATCGACAGACGTTTCCGCACTTCCGGAGTGTGCGGGGCGCGGGGGTGTGGGCTGAGGGGGACGGAAACGATAAGCGGCGGAAGCGCGATACGCTCTATCTGTCTCCACCAGACTGGCTGCGAGGCAGACGCCAGAATGTCGGCTATAAATCTACTGTTCGCAATCCTAATTACTCACCGACCACACAACCACCGTGGGTGCGTGGTCGGTGATCTAACTAAACTTACCTCCTGCAGTATTTTGATATAACCCGTCAAAATAAAGTAGATCTCTCATCTGCTTTGAGTCAATTTCTCTGATGGTTCCAATCGGGGTCGAAAACCGCTTACAAAGATGGAGTTCGTAGACGCATAGAGGTAACGCGGCCTCTATACGATGACCTATGGCTATGAAAATCAAAATCAAAATACATATTTATTTCCAAATAGGTTAACAACGTTAACACTTTTAGAACGTCTACATGAGGCCTACCACCGCGCCGGTTCGGGAACTAACCCGGCGAGAAGAACCGGCGTAGGAAATTCGCACGGCCCACCGACGACGGACGTTACCAAAAAGGTGGAAAATGACAATAATATAGCTATATATAATATATGATAGCTAGTACTCGAAAAATATGCGAGCATATCTAACGCGTCGATTATATTTAGCCCTGTCGAGTAGGAATATGGGCAGCTTATAGTAAAAACTTCCGAGAACTATCTAGCAATCAGATTTGATTCCAACTCCCTTAAGTATTAGGTATATAGTAACTACAGAACATAGAAATGGACATTATCAACTGTTATACAAAAGCTCTTAATACTCGCGTGTTAAGTTCGCGTTCAGAGCCATTTTGCTCCTGATGCACCCTTATTCTGATGTTGGAAGTATCAAAATTTGAGAAACATAAGAGAAGGGACAACTACACATTGGAGCTAAGAACAAACGCAGGCGGCGTTTCCCGCGGTCGCGCCAGATTACTATAATCCGTAGACCATATTATATTATAAAAGTCGTTTCAAGCATATTTCGACCTTATCACTATGGTTAAAAGGCTCAAAAGTGTGTATATTCTAGAATCGATTAAATTGAATGAGAAAGAGTTTTTGATAGTTTTTGTCACTAACTGGTCGCCCTGATACTTGTTCACGATGATTTGATTGATGTCGAAAACGGCATTGTTTGTCACTAGTGCCCGGTTTCCAAAGTGCTAAGATAGCTCTTGAATAAACAGCTAGAGTTAAGTACACGAAAATTGCTGTCTTGAATCCGAAAATTCTCAACCGTCTGTAATCTCTACTGTACCTACTGGCTACTGTCGTAATTGCTTGATGGCCCATAAAGGGGCAAAAAGGATTAAGCCCATATACGACTAATAGCGCGTACCAATTCCCAATACAATAAATTAGGGGCTAGTCGAAAACAAGAACATTTCGACGGAAGCGCGTATCGCAGTAAAAATTTTAATAAGACATAAATTTCCCAGGGAAATTATTACTTTCCCATGACAAAAAACCCGTAAACTATACTCGCCATAATGTGATTGTGGCTGTTTACGACCCCATTCCCCTTCGCCCCCCTTAACCGTAAACTTAATGATATTACGCTTAACAGTAGTTAACCTAGTTTTCGGCGGTTTGTATATTTCACTGCTGAGTGCTGGTGGAATATCCAAAAATCCTTCTAGCGTGAGGGTAATAGCGGCTGGTGTTTTGAGAACTAGAGTTTTATGAAGCGTTTCACGGAAAGTTTTCTTTTACCTAGATACTCTTGTGAGCATATAATTATTCTCACATATAGATTCTTTCACCTTCCCAAACACAAGTGCACCTGACAGGTTTATCTGTCTGGAAAACGTTTTATGAGTGCGGAAGGTATGTTAATTTATTTGATTACTACCTCCAAATGTTTAGGACCATTAATAATTATTATTAATCTAATTTCTTAGGTTTAGAAAAGTATCAGACATTAAACTTATAAAATGAGTCATCACTCATCAGCAAATACCCTCATCATAGAAGGGGAATATACAGGGTGTAACAAAAATAAGTGATAATACTTTAGGGTGTGTACGTGTTCCTTGTAGAGAGTTCACTGTGAAAGTAGAAGCGCTGAAAGACCAAAATTATTTTTCACTTTTGTATGAGGAAACTCGTGACGCTCGGGCCCTCGCCCATACAAACGTGAAAAAAAATTTCGTCTTTCAGCGCTACTACTTTCACAGTGAACTCTCTACTAGGAACACGTACACACCCTAAAGTATTATCACTTATTTTTGTTACACACTGTATACAAGTGCACCTGGAGCGACTCATCAGTTCGGTATCATCTGATTAGTGATGCCCTACCGAAGAATACGGGATCCGGATAAACCCCGATCCGGCCTGATCCGCCTGATCCGGCCTGATTGATTACGGCTGCGGGCGGCCCCGGGCGAGCCGCTCAGCTGAATTATTCACACGGATATACTTATTCAATATCGAAGATAATTTTTCTGGAATGATTGAGAATACAATACAATGGTATTTATTTCTGACTATCCGAAAAATCACAAGGGACAAACCCACCTCAAAATGTAAGAAATGACTTAATAAATTGTATTTATTATTCGTAAGAAATAACCATGTTATTCAGGTTAAATTTTTATTAGATTTACACCGATTATAATAATAATAAGAATAAGAATAAGAATCATTTATTCAATTTAACGTAACAAAAAATCACCACCATTACAAAATACACAGAAGAATAGCAAATAATAATTAAAAAAAATAGAAAAAAAATATATTCTAAAATAAACAAAACAAGTGTATGAAAAAAAATACATACCAAAATGGCAGTGCATTGCCACGAAAAAAAGAAAAGGTGATCACTCAGGTTTTGACAGCGACAGACGCCGCTGTCCCTGGTCTTCCGTGACCACCTGTCCCCGTAAGTTATAATCGAAAACTAGGATGCTTCACACGCATATGGATGTACTTAATATTATTAGGTATGTGTAATGTGTGTAACATTAAAATATCTTGTACATGTTATTGTAATTATTATTGATGACGTGTTCGTTCCAAGTGTATTTAAATAAATAATAGAACATAATAGTATATAAGAGTGGGTGTGAAATCTGTGACATATACTTAATTTTAACAATAATATTAATAATATATAATAATATTAATGTTAAATATATATTAACATAATAGTACTTTAATATTGTAATAAAAAACGTAGCGTAATAAAAAACGTTATAGACTATCAGTCTGTCGCTGTAAAGGGCCCCCGAGACGATCAAACGGTTTGACTCAAACAAGTAAATTTTGGTTTGACTCCAACCATTTTGATCGTTTACAAAGCTAGTTTGAACGGTTTGTCAAACATTTACGTGTTTGAAGATCGTTTGATGAAATTTCATATTTTTGTTGTGTTTGACGCGCCGTTTGATCGTGTTCCGACGCGTTTGAACAAACTTTATACCATTATTAGGAGTAGGTACATTATTTTTAACCGACTAAAAAAGAGGAGGTTATCAATTCGATGCGTATGTATGTAATATTTCCAGAACTGCCCAGTTTTCGTAATATATAATGTTAGTCTATATCAGCATCTGAACAAATGTGCAAAATTTCAAAAGTGTATGTATGTTTTTATGTTTGTGTTCACATATCTCCGGAACTACAAGTCCGATTTAAATATTTTTTGTTGTACTATAATAGGTATTATTTAACTTGGGAGACTTCTGCAAGTTTCATCAAAATAGGTTTAGTAGTTTTTGAGATAGGGAATTTAATTCTCAATTTCGTACAATTTTTAAGTCGGTTTTATCTTTTAAAAAATAATGTTTTCGTCACAAGACGTGTACTCCACAGCGAGTATTGAACCAAACTGCGCAGTTTCGTTTGACAAACCGTTCAAACCGACATCAAACGGTTGCATCAAACACGTAAAGTTTGAATCAAACCGTTTGATCGTCTCGGGGGGCCTTAATAGGTATAGTTTATATTTAAGTTTAAAATTTTCAAGAAACTTCAGAGCACGAAGCGGCGGCAATAAATTGTTATAATACATATAATATATATAAATTACATAATACAAATTTGGAACAGGCGCATCTTGTACCTTTTAATTGCTGCATTGCAATGTGACAAGGCAATGCGATGCAAATTGCAATGCATGAGCCATTAAAAACTAAATCTTATTTTCTACACAACATACATCTGACAGTTTTAATGGCTTATTTAAAATACTGTATCGCATCACATTAGCCTTATTACTTTGCAATGTGAATATACCCTACGACAGATTCTACGGTAAAACAATTTTAATACAATTCAATCTACGGACGATACAAACTATAAAGCAATTCGACCTTCCAAATTACTGACGATATATAAAGCCGATTCCTGAAAAAGCCACACCATGCTTATTCACGTCCGCGACAAACTAAGGACACTATAAATATTCAATTCCGGGCCGGAATCGGTTTCACCCGCAATAAAACCGCGAAAACAACCGGACGGAATTAAAACCGTGAGGCGGACCTGTCGATTGCTCTAAGCCGGTTTCAATTTGTCCGGCAAACAGCAATTCGTCCCCGTCCCCTGTTCGTCCCCCGTTCATCCCCCGTATGTCCCCTGGGCTATGGTCTAATCCCATTTGGTCTTGCCGCGGGATTTACACTCAACTGAATCAACACTGCATAGGTAAAGTCTGCACGTCGCGACAAAAAGTTCTACGAGTGGAATTGAATTTAAATCGGATCAAAGTCGTGGACACGGTTCTTACATCGAAACACACAACATTCTGCACAACATCATAGGCCATGGCCTTTAGGCAAAATGATAAACCAACATGAGCGTTTGTCAACTTTTAGAGCAGCATAATTTGTCTACGATCGCCCATAAATCATAATTGTGCTTGGTGTAGACTATATACTATAGAGTCTATAGACAGTTGATCTGGATCGACTATTCACTGATGAGGTCCAACGTGAAATTTATGTTATAATCATAATGATTAATGTACATAAAAATAATATGTATATGGCAAATAATAATATGTATATGTATTTGAAATACACTGGGCACTGGCGACTAGTAAGAAGCGTTTAATCAACATCAGTAGTAACGAAGTAGAGGACAAGCGCTAAATCAGTGCCCTGGGGCACTCCCGGCGGTAACTCGATTGTGCCCGGTCTCCTCCGTCTGCGGCAAGGGGAGGTGCAGCATATTGCGTTACCACATCCACTAATTGTCTCTTTTCCAACCTTACTTGGCTCCTGAACTAATATTTTAATTTGAAATATCGTTTATTATACTTACTTAAAAATGCAATATATTTTTTCTTTTTAATCAAAGACATCAAAACGCAAAGTGCAGTGTTTAAACGCTAACTGGTTTTTTATGTGATAAGTCCACTATGTCGACGAGTACATCTACTTGGGCCAGCTAGTCTCTTTTGATAACAAACAAGGGAAGGAAGACGATCAATGAATCGAAAACTCCTGGAAGAGCTACTGGTCCATGAAGACGCCGATGAAGGGCGATTTACCAATCTCTCTGAAACGCAGACTCGTCGACATGTGTATTTTGCCTGTCCTAACTTACGGTGCTCAGACCTGGTCATTGACCGAGTCGCAACGGTCCCAGCTCGGGGTTTGTCAAAGAGCGATGGAGCGCAGCATATTAGGGGTCAGACTAGCAGACCGAATAAGAAATAGTACATTGCGCTCTAAAACTAGTATTGCAGACGTCGGCATCAAAGCTGCCAAGCTAAAATGGGACTGGGCGGGCCATACAAGTCGTATGCATCCTGACCGCTGGGCAAAGATCACCACAGAATGGGTACCAGATGATGGACGACGCCGCTGTGGCCGGCCTCGAAAATTATGGCGCGATGAGCTAGACAAATACGAGCAAGGTTGGCCTACGGCTGCGTTGGATTGAGAGAATTGGAAGACTCTGGGGGAGGCCAGTGGGACAGCATAGGCTCTTAAAAAAAAAGTCCACTTTTTTGACAAGTCGTGTAAACTGTAAAGAAAAGCATGCCAAAATCCTTTTGAATGACACGGCAGTGATTTCAGAGGTCTAGAATAAATTACATACTTAACAGAAAATTCATAACTTAATTTTAAGATGTACACTTATTCCATTCAATAAACAAACAATTTATAAAAAATTAATTTCAGAACTTGTGAAACTGCGACGTTATGAAACGAGGCAATATTAAAAACAAATTGAGAACTTGAAACATTCTAGAGCAGAGTTTCTCAATCTCTTGCCTCGACGCCCTCTATTCAAGATTCTAGATGACGGCGAACACTATGACTAGCCCATTAAAGAGGGCTATTTTTCACAGAAGATATGGACAATAGAATTAGGAATACAGTTAATTTTAGGTACATTTTTGACAACAGTTGAACGAATTATATCACGAGCGTTGCTGTGTACCATACATGTCCGGCAGTCAAGCTTCATGAAAATCTCGCTGAACCCCTTAGGGTTCGTCTTCCAAATTTTGAGAAACCCCGTTTAAGACGAAGCGAAATGTGAAATCGCTGTCAAGTGACAAGGAAAACTTATTCTTAAACTTTACTCGCGAATAATTTTTACTCTCAAAGTGTACCGAGGGAAATTTTATCAAACGTAGCGGACTAACGTTGACCGTGCATGAAACTCGCCTCTTGAGTTTGTTTAGTAATTTCTTAGTAACTTGAAAAGGCATTTTCTTGGTTGTAAATATTGATGTTAGAATGCAATGCCTTAAGGACCAAGATATTATGAGCAGCTTATTCTAATCTAACCTAACATTTGATTTCTTCACATTTGATGAATAAACTTCTTTATATTAAATACCTGAAGACAAGTTCTAAAACTTTAAATGAAAAATTCAAACTTCAAATGAAGTTATAACTTGGAAATGAAAAATAAGTGACTTCTTTTAGACTAAGTTTTTAGTTTTAATTTCACAAAATGAGCGTACATTATCAATACTTTTGATATATATAAATATATATTAGATAAGTCTTTAAATATAATGTTTAAAAAGAGTTCAATCATACTTCGAACCGTTCTGGTATCAGGTCGCGATATAAGGTCAACACCTGACCTATCTGACCTGCACTGCTCGGTATCGACTGTCGACAGTCTGTCTATGGCTTTTCAAACACTCCATTACCTTATTAATGACGCTAATTAATAATTAGGCCAGCGCGTTACCCCATTAATAGCGTTATACCAGACCAGAACCCCCTACAGTGGATTTATGATATTGCTCTAATGTAAAGCGCAGAATTTCCGTGATATTTCGTAGTAGTCTGTATTCTAGATATTTATGTCAAGACTCAAGCCTGAATTCATCAAGCCATGTAATTTAAATCATCAGACTCTTAATTTGGATTCGTTCGTAAAAAACGTTTACACGGCTTAAGGTGACGCCGCGTTAAAGTAAAAAATCGTGTTGGATTATGTTTTAGATTGCTTGTTTTCTATGAGACAACAAATTTTGGAAGCTTAAATCACTCTCTTCTGTTGGCAAAATTAGAATCCCTTTTTTTTACAGAGGTCTTTTTGAATAATTATTCTGTGTTATAAAAGTTGACCATTCGTGTTATGTTATGGGTAATTCAAAGACAAAGACATGATGAATACTGACAATGAACGTTAAATTTCTTAGCTCCAGTCATTGCTGAGAAATATCGATATCGCTACAGCCAAATTATCAAGGCGTCGCCTTAAGGCGCTTTATTGAAAAAACTGTCCTTTTTGACGTAATACTATAGGACCCGCAGAAATGTTACAAATCTGGTAATGAGATATACATATCTTCATAGCCTTATCTAGGTTTGAGAAGAACCAGAAACACGATTAATGTATTTTGACTCGATACATTTCTCGATCGAAACGACGTCTTAAAAATAAGAAATTTGAAGATTATTTTTAAACGAAAATAGATGTATTGTAGGAAATTTGTCTAATTTATAGACACCTTTGCAACTCAAAATCGTATAGAAGCATTTTGCTTAAATGCTCCTAGTTATTTTTTAAATAATTAAAATTACGTTTTTTCGCATGTTTTCCGAGCGAGCCGATAGCTTCTGGCCGCAGCGTATTCACGACTTTAGTCATACAAATTAAGTACAAAATTGCCCTTGCGGTAAAATTACTTTCAATATAGCGCCTTATGCGCGAAGAAGTAAAAATTACCGATAACTTTTGAGTCTCAAGAAAAACAAGATAGTACCTATTATACTCGTAATGCAGCTAAATTTATGGCTATCCCGGTTGAATTTTTAAATTATTTTAAACGTTTTAACAATGAATTCTTTAGAGAATTCATTGTTAAAACGTTTAAAATAATTTTAATAAAACGCATTTCACGTATAAAATCAAATCAGCAGAAAGCGCAGCGGCTCGAAACGTCTGCGCGAAAAAAACTACGACGGGATCGAATCAATTCCGATCCGATTGTCCGGCTCCGGCTTACCGGTCCGGCTCCGGCTTCACGGTTGGCCGGATATCTGCTTGTCCGATGAGTTTCCACAATAAAACTGTTTGTCTGTAAGACGTGGAATATCAGGCCTGTTATAACTTTCGTTTTACTTCCCGTCGGAGAGAAAGTATAAAGTGCCCAAACTTTCAGTGTTAGAGGCGAAAAATAAAGAAATATTACTTTATTATCTTATTTTTATTTCTCTACCAACTCTACCCAAGTTATTTAGGAATTTAGAAATGTTTGACAATATATTTTATAACCATAAAAAAAAATAACAAAAATGCCCCGTCATTTCGTTGCGTTGAAATGTGTTCATCACCCGGGAACCATACACTTCCCTTTACATCCCCTACTTATTTCAGCCGAAAAGGAAACAAACAGACAGATACTTAACACCTTCAGTGCGGTGCCCTCTTCTTCGTACTTTCAGTTTGGCCTGTATGGGGCCAATCACACCTGTTGATCAAATTCAGTCATGTGCGTTATCGGGTGGCAAAGACCTGTACTACCTTTTAACTTTGAAGGTAAATATATCATAAATTACATAACTTGACAGAAATTTTATTACTTAAATAGTTTCTTATTGAGTTAAATATTATACTATTTCATTCGGCCCGAGATTGTTGTATTCTTATATAATAAAATAATAAATTTTAAATGTAAGATCAGAAGCACCTGATATCAGCATAGAAAGTATAGAGAGGCTAGTGTTGTAAATAAAACATCGATAACTGAAATATTACCTTAATTTATTTTAGTATCATAAACAGAGTGTCCCATAGTTAAAATTGCTTAGTATCAACAATCCGTGCATTTTATATTTATTTTGTATCACCTGGCTTTGTACTAATTATATTATGTAATTGATTGTACTCTTGGTTTTAGGTGGATATTCATTTTAAACACAAATAAAACACAATTTTACGTGCACTTTTTCCACTATATTCATTAATTATTAAAAAATTTAGCTAAAAACACGACCGGTTTCGAAATGACCTAACCGGATCGGACCTGATGATTAATTATTTCGAAACCAGTAGTTTTTTTAGCTAAAATTTATGACAATTAATTAATATAGTTGAAAAAGTGCACGTAAAATTGTGTTTGTATTAATTACACAACGTGACGACATTCATCAATGCACATCACTAGTTAACTGACCTGTAACTCAAGTGCGTTTATCGGGTCATCGGGTCTCAGGTGTTACGGACCTGATAAACGCACAGAAAGGAAGTAAAATCTTTCCAGGCCGTATAAGGTCTGAAAGACCCGATACGTTTTTTTTGTGTGTATACCTACTATTTAATAATATGATGATAATCAATATATTTGTCACACTCTTACTTTAGGATTTCCTATATAAATGAATGCCGCACCATGAGAAAGCAATAGGTTTCTCAAGCCGCACGGCAGGAAAGTTACACAACAGGTATTTTCAACCTGATACCGCACTGAACGTGTTAAATCAATTTTCGTTATTATAATATTAGTTTGTTTGTTTTCAAAAGTCTTTATTAACATTAAAAATTATAAAATTACATTTAGTGTATATTATTTAAAATTCCTAAATGTAATTAACAATAGAACTTACAATAGTTGGCAGATACTTACAGAATTCTTTTTCAACTTTATGGCACTGTAATTAAGAACTATAACATGGTAGATTATTATTTTAAGCAGCAATAATTACATAAATGTCGTTTACAAACAACAAATTTAAGACTTGATATCGATGCGCGTATGGCAGATTACGTAGTCTACTACGGCCGATTGACGAAACCAGACTATTTTTATGATTCTTGTTTTTAAATAAATAGAAGCTTTTAGAGATATTTAGGATATACTCACTTGAATAAGGATAATTAATGTTTTTATGCAATATTTTAAGATTTTCTTTAAACCTAGTATTGAAAGCTATCTTTAGAGCCTTATTTTGGACTACTTGAAGTTTTTTAATATTAGATTTACAAGTACTACTCCACACTGGGCAGGAATAGGTGAGTATAGGGCGAATATATTATGTACTGTACAAAAAGAGTTTTATTTTACTGCTTAATTTTGATTTACGATTAAAAATTGGTTTTAACATTCCCATAGCTTTTGTGCTTTGGTACGGGTTGATTCAATATGTTTTGTCCAATTTAGTTTTTTATCAAGAGTTAAACCAAGATATTTTACATTAGTACTCCACGGTATGGAAAAGTCATTAATTTTAATAGTACGCACAGGAAGTTTACGCTTTCTTGTGAATAGTATAGCTTCCGTTTTAGTTTCATTTAATTTAAGTTTCCATCTTTTAAAATAATTCAATAACTGGTCAAGTGCAAGCTGCAATCGGTCTATTACAACATCTATATCACGGTCCGAGGCTAAAGCTGCGGTATCATCAGCATAGCAAGCTAAGAGAGTATGAGGCTGAATAGGTATGTCGTTCAGGAAAAGGAGAAACAGGTAAGGTGCCAAGATAGACCCTTGAGGGACTCCTGCGGGTACGGCATGTGGCAATGAAACAGTCCTTGCAATGTGGACTGTAAATGTTCGATCGGACAAGTACGATATTATAAGTTTAACAAAGTGCAATGGTACGAATTTCATCATTTTATGCAATAAGCCTCTGTGCCACATAGTATCGAAAGCTTTTTCGAGGTCGAGCAGTATCATACCGGTGGTGTTCATCAAGTTCAGGTTATGGGAAATAATCTCAGCTACTCTGGCAAGCTGTTGTACTGTGGAGTGTGAAGAGCGAAAGCCAAACTGCTCGTTTATCAAAAGATGCTCAACTTCCCTACTGAGCCTTGAGTAAATTATTTTTTCAAATAATTTACCAAGACCGGGCAACAAGCTGATACGGGGCGATAATTCACTGGAATAGAAGGGTCTTTTCCTGGTTTTTTCAGAGCAATCACTTTAGCTGTTTTCCATACCTTTGGAAAATAGCTTAGACGAAGACAAGAACTAAACGTTTTGGTAATGAATATAATCGCTTTATAGGGTAAGTATTTAAGTAATATATTACTAATGTCATCTAGACCAGGGGCCTTATTAATTTTTAATTTGCGAATTAAATTTTTTACTTCACTGGGACGAACTAGACGATACATATGAGGCCCATGAAGATTATCTAAGTTGCGAATAGATTTTTCAACAGATTCGTTACTATCTGAATTCCAAGAGGACGTCAATTTTAAATTTTCGAAAAAAGAAGAAGCCAACGCTTGACATTGTTCTTCTGTGTTGGTGGTAAATGAACCATCACTTTTTCTTAGAGGCACCATGGTGTCATTAGCGGTTCTTTTTAGAGATTTTACAATTCGGAGTAAATCGGTACTGGGGCATACAATTTTATTTAACTTTTGATTCCAGTGTTCATCATTAAACCTTTTAATGCGATATTTTATTTCATTTTGTAATAAATATATTTGTGTGCGTATGTATTTTCTGTCATATTATTATTATTAAGGCGAGCATGTTGTCTTCTTAGTCTATTTTTAAGTTTAATTAATCGTATAATATTTCTGGGGAGGGAATTTTTACTAGACATATTTTTTAACGGAATACTACGATCTCTGGCTAAAAGAACTGAGGATTGAAATGTATTTATAACATTTTCGATTTCTATTTCCGATTTAGGCATTTCACTAGAAAGGCTTATCTCATTATTGAGTAAGGTTTTGTACTTAGTCCAATCAGCTTTGGCAAAATTGTGTAACAATCTAGTACTGTAGCTTATATTAAAATCTATACTAAATTTAACGGGAAAATGATTTGATGAGAGGGCAGACTTAGTGTGAATATCATGAACATGGAATACTTTACGAGTTATGAGGAGGTCCGGCAAAGTAGGTGTAAATTTATCATTGTAATGGACAAGAGTGGGATCATGAGGAGCAAAAAGATTAAAATCATTTTTAAGGAGATAATTATAAAGGATATTACCGTTGCGATTAGTAGTATTACCGTACCAATATGGGTGACGCGTATTGAAATCGCCCATCATGAGCACGCTAAGTCCAAGATTCATAAGGACATTAAGATCACATTCGTTAAGTCTTTTGTTGGGTGACTGATAGATGGATAAGACAATCAAATGTTTATCTGGGGAAAGGATTTCCACTCCAATGGCTTCTATATTATTAGTGACTATTAGTATGGATTATAATATTATAACTCCGGTTGCCTCTCCGTAAACTCTTAAGCACCTCTCAACAAACGGTTATTACATAAGTCAGTAATTAAGGAACTAATCTTCAAGTTACAGGTCCTCCCTTCCCCTCTCCTCCCCCTCCCCTCACGGTTAACCGTAACTCTCCCGTGGGAACTTTGTAACTTGTAATCCGTCCGTCACGGGTAAATATTAAGGACCAATTATGACGCGGACGTAGGACCACCTGGAGATTCGAAATAATTGCTTTTACGTAAGATTCAGAAGTTAGAGAGATTGGCTAAGGGGGTATACTCCGTTTAGTTTTGATCTAAATATAAATGATAGTATGATTACATGATTAAAATTATAATTATGCGATTGTACTATATATTATATACAATGTGTAACAAAACTTAGTTATGATCCTTTAGAAGTTTAGGGTATGTACTATGTATGTATGGGTTCACTGTGAAAGTAGCAGCGCTGAATTTTTTTGCGATTTGTATGAGCAAGCGCCCGCGGCCCGAGCGTCAGGAATTTTCTCATACACGTTGAAAAAAGTTACTCTTTTAGCGCTGCTACTTTTAAGTGAACTCTTTGGAACACATACACGTTACACACACTGAAGTATATTATCACTTAGTTTTGTTAAACTTTCTATAATATTTATTGTATAATCAAGAAACAAATATGTGGGAAAATCGTTTTTTCTTTGCGAAAGATCCGCGCCACGCTATGCAGTTGTTTCGTAGCATCTGCTACGTGCTACGAGGCAACTGCGGAGCTCTCGAACAAGCATGTTTATTATTTAACCAAAACATGTAAGGCTTTGTCCACATTTGTATCATGATCGCTAGTCGTGATACAAATGTGGACAAAGCCTTAGCCGGCCCCTAGCTACGATCAATTGCATTGTGCAATATCACACTTCAATTTTACTGAACAGCTTATTTGACAATTAGATTGATGGCGCGCGATGTTCAATATCAACCATTGACGGTCAATAATATTACGAATACGTAATATTGCGTAATAAAATTGCTCGTCAAGGGGCCCGCTAACACTCAAATTTCAGTTATAATTTATTGGAACTTCAAATATTACTATTGGCATTCATTTTCAACAAATGTCGATGCTGCTAATGTAAATAGCATGATGCCAGCTTATAGAGATTTAATCATAGACATAGATTAAGATAGATACCGCATGTCGCTCCATTTGTATGAAAACGAGCGTGCCACTTTTTTCCTACCACTGTGACGTGTCCATTATCAAGGCCAACGTTTCTATTTGAATTCCTACAGCTCAATACGGCACTTTTAGGCATTTAGGCATTTTTTTAAATTCCCATTGACGTCTGATTCCGATAGCAGACTAAAGAACAAACATTCGAAAGACGAGCATTGCTCGTCGTTTGGGAACGCGATATGGCACGCGAAGTACATACACATGCGGTATTTATCTTGATCTATATCTGTGGATTTAATCGTATTCGTAACATAATATTGCCAGCACTACTGAATTTTATTTCTTAATATGTTGCGTATAGTAAAAACATAGTAAATAGAAGATAGTAGTAAAATTATGAAAATGAACTGTGAACACCGAAAGTAAATCGAACGCTGCGAAGTTTGGGATTCCATTCCCGAAGTTCCAACTTCACAAACTCACCGAAATCCAGCTTCGGAATTCCAACTTCTTTCGCTCGGAGCGCCAGCGGTGTGGGGGAGATATAACTTATACGAACTATTTCTTTAATCGTTCCAAAATTAAATTCAAACTGCGAGAATATTTTGCATTGCTTTTGATTGTTGAATAGTTTTGTAGTTCTATATTTAATCTGCAGGTGTATAAGGGATATAGTAAAGGTAGGGTCTGAAGATATAGTCTAGGGAAGGTTTAGAGAAGGAGGAAAGTGATACGAAGTTCCGAGTCATCTAGTATTATTTAAACAAAGACTCTTCAAGTTCATTATCATGATTGCAAAGCTGTCTATAGCATACGTATAGTCAACGTCGATCATAGACAATTACAGACGAATATACAAGGTGTAACAAAACTTAGTGATAATACTTTAGGGTGTGTATGTGTTCCTTGTAGAGAGTTCACTGTGAAAGTAGCAGCGCTGAAAGAACAATTTTTTTCTCACTTTTGTATGGGGAAACTTGTGACGCTGGGGCGCTTGCCCATACAAAAGTGAAAAAAAATTGGTCTCCCGGCGCTGCTACTTTCACAGTGAACCCTCTACAAGGAACACGTACACTACAACTCTACTCTACAAGGCGCAGGTTCGACCTCATATGGAATATTGTTCTCATCTCTGGGCAGGGGCGCCAAAATACCAACTGCTCCCTCTGGATCGTATCCAACGAAGGGCCGCTCGAATTGTTGACTGCCATAGTGTTTCAAACAGCTTGGACCCCTTGGAATTACTCCGAGATGTAGATTCACTCTGCATCCTCTATCGGTTGTATCACGGGGAGTGCTCTGAGGAATTGTTCGGAATCATACCACCTGCAACTTTTCGCCATCGTCCCACGCGAAAAACATACCATCCTCATCACCTTGATGAGTGGCAATCTTCCACAGTGCGTTTTTCGCGTAACTTTCTGCCGCGCACTGTAAAACTCTGGAACGAACTGTCACCAGCAGTATTTCCGGACCTATACGACCTGCAAACCTTCAAGAAAAAAGCGTATTCCCTCTTAAAAGGCCGGCATCGCACCTGCAGCTCTTCTGATGTTGCGAGTGTCCATGGGCGATGGTAGTTGCTTACCATCAGGTGACCCGTTTGCTCGTTTGCCCCCTTATTTAATAAAAAAAATACACACCCTAAAATATTATTGCTTAGTTTTTAATCCTTTGTATTGGTCCATGGGTCAAATAAAGGACTGTTTGGTACATAAAAATATATAATACAACATTAAACGGACATAAAAAGTGACAACTAACACAATTAAAAGTAAATCGTCGTCCTTACTTCGACCAAGGGCGGCGTAGGGCGCACGTGACGTCACGAAGGGCGCGACTCACAGCCATTTAATGATGTGGCCCTCACAGCTATAGCCGGTTAATGATCACGACGTGATCGTGCTCAATGTGACCGTTACATAAATGACCGTTGTTCATTTGTGTTGAGAAGATAATAGTTTTAACAATGTAGAAAGTTGTACAAACAAAAAATATATAATCTTATCGTTATAAGTGTGCCTGCCTTAAAAATAAAAACAATAAATCCATACTAATATCTATACTAATATTATAAATGCGAAACTGTGTCTGTCTGTCTGTCTGTCTGTCTGCCTGTTACCTCTGCACGCTCAAACCGCCGAACCGATTTTGCTGAAATTTGGCATGGAGATACTTTGAGTCCCGGGAAAGGACATAGGATACTTTTTATCCCGGAAATAATTGTGGCTCTCGCGCGATAAACGAATTTTGGCGCAACGGAGTTGCGGGCGTCATCTAGTAATATAATAAATGCGAAAGTGTGTTTATCTGTCTGTCTGTTACCTCTTCAAGCCAAAACCGCGTTTAGCCCATTTTGCTGGAATTTTGTATGGAGTTACTTTAGTCCCGGGAAAGGATATAGGATACTTTTTATCCCGAAAAATGTACTGTTCCTGCATGATAAACGAATTTTGGTGCAACGGAGTTGCGGGCGTCATCTAGTTTTGCAATTTGCAATATTCACTATTTTTCCTACAAAATATGTAACCCACAAAATAAATTCGATAAAATTACTACCAGATGATCTATGTACCAAATTTTATTAAAATCGGTTCACTATTTCTGGAGACTACTTGATGCTAATAAAAGATTTTAGCTCATAATTTTAGTACAGATATAAATGCCGGTCAAACCGCATCGAACCAATAAATTTTTTATAAGAACTCCTCAATATATCAATGTTCTGTGGACTTTTTAACGGGCACGTTGGAAAGCATTTTTCACAGGTAACCGCGACATAAATTCAGAGACGGATAAAAAGTACCTCGCCCGCGACGATAAGGCCTCTCTTTATATTGGTTACAGGGGGTTAAGATTGTGAGCTTCTTTGATTTAACCCAGACTTTAACTAATATTTTTAGTTAAAATTATGTACCTACGATGGTAGTTATTCCAGATTTTATTTTTATTTAGTTGAATAATATTATTGTGCATAGTTTAACGTATTACAAGTACGCCACAAGATAAAAACGTCAAATGACATTAACATATTTTATGGGGCTTAGGGTAGGAACGTAGGACTTATTTTCAAGTATCCCTAATCACTCAAGGGCCTTTCTATCTCTAGAGCTCGTCTAAAAAGTTCTAAAGACTTTATTCCAGTATACCCTGGGGTATTCCCCAGCCGAGTTTTGTATGTACTCGAAGAAAATGAAAATTGAAATGATATTAACACATCAAGCTCCATAAGGACACCGGTAACCGCGACAACAACTTCCAAGAAACAATAACAACAATAGATTTCCAAGAATCCGCAATCGAAGGATAAAAACTCGACACGACCATTCTTTACTTGTATTGAAGTTAGTAGCTTCAAGAAGAGAGCGTATTCTCTCTTTAAAGGCGGGCAACGCACCTGCAGCTCTTCTAATGTTGCGAATGTGCATGGGCGACGGTAGTTCCATCAGGTGACCCATTTTCTCATTGGCTCCCTTATTTTATTAAAAAACCTAATTATAACGTGTGATATACTGTAATTGGATCTCAAAATATGCACAAACTACGGCAAATTCAAATGTAACACGGGGCCGCTGGCGCCAGTAAATTACAACGTACAGTCCTCAGTACTATCTTACTTGCGAGTAAGACGTATCTGCATACACTACAGTTCATAGCGATGAGCCCCATTAGACGCCGGCACGAACGCGTCCGGGGACTGACGGACACGTCTACGAGCACTGCATAATGCTGATTATTTGGGTGAATTGCACAATTACTTCACACGTAGACGGCCATATTTAAGCTTAGAACAAACCTACGCGTCAGTGACGGAGCGTCAAGTTGCGTCAAGTTGTCAAAATGTGTGTTTTGTATACAAAAAACACATTTGACAACTTGACGCAACTTGACGCTCCGTCACTGACGCGTAGGTTAAGCCTCAGCTTTAGGATTCAGTTACTCATCTTCTATCTATATCATTATATAAAAGGCTATGACTTGAATGACATGAAAATGGAATCACGCTACGGCCGAAACCAGTAATTGTAGATACTTGTAATTTGGAGGGAGTATTCTTCGTATGACGTAGGCGTGCGATAAGAAGGGATTTTTAGAAATTCCTCTCCTAAGGGTGCGAAAAGGGGGGATGAAGTTAGTATGGGACAACTCGATCCCTTAGTCCAATCTGCTCGAAAATTCGCATCATTATTATTTGATGTATTTTATGGAAGATGTAATTCATAGTTTGTTGAAATTTATCCTTAAAAGTCGTTATAAAGCTTGAACAGTTTACAGCGCTTTACAGCGTTCAGTAGCGGCTTGCAGCGACGCAGGGAGTTAGAGACGCCAATCACTGCTTTTTGCCACAATAGACATAATCTGTGTACTCTATTTTTGCCATGCAAGTTATGGCTGGTTTACACGTAGCCTGCCTGCAGGGGTCTCAATAAAATAATATTATCGTAAGAATTAGTTCTTAAATTTAAATATTAAATAGATACTATATTTAATATTATTGTTTTCTTATACTTTTGTAGAATTTAGAAAGATTGTCATGAATAATGAATGGAGGAACATTCTGTTTTGTCATCATAATAATATCTATTGTGATAATACAGTTAAAAAAAATATTGGCGTTCGAAATTCAAAAATTAATTATTCCTGTACGTTCAATAGATGTTTTTTTTTCATTGAGATTTAATTTAATGCACATAAGGTTATGTAAAGTGCCAAAAATTTTAAAAAAATTTTTTTATATAAAATGAACTAACACTTATACAAATCTATTTAATTTATAATAATATATACATATTATCATAATATTATCAATAAAAGGCTTTGTCTTGAATGATAATATAATAATCATAATACTTACTTAATAATTTTCAGTATTATTATAATTATTATACATGGTGAGATATAAGTGTTTAGGCGAAATCTAGGGTTAAAACAATTATTATAGTCCGTCAAGAAAGTCATGACAGGCGGGAAAATTTTCTAAACGTAATCACGCTTTTAAGGTGAATTTTTTCTTTGTATTTTCACAGAGAACGCTTATTACATTTTAAATATTGTCACCTTGCACATTTTTATCTCTAATTAATAAAGATCTCATATTTTTTATTTTATTTAAAAAACTTCCCGCCTGTCATGACTTTCTTGACAGATTATAGATATAAAAATGCAATTACGATAAAACCTAAACCACGGATCGTATCTAGACTGAAAATTTTGGGGAAGTGTTCTCCGTATGACGCAGACGTGCGATATAAGCAGAGATGTTTCGAAAAATCAAATTAATGTTATTACTAAGTTCTATAATAATACTTGCTGTCTCGGCATATAAAGTATTATATTGAGGTGATTAATAAGTATGTCGCCATGACAACGTCGATCGCTATCCCGTCGCACAAACAATGGTCGCCGTTAGTCCCAGCTTGTAATAATTTACTATTATTTATTCAACAAATGCACTTATCAATATAAAAAGTAGTCAGTAGCCCAGAAGCCAGACATACTATTTCCTTAGTCTATGCAGTAGCCGATTCTCAGACCTACTGAATATTATGCATAATAAATAAAAACCAGTGAAGCCGTTTCGGAGGAGTACCT
Source organism: Lysandra bellargus (assembly GCA_905333045.1). Lineage (NCBI taxonomy): Eukaryota > Metazoa > Arthropoda > Insecta > Lepidoptera > Lycaenidae > Lysandra > Lysandra bellargus. Next base: position 8,320,811 of record HG995359.1, read on the forward strand.
ACGGTAACTGACATTGTGACACGAGAATTTTATATACAGTGTGTAACAAAACTAGGTGATAATACTTTAGGGTGTGTACGTGTTCCTTGCAGAGAGTTCACTGTGAAAGTAGCAGCGCCGAAAGACGATTTTTTTTTCACTTTTGTATGGGCAAGGGCCCGAGCGTCACCACTCACCAGTTTCCCCATACAAAAGTGAAAAAAATTGGTCTTTCAGCGCTGCTACTTTCACAGTGAACTCTCTACAGTCTACGAGGAACACGTACACATCCTAACGTATTATCACTTAGTTTTGTTACATCCTGTATAAGATTATTATTTTACTAGCTTTCCCGGCAAACGTTGTTTTGCCATTTAAAGTATTTCTACTTCATCAGTTCCTGATCTGACCCCCTCTTTCGTCCTCTTAGAGGGGTGGGGGGGAAATTTCTTATACACCAGATGTTAAGTTGAAAGAAGACAAATATATCTGCGAAAACCGCATTCAAATCGGATTAGTAGTTTTCGTGTGATAGTGGAACAAACATACAGACAGACAGACAGACAAAAAACTAACCACATTTTTGGCTTCTACTCGTATGGCGAGGTAGTGACACCCCCCGCTTATTATTTTTTGAATATTTATAATGTACAGAATTTTCATTTCTACATTTTTATTATATGTATAAAGTATGTATAGATGAGTAAATTATATCTTGACTCTTGACTTACCTGACTGGTTGAAAAAAAAATTGCATTCTAAATTCGAAGTTAAAATTTTATGCATGACAGTGAAATTCATTTTGAAATCATCAAATTATATGATTTGCGACATTGAGATGATTTGCGATAGCTTTCATATTTTAGTTTGTGTTATTTAATTCTGAGTGTAGATATCTATGATATAATATTATAAAAAAAGGTAGATATCGCACAAGCGTGTACAGTCTTAGCGGCCAATTCAACCTAATTAGTGTAATTTGAATTAGTTGCATGTTGGCAGCGAGTAAGTGACGAGTTGTGAAGTTTTTGACTTAAAATGCCAAGCTGCGTTTTCAGAAAATGTAAAAATTATGATACTAAAGTAAAAAAGGATGAAACAGTTACGTACCACACGAAAGTACATGAAAACATCTAGAAATTAATTTTTTGTTTGGATATTTTCCAAAATTATCGACGCGCCGATGCGCCTGTCAAAACATATAGTTATCAAAACATATAGTCTTTTTTATACCATTCGTTACGTATTATCTGTCGCATTCATTGTGGTAACTATGGTAACCTATAGATATGACAGAAGTAAGTACGTATATGTCGTATAGGAACAAAATCTGAGGACCAATTTGTATGAACATACGCCATCTTTATTAAAACATCATTGGTAGATATTATTTTAATTTCTCTGTCAATTTAAAAAAATATATTTTTTGTGTAATTATTAGGTATTAGTTAAATACTTATAGGTTTTGAGTGTTCAATTTGTCAATTTAATTATCTGATAATATAGATTTTTAGTTTTGTAGGTTAACGGAGTATTTAACGTGTTATTAGGTAAGAAAGTTGTTTTTTTAGCTAAGGTTCACAAACCTACCCCAGCAGGTTGCCGAAATGACTGCCGGCGCCGTATCAAGCCCATCATTTTTTTTATTAATGAAAAGACTTAACAGAAAGCCTACTTAACCACGGATACAGCAGCCGCCCCGAAAGGGGGGCTCGGAGCCGAGCGTGCTGCGGCAGCAGCCGGCGACCGTTATAAAATAAAAGGGGGGCTCGGGGGGCGCAGCCCCCCGCCAAAACAAAAAAACAATCCAGAAAGTCCAAAAGTTGGTTAGGTTAGAACTGTGACTGTGCTGCGGCAGCAGCCAGCGACTGTCACAAAACACGCTATGCAAATTGCCGAGAATAAAATTTAATGTAGCCTCAGAATCCCGAAAATTTCAAAGGTGAGTAGCTCCAATACTGGGGGATTGCTCAGTGTGGATTCGGTACGGGGGGTGTTTACCCCTCCTCCCCCCTCACCGCCGCTCCCCATGAATTTTGGGATAGGCTTCCGAACCTTTACCGTTTTTTTAGTTATTGTATCTATCTATCTGTCTATACATATAATAAAATTATAGAGGTAAAATTTTTGTACATCTATACTTAATACATATTATAATTCTGCAGAGTTTGTTTGTTTGTTCGAACGCGCTAATCTCAGGAACTACTGGTTCGATTTGAAAAATTATTTCAGTGTTAGATAGTCCATTGATCGAGGAAGTCTATTTTATCAAGCTAAAACTAATGAGAGCAAAGAAATAGAGGAAAATGTGGAAAAAATGGGTAAAATTATATGAAAGGGCTTATTTGAACGCGCTAATCTCAGGAACTACTGGTCCGATTTGAAAAATTCTTTCAGTGTTAGATAGCCCATTTATCGAGAAAGGCTATAGGCTATATTTTATCACGTTAAGACTAATAGGAGCAAAGAAATAGAGGAACATGTGGAAAAAACAGGGGAAAATATATGAAACTAGATGACGCCCGCAACTCCGTTGCGCCAAAATTCGTTTATCGCACGGGAACCGTAAATTTTTCCGAAATAAAAAGTATCCTATGTCCTTTCCCAGGACTCAAAGTATCTCCATACCAAATTTCAGCAAAATCGGTTCAGCGGTTTGGACGTAAAGAGGTAACAGACAGACAGACAGACACACTTTCACATTTACAATATTAGTATGGATTGCTTATTATCTTAAGAACTACTGGAGCAATTTCTATGTTATTTGGCAAACATGAAGAATAGACCACGTGAAGGGACATAGGCTTTTTTTGCGGAAAAATGTACGGTTGTGTGAAATTCCTAAATTACGCAAGCGAAGCCGCGCGGAACATCTTTATATAATAAAATCGTAGGAAAGTCAATTCTGTACATTGAATATTTTTGTACAATAAATAATACTTGGCATGTGATCTACCATGCTAACGCGGACGAAGTCGCGGGCAACAGCTAGTACTTAATAAAAAACAAAGTCGCGTCATGTCGCTTTGTTCCCTTTAATCTTTAAAACTACGCAACGGATTTTGATGATTCTTTCAGTGTTAGATAGTCCATTTATCGAGGAAGGTTATAGGCTATATTTTATCACGCTAAAACTAATAGGAGCGAAGAAATAGAGGAAAATGGGGAGAAAACGGGGAAAATTATTTGAAAGGGCTAACTTGAATGCGCTAATCTCAGGAACTACTGGTCCGATTTGAAAAATTATTTCAGTGTTAGATAGCCCATTTATTGAGGAAGTCTATAGGCAATATTTTATCACGCTAAGACTAATAGGAGAATGTGAAAAAAACGGGGGAAATTATTTGAAAGGGCTTATCTCGCGAACTACTGGAGCAATTTTTATGTTATTTGGCACAGATAAGAAGCAGACCACGTGAAGGATTATAGGCTATCCATTTTAATCATTTTTTTCAGTGGCTATATATTTTATACCCGTGCGACGCCGGGGCAGGTCGCTAGTATAACATAATATATAATTGGAATCTCCGAATCGGCTCCAACGATTTAGTATATAGGGGGTTTCGGGGGCGATAAATCGATCTAGCTAGGAATATTTTTTAGAAAATGTCATTTTATTCGTGTTTTTTAGAAAACCGAGCAAAGCTTGGTCAAATAGCTAGTGTTAAGTAATAAGACGTAGATAATTTATATAAATAAACGAATAATCCATACTTATTTATTAATATTATAAATGTATCTGTCTGTCTGTTACCTCTTCACGCCAAAACCCCTTAGCCGATTTTGCTGAAACTTTGGAGTTACTTTAGTCCCGGGAAAGGACATAGGATACTTTTAATCCCGCAAAAATGCACGGTTCCCGCGCGATAAACGATTTTTGGCGCAACGGAGTTGCGGGCGTCATCTAGTAGGATTTATTACTGCAATAAACATCATAGTGTTACTCCTGGTACCTGTCCTCTTTATTGATTAATAAGAAAGACAGAGAATATTATTATTTAGATTATTTATTTATTTTATTTATTTAGAGATTATTATTCGTTTAACAATGTAAAGTTCGCCTGGAAGAATTAGCGTATTTTATATTTTGCTGTGTAATATAAAGCTCTTCCTGTACAAACGAAGTCTTCAGAATGTAAAGTTTATACAATTTCTCTGTTCACTGGCTGCTCTTGAATTCTCTAACGATTAGTTAATAACATAAAAGCATTTTCCGCGCGAGCGTCCGGAGTAGAGGCTCTCAGCGTTACGCCGCTACGTGCACTCGATCGTCAAAGCACCAACTATTACCTATTGAGTGCCGTGAAAAAACGCCACAAAGGTTGCAATTAAAGACGATGCATTAGGTGCATCGAGGGGGTACGTCATGGGGGCAGAAGGGGGCGAGAGGGGGCGAGGGGGCACTAACTCACTTATGCACAGAGCGGTGGCTCTTATTCAATTTGAGCCGATTTATTGAGTGTAAATTGCTCCAGACTGAGGGAATGTATCGGGCAAAAAGAGCACTGCTCCGCCTGCCTAGTACCTAGAGTCTAGACCCAGGTATAGCTTTACAAAGACTAAAGACGGTACATACCGTGTACCGTCCAATTTGTAAGGCGCAATGGGAATTTTACATTTTAGTTCTTTACAATGAGGCAATGTTTTGCTCATAATTTGAATTGCCAATAAAACTTGGTTACGTCGTGTCTTCTCTCCGGGATACTTCCCAGACTGGTAGTAGGCACCCCTTCAGAAGGTGTTAATTGTTATCCAATTTGGAATTAAAACAATTAATTACAATTTTTATTTTTAACAAAAAATTAAAACCGACTTTCAAGGTAAAAACAATACTAACATCCTTATAATATGAACTGAAAAGTATTAAATAATTATTTCCTATCTAATAGTGCCTTTTTCAGAATTCGGCTAAAAGTCAACTATTTCTGTACTCAATCTTCATCATTTTGAAGTCGGTACCAGATACAGCTGAATTTTCATTTCTCTGACAGAATATTTGAAACTTTTGGAACTAGCACCGACTTCAAAATTATGAAGATTGAGTACAGAAATAGTTGAGTTTTAGCCGAATTAGGAAAAAGGCACTATTAGATAGGAAAAAAATATTTAATACTTTTTAGTTCGTATTATAAGGATCTTATTATTGTTTTTACCTTGGAAGTCGGTTTTAATTTTTTGTTAAAAATAATAATTTCACTCTTTTTAGTTACCTAGTAAACTATCACGTACTATACGTAGAATAATACACCTATATATTATTCTGCGTATCTTATTACAGTCACACTTACAAAATATTATAATATCAGCTGCAGATAATTTTAAACAATACATTTTAAAAAGTGTGTCAGCTCCGACGCACGACTGGAGTTTACTCTTTAAGTACGAGTATCTAACCATACGCAAAAAGAGTTTATTCAACTGAAAAAAGATTACTATAATATGAAATCAGATGTTCCGGCAATATTATCTACACCCCTTTCTGCCATAGTTATTTCAGAATATTTTTTCTCAATTGTAAGGACAGAATCGAATAGAGGAGAAAAATCCAGGAAGATCAAGCCGAAGAAACTCATATCCAGGACAAATAGTTGCCAATTTACAAGCATTCAAACTTTGACATTGACAGCTCGGCAACCGTCAGACGTCGAACAAAAGTGGCCATAACTCAGCTTCCAATAGGCCTAGAAGAACGGGGTTTCTTCTAACATCAAAAGCAACACCTCGGCTACCCCCTCCCTGAATTTGAACTAAATCAGAGACAACATTTTTTTTCTCAATTCTAAGGCCAGAATCAAATAGAGGAGAAAAATCGAGAAAGATCAAGCCGAAGAAACCCATATCCAGGACAAATAGTTGCCGAGTTACAAGCATTCAAACTTTGACATTGACAGCTCGGCAACTGTCAAACGTCTTACTAAAGTAGCCATAACTCCGCTCCCAATAGGCCTTTTTTTTTTTTTTTTTTTTTTTTTTTTTTTTTTTTTTTTTTTTTTTCAAGACGGGAAATGCGCTTAAGGGGCCGGGTTACCCTCGAAATTCTCATACAAACGTAATACCAAAATCATTTTGTCATACGAAAATATTTAACATGTTTGAGTTATTTTTCAGCTTAAAATAGTAATTACCTAGGTTCCTGAACAAAAATTTACTTCAAAATATTTACACACTAAAAAATATAAGCGATTACATTTCATAAATTTTTACGCCATTGTCGACATACTTTTCGCACACTTGTTTTATATTAAAAACTCATCGAATCGTAATGTATTTTTCCTGGGAACACAGCTTATATTGTGTAGTTACAGAATGTCTTCAAAAGAATGGCAATATAATAAATTTTCATTCATCATTTTTGGTACTTATTCGTAAACGCAACGAAATTTCTCTATAATTTCCAACATGGTATCGTGCCGATCCGCTCACACGACAGAGCGCGGCAACGGGCGGGAGGCGCGTTCAGGGTGGCGGAGTGTTGTAACCGGTGCACGTGACAATAATTCATTCAAGGCATTCATTATTCAAGTACAATATTCCCTCAAGCTCCAAGCGGTCGCATGCGACCCCGCGCGCGATAACAGTAGATTTCCAAGAATCCGCGATCGAGAGAATGTTATTGTTGTTGAATGTTGATTTTGAAAATTTTTATGTGATACTTGAAGACAATTGCTTGAACAACTTGCTTTTATTGCTTAAACTTTTGATAATAATTAATAATGGATACCGAAAGGTGGGATGTATGATGTATCACACAGTAGTTTAAAATAAATAATAATTATGAATATCATAAATCATAATATTATTATTTTCTTATATACTGTATCTTGTAAATAACGTTTAGGAATATTAGCGATAGTCATAATATTATAATATGATTATACAATATACATTGATATTATGTATAATTAATTTCGTTAGTCTCGCTAAAACTCGAGAACTCCTGAACAGACTTGCTAATTTCTGTCTTGAAATAAAATAAAATATAAAAGTGAACTTGTATTCTAAGTTTGTATACCTATGTTTGTATATTTTATTTTAGTTTGTATTTTTAGTAATTATTTCCTGATGTCAGTTTTATTCAATTAAATAATATAAATACTTTAATAATTAAATAATATTATTATAAAGCGGAAGAGTTTGTTTGTTTGTTTGAACGCGCTAATCTCAGGAACAACTGGTCCGATTTGAAAAATTATTTCAGTGTTAGTCCATTTATCGAGAAAGGCTACAGGCTATATTTTATCACGCTACGATTAATAGAAGCGAAGAAATAGATATTCCATACTAGCTGTTGCCCGCGACTTCGTCCGCGTTAGCATAGTAGTTCACATCCCAAGTAGGTATTAATATTTATTGTACAAAAATATTCAATGTACAGAATTGACTTTCCTATGACTTTATTATAATATAGCTGTTGCCCGCGACTTCGTTCGCATTATCATAGTAGATCACATCCCAAGTATTATTTTTTGTACAAAAATATTCAATGTACAGAATTGACTTTCCTACGATTTTATTATTCGGCTTCGCTTGCGTAATTTAGGAATTTCACGCAACCGTACATTTTTCCGCAAAAAATAGCCTATGTCCCTTCAAGTGGTCTATTCTTTATGTTTGCCAAATAACATAAAAATTGCTCCAGTAGATCTTAAGATAATAAGCAATTTCATATAACTTCCCCCGTTTTTCCACATTTTTCTCTATTTCTTCACTCCAATTAATTTTAGCGTTATAAAATATAGCCTATAGCCTTCCTCGATAAATGGGCTATCTAACACTGAACAGCAACAGCTAGTAATTAATAATACTCTTTTGATTTTTAGGCTTCCGTAGCCAAATGGCAAAAAACAGAACCCTAATAGATTCGTCATGTCTGTGTGTCTTTCTGTCCGTATGTCACAGCCACTTTTCTCCGAAACTATAAAAAAATACCTTATAATTTCATAAAAATAAACCTTATTGTTGCTGCGGATTGCGGAACCATTTATGGGCGAGTCCAACTCGCACTTGTCCGATTTTATTATTTTGAATGATAACAATGTGAGGAATATTTGGAGTAGCCTTTTTTCTGTTTTTGAAACTTTATTGTTACGTACTGTCTTTTAATAATTTTTAAATAAAAGCGTCGACCTCTGTAGCGCAGTGGTTGAGCGCATGGTAGCTCAAGCCGGGGGTCGCTGGTTCGAAATTCGAATCCCACCGACGGAACAAAACGTTTTCCTGGGTCATGACTCATGACTCATGAGTCATGACTCATGAGTCATGACTCATGTATGTGTATTAAATATGTGTATAATAATATTGTAAAAACTAGATGACGCCCGCAACTCTGTTGCGCCAAAACTAGTTTATCGCGCGGAAACCGTGCATTTTTTCGGGATAAAAAGTATTATATGTCAAAGGACAAAGACTCGGGACCGCCTCAAAGTATCTCCATGCCAAATTTCAGCAAAAGCGGTTCAACGGTTTGGGCGTGAAGAGGTAATAAGCTATTAACAGACAGACAAACAGACACACTTTTTTATTAATTTTTTACAATTAGTATGGAAGTATGGATCTTAAATAAGTTGAGTATAATAAAAAGGAAATCTATATCTAAATAATCCTTCATGCCCCGCGCGAGCACCGGTGATCGCGACAACAATAGAATACAATAGCAATTCCTGGAAATTCCGACTGAAGTAATATTATAGGTACTTATTATAAAACAAAGTCCCTTTTTTCCCTCATGTCCCTTTGTTCCCTTTAATCTTTAAAACTACGCAACGGATTTTGATGATTCTTTCAGTGTTAGATAGCCCATTTATCGAGGAAGGCTATAGGCTATATTTTATCACGCTAAGACTAATAGGAGCGAAGAAATAGAGGAAAATGTGGAAAAAAACGGGGGAAATTATTTGAAAGGGCTAACTTGAACGCGCTAATCTCAGGAACACTGGTCTGATTTGAAAAATTCTTTCAGTGTTAGATATCCTATTTATTGAGGAAGGCTATAGAGTATAGGCTATATTTTATCACGCTAAGACTAATAGGAGTATGTGGATAAAACGTTGGCAATTATTTGAAACGGGGGAAAATTATCTCGCGAATTACTGAGCAATTTTTATGTTATTTGGCACAGATAAGAAGTAGATCATAGGCTAAGAAGTAGATCATAGGATAGATCATTGATTTTAATCATTTTTTCAGTGGCTATATATTTTATACCCGTGCGACGCCGGGGCGGGTCGCTAGTATAATTTATAATATATTCGGTATTATATGTCTGGTACTTGTAAGTTGTAACACAAGTCCTTAGTGTACTTAGCACGGGGCCAGGCTGACGTGGTGTGATTTGTGAAGAGTCCAATGTAGATATTATAGTAAGTATATTATTTTAATATATTATGTAGAACTGTATTCTGTTCAGTTCAGTGACAAGATCGACGACACTACGCCCGCGCCCGTATTCCTACTATTCCAATATATAAAACAACCACAAAAACAATATTGTTAATGATTCATGAAACAATAAAATATAATACTTCGCAAATCGCAACAAACGCACGGCTTGAATAACTTGATCAGAGTAAAATAATGAATGACGACGCACGCACACATATAATACGCTGCCGGAGGCGCGCGGGGCGCGGGGGTACCCCGTACCCCGCGCGCAATAGCGAGACAGCAACATATAAAACTTGTACTGGCGCGGTATCGAATTTCATTTTTTCGAGCGCGTCACCCGAGCCCTTAAGCATGCCCGGCGGCACTGGGGAAGGACCACCGGGGTATGTGGGACTCGCTACGGCCGAGAAGATGGTAAGTTGGCCGCAGCTCTACCCACTAAAACCCGTCCGTGCCTTCTCCTCCGCTTTGTGCTGGGCCGCTGGACCCGTCTGAGGCGATAACTGCAGCGGCCCAGTCAGCGGCGTCTGCTTCCAGCGCAGCTCCTCCGCGCGACATTCTGCTGCCGCTTACTCCGGGAGAGCTGCCCAAGGCACTGGGCGCTCTGTAACCGGTAAAGACTCGTGCAATGGGCGGCGGGTTCCCCATTCCGTCGCCCGAGTCCTATCTACGGCGGGAGCTGGCGTTCGTGTTCGGCACGCCTGCGCCCTCCGCGCCGTCTTCGAACCGGGTCTGCGGCCACATCCGCCTCTCTTACCCGTTCGGCGGCCTCCTTCTGTGAGATAACATCTTCACAGAAGGTAGCCACAGCGTCCCAGCCCTGTCTCGACCGGACCATAGTTGTAACTATGGCCGGGAGTGTGAGGTCTAATCCGGTGGTCGCAACAAGCACCGCTCGCTGTTCTACCCAGGCTGGGCATTCCAGGAGCGTGTGCTGTGCGGTGTCGTCGTCGTGATCACAGTGGTGGCACCGGGGGGTCGGTTCTCGTCTGGCCGTATGGTGCAGGTAATGACCAAAGCAGCCATGCCCGGTCAACATCTGCACCATCCGGTATGTGAGAGAACCCCTCTGGTTTGTCACCCACTGTCGTATGTGAGGCCGAATCGCCTCTACGACTCGTCGTCCGTATGTTGGAGACGCCAGCCTGTCTTCCCAGGTACGCATTGTGATTATGCGCGTCTGGCGGCGCCATCGAGCTATAAGCTCGGGTGACACCCGTTCCCCGCTCCGTTTAATCTCCGCTGTTCGGAAATAAATCTCCGCCAGCCCTTGTGCCTCGATGTCCCAAGGCGGGGCGCTCCCAATAGGCCTAGAGGAACGGGGTTTCTTCTAACATCAAAGGCAACACCTCGGCTACCCCCTCCCTGAATTTGAAATAATTATATTATTTTATATAATATTATAATATAATTATATTATTATTATATTATTATTATATAATTATATTATTTTATATAATATTATATTCCGATAGGTATATTACCTTTATGGTCTTAATACACTCACAGCCAAATTAGAAAGTTTCCGTCGTCCAAAAACGTGACACATTTTCATTACTTGTTAGTAGGTTTTACCCCTCGGATTTTTCTCATACCGGGCGCCTTATATATGAAAATCGATTCTTAAGGAGTAAACTCCAAAAAATCGAAGTGAACACGTGCTAAGTAGCCGGTCACCGGACTATAGTCTGAATACGCTAGTCATAGTGGCACTCGCTCGACTTGTCGGCTGTCGCACACGCAATGCACATAGTACACATAGCACTATTGACAGCCCTGGCAGATTGAAGCGAGACGGCAGACAGTTATTGTGCTATGAACGCTAAATGCAATGGAAAAAGTTGAAATTAGGTTGTTTTCCAGAATATCTCGGCGATTTCGCGCCGTTTGTATGGAGGTGAGACAGGCATGTTACTTATATTATCGAAGCAACTTCTCAGAAGTAATGTCAAATGTGTGCCTTACGCTCTGGAGATAAGGTTAAATTTATTATGTTCTATTTTGGTGACGTGGTAATGTTGATAAATCTATAAGGAATCCGGAGTACTCTTAGTATCTTCGGAACCATAGTATACCTCGATGCAAAATCTTGCGTTTTGGTAGCATATGCTTAGGATGCTTTTGATAAAACCAAAATCACTATATGTTTCCATATAAATTTCGAGGAGTTCCCTCGATTACTCATAGATCTCATCATCAAGTCACCACTTTTGTGAACATGGTATCAAATTGGAGTAAAACCTAATACAACAAAATAAAAATTTCGAAAATCGGTTCACAAACGGCGGAGTAATTGTTGAACATACAAAAATAAAAAATATCCACAGCCGAACAAACTGATTCTAACTATTATAAAATACAATTTTACTGTTTGCTATTTATCGAACAAGTAACGAAGCTGCATTAATTTCAATTTATAATAGAAGAATCAGGGTGGTGGAGCATAACAATATTATTTTTGCAATAACTGTCAATGATGCGGGCGGGGGATCAGTCATGTGTCACCGGGGAGGGTCCTGTTATTAGTTTGTGTCACGGTATTTACCTCGGTGGGGTTCGGGGGTTTCCCTGCAATAACAGGACGTTTTTGGACCCAAATTGCATATTATAAACCTGTTTAATATAAAAATTAAGATAGTTATCTTAATTGGAGAGGAGGAGAAAAAGCTTATGAGTAAATAATATACAAAATCGGCCAAGTGCGAGTCGAACTCGCGCACGAAGGATTCCGTATCTTTATTGAACGAAAGTTGGCAAAAAATGAGTTTTTTGTATGGGAGCCCCCTTAAATATTTATTTTATTTTTATTTTATTATAAATTATTAAAGTACAAATATAATTAACAATATTGTGAATATTTCAAGTGCCTGGCTGCTACCATTATTGATTACGAGCAAAATAGGCCAAAAAATCACGTTTGCTGTATGGGAGCCCCCCTTAAATATTAAATTTATTTCCTTTTTAGTATTTGTTGCTATAGCGGCAACAGATATACATAATCTGTGAAAGTTTCAACTCTAGCTATTACCGTTCTTGAGTTACAGCCTAGAGACAGACAGACCGGACAGACATCGAAGTCTTAGTAATAGGGTACGGAACCCTAAAAAGGCAAAGTGGTAGGCCTCATTGTAGACTTGACGTTTTAAAAGTTTTTTTTACTTCAAAAACCTGTTTCGAATATATTTTTTTTACAATTGACTAATCTACATCGACACAAGGGTCAAGTCCGGAGACAACTAAGTTATTTTATTTATTTATTTATTTATTTATTTCCATACTTATTTCTACCATTACAGGTTTACCCCAATGCGATAGAAATATACAAATAAAAAAAACTTTCCACTAAATAATATACAAAAAAAAAAGATTGTACCTTAATTAAACTGAACAGTAACTTATTTTATACATAACAATCCTTGTGAGTTCACTCTGAGCACAGCAGAAGACGTCGGTTTCCGACGCAACTATATTAATAAAGCGCAGTGCCCGCGTCAGCGGCGCCTGCTGCAAGAGGTTGGTGCGGGCGCAGGGCTCTGCGAGCAGGGGAGGTCGTCTTCGCCTCCATACGTACTTGTCTGGCACGTTAAGATTGACTCGTGCTAGTATATGAGAGTTGTACAGGAGACCTCTCATAATCCGGACCACAAACAAGACCAGCGCCAGTTCCCTCCTGACCCGCAGCTGCGTATACCCTACCATACCGAGCACGAACAACGTCGGGTAAGGCAGGGGATAGAAGGGATATACACCGTACAGTCGTAGATACAGGAATCTAGCAAACTTGTTCTGTATTTTTTCCACCATCTTACTATATTTAATCTCGTGAGCGGACCATACCACAGAACAAGTTTCCAGGTGACTCCCTCACTAGAGCATTATATAGAACCATTATGGCACACACATTTTTAAAACCATTAATCAGAAGTAGTCAGGAAGCCTTTCAGAAAAATGCAGATTCTTACCGGAATATTGCGCTCCGTTTTGAACGGGCCAATATTGACCGATGCGATGTTTGCCGATCACCCTCCACGGTGTGGACACAGACACCCGGCCAGGGGACGAACCCAGGGGACGAAGAGGGGGGAGGAAGGCGACGTAGCACAGAAGACATCTCGACAAACACAATATTTAGATTGTGTACTTAGGAAACTTATTTACATACATTTTTTTCGTAAATATTTCGTACATCAGAAGTTTTCGTCGTGTACAAACAAACTCCATGCTTCAATATTGGTAGATAGCACATATCTATATAAATCATGTCTGCCTGTCTATGTATCTGTTACCTTTTCACGCCCAATTATATTTTAGCGACTGTTTTTTGTCATTATGTTGCACATAGAAAACTCATAAAATATAGCGCATTTGAATAAATATTGACAAAATTAAATTACCTCCACTCTCATACAAAGTCCTTTTTTCTGCTTTGAGCGCAAAAGATTCGAAATTGAATCCGTTTCTGAGATTTGTCGCCCGGGGTCCTTTCGACCAATAAGCGGGTGTTTGCTGGTGTCAAAGAGACCCCGGATATTGTGGGGTTAAAGCGAGGCTACGTTAAACAACCATTGTGTTCGGGCAGTGAAAGAAATTTCCTTCGATAACCAAGAATATTGCGGTACCGAAAGAACATAAATTGTGTTTCCCAAACGCAATGTCTCGACTAATATCGATCAGCTGGAACACCTAGTATTAGCTACTATAGTTAAGTAATACGAAAACAAGAAAAGAAATGTCTAGATTTGAATATACATGGTAACTAAAGGTTTGAGTCCCAAAAATTACTTTCTTTTACTTACTAAGCTACGATTCTCAACATTGCTTAATTGACTGAGTCGTAATCATTCGCATAGTCACTTTTATTTTCACTCCTTGATTATTCCTTGATTTCGGTATTCAAACATTTAAAATACAGCAAACTAAGTTCTCGTCACAAATAAAACAACAAGTGGAGTACGGTCAACAATAGAATAGCCCAGATACCGCCCGGTACCGGACAATGCACAACTTACTACCCAATACCCACACCCAGTCTGAATAACTTAGCGACACGCTGTGGACCAAGCCCACTGCTGACAATACACACTACAACTTTATAGGGAACGGCTCCGTGGTCCAGTAGTTTAAAACCTGGCTCTTGACTCGGAGGTCGTAGGTTCGATTTCCGCGTTGGAAACATGTTATTTCCAAGTTTGGTTAGGACAATGCAGGCTGATCACCTGATTGTCTGACAAGTACGATGATCCATGCGTCGGATGGGCATGTATAAAGTCGGTCCTACGCCTGATCTCTCGCCAGTCGTGTCGGCCTTAAGTCCCACTGGGTTGTGTGAGTAAAGGAATAGGGGGTGCTCTTGTGTACTACGCACACACTTGGGCACTATAAAATTATTCCAGCGTAACTGGCCTGGTTTTAATGAAACCGGCCACCGTCACCGAAACGGGTGTGGGGAGTTATTATTATACTATATAGTCTAGTCACGACCATTTCGTTTTGGCCAATTACAATTTTGTATTTTTATATATATAAAATGTGTCTGTCTGTAACCTCTTCACGCTTCGGCTACCTTTAACTGATTTTTCATATGTAGTGCAAGTTTACAGATACGTTGGATCCCGGGAAAGGAGATGGGATCATTTTCATCATAGTAACCGAGTGTGAAGTGTACCGAGAATTTCTAATGAAAACATAATTCAATGTTGTAATTGTTGTAGTATTATATACAGGGTGTAACAAAATTAAGTGATAATACTTTAGGGTGTGTACGTGTTCCTCATAGAGAGTTTACTGTGAAAGTATCAGCGCTGAAAGACCATTTTTTTACTTTGTATGGGGAAACTCGTGACGTTGTGGCGTTTACTTTCACAGTAAACTCTACAAGGAGGAAGAAGTTTTGTTACATCCTGTATATTTTTGTAGGATTTTGCCTCACAAAGTTCCGAGACGAAGCCTTGTTTTGGTGTAAACTGACCCTAAGAGTTTCCCCGTATCGCGAAACTTCTTATTCAAATTGTTCTCAACTGATCAGGACTTGAGAGAAGTTGGCAATTATTTTATTTTCGCGTCTCGATTGTTTTGTGAAAATATGCAGACCGCTGTTTATAATAATAATGCCCGCTTTACTTCCTTCAAACTTCGGCCTCCGATATCCTTAGAGACGTTCTGGAAAGTTCTTAGCATATTTTGATATAACTTTTCTGCGCAATTTATTTGAAAGTAACGGTTTAGTTTTTTATTTTTTTTTTATTCTAATGCACAAAACACATTACAATCGAAATGAAATAACATGATAAATACAGTTTACGACCTGGATTGTAAAGTAACATATGGGCACACATTAAAAATACATAGCAAAATATAACATTAGTTGCAGTTTAACATTCTGTAATCTACAAAATATATGTACTATCTTAAATAATGTATCATATATTAGAAAAACCACCAAGCTACAAACTTTTTGTATCATAAGACATGTCATAGCATAAAATTGCATTTTTAATATGTCTCCTAAAACATCCCTCATATATTCATGTTCTGTAGTTTGTCGAGGCATTTTCACCACCTGTCAACTGTCAGCACCCTTATGTTGACTCTATAAGGTTCATTTTCACTCAAACTCGTAGGCAATAAAACTCTGAACGTAGTGTAGACGGACGGTATTGCGGTGGGCAAATAACGCCAAATATAAAATGCATGCGCTCGGCCGGCGGCGTGCAGGTGCGGTGTGTGTAGGTGCATAATGAAACTGGTGGAAATTGAGATACTTTTAGGAGTCTTACAGAAATTTAACACCAATAAAGCACAATCTTCTTGCACGATTCATTGTTATGGTTTTAAAAAACATCAAATTTTCATCAGGTTTTTCAAAAAGCATTTCCACCGAGAACCTTCAGTACAATCAATAACTGTCCATATTATTCTGTCTATTAATGTGATCTGGTCGCTGTTAAGCATTTGTGTACTAACCCACTATTTTTTTGTTAGTTATGAATGCAGTCTTGTTCTAAAATCTAAATGATCCAAAGAATATGACTGCATTCATAACTCGATGTGATTTTTTGTGGGATGATACACAAAATATCCTTCAAGCCCGACGCGGCCGCATGCGGCCGCGATAACAATACAAATCTATTGTGTCTCGTTTTTCCGCGATCGAGGGATTAATAGCGTCATTTTATGTATCAAAAAGTTTGAGTTGAATACTTTGAATCTATAGGGTAATAATAATAATAATGTCTATGGACGCTTCACACCACGTCAGTCTGGCCCCGTGCTAAGTACCTGAAGGACTTGTGTTACAGGTACCAGACAACGGAAATATATTTAATATTTTTATACTATACATATATTTAAGATTTTTATTATATGATACACACATTTAATACACATCCATGACCCAGGAACTTTTTATAAACTTTTGTTCCGTCGACGGGACTCGAACCCGCGACCTCCGGCTTGAGCTACCAACGCGCTCACCACTGCGCCACGGAGGTCGTCGATAGGGTGTAACAAAATATATAGATAATACTTTAGGGCAGCTATCCTCAACCCGCGGCCCGCCGGGACTTTATCTGTGGCCCGCGTGATGTTATTTAACCATTTTGAAATTCACACCCACCGACAAAATATTGTAAAGTCGTCGTGAAAGTCGTGAAATTTATTCCACTTTTAAATCATTAATTTTGAAGAACGTTATTTTTTAACCCTAAAATTTTTATATGGCCCGTTTAACATGTTTATGGCCCGTTTGAAAAAAAGGTTGGGGACCACTGCTTTTGGGTGTACGAGTACATTATGTGACCCTTGTATAGAGTCCACTATAAAAATTTACCTTTAATTTCAAACAAAATTTGGCTCATGATACAAAAAATCTTGCCTGTACAGTTAGTTCCCTTATGATTTGAGGCATAAGCCTTACAACATAAGGGAATCGTACATTTGTGACACTTTAGTAGCAAGCTTCTCTAACTTTATCAAACTGTTTCGGAGCCTTTTCCGCTAAATATAGTACATAAATTCGGCTCATACATAAAATGTATGCAATTTATCCGAAAACAGCCCGGGCTGGCGTAAATCATATGCAGCCGGGATATGAACCCCCGACCTCCACGCGCCAGCTGCTGTCACTTCCTCTTATTACTGACCAGCTACAATACAGCCTTGCCCCACACAAATACCACCCCTAACATCAACATGTAGAGTTGAAAATCCCGTGCCATGCACCCCGAAATGGACCCGACCAGTTAACAATGCAAATAAGCTTAACAATTATTAAAATGATCCTTGTTACCGTTCGCTAAGGTGCACAATGTTAATGCAATTTAGAGTTTTCAGTCTATGTAGTTTTTGCCACGAAAACAAACAGCATGCGGCTAATGACAGCTAAGTTAGCTTTACACTTATTTCTTTTGTAAACGCTTGTATCTGGTGTCTATCTTTATCTTTTTGCAAGCTGCAGCTGCTCATTTTCTATTTGTATTTTCTTCTTTAGACACTCTCATAACGTATTTTGTGCCTGGCCATCGATACCCTAGTCAATAATAATTTCTGTATAGGTATATATCAGAATTTCGACACTTTAAAAGTAGGATTGTTATGATGTCACAATTTTCTGTTACAAAACATAATAATAAAGTTACAGTTCTGATGGAATCCGAACTGAATCAAAGTTTTATTAATGCTGCATTAAAGCAGATTTAGGTTTCACCAACACATATGGAAAATCTGTAGTTTTTATACTACGTGACACTTTAATTGTTGTTTTCCCGTAGTAAAATGATTCTATCTTAGTAGTACCTACAATAGATTTGTGAGCATCGATCAGCAGTAACTATATTGTATTTCATAAGATATGTGTTTGTTTAGTGATCTGTGATAGAAAAATGTACTTTCACAATAAATGAGATGTTAAAAATAACTTCAAAAGGTCTAACTTATTCTACGCAAAAATGTCATCGAAATAAGTTTCACTCGACTGCACATTAACATAACCCATCATCGTAAAAAGATACAACATTCTTATATTATAGTGTACCTATTCGGAGTTATTTTACTTCGGAGTTGCGACTTTGAACCTTACGCCGTCGACATAAAGCGAACTGTAAAATATAAATGGTAGCCAGTACTCTGATTCTATTATTTACAACATTAAAGGAGCTTCATTTCTTATCTAACTAAAAAATAACGTATTTTTCCTGAAATGTTAAAACGTTAGTTTGTCATAATCACGGATGTAAAAAAAAATACGGATGGAGCATTACACTATATAAAGAGGTGAAGCATGCAAGGTACGACAATTTCGTTTATTGTACACGTGATCGACACTCACACACGCAACTAGGTACTTTACTTACCGAAACCAACCCGCTGTCATTGTACATAGAGTGACGGCGCCAATGACACGCACACATCCTACACGGGCGGCCATTACTATGCTTCACTCGGGATTAGACAAGGTTACGTCCGTATTTTTTTAAGTCCGTGGTCATAATAATATGTTATAATATAAGATTTTTTTATTAGATATGTAACTACTAACTAGGTAAAAAAGGTTTTTCTTTTTAGTTTGTTGATATTAGTTGTGTATGTGTAACGTATTTTAATGATGGAAGAATAAACGTTTTTATTTATTTAACTGGCTTGATCGTACAAAGAACGAAGCTGCATTATGAATTATGAAACTTACGTATACAGTAAGTTACAAACAAGTGGTGTGTATGAGCCCCCTATATAGAGCTCACTTTGAAAGCAGCAGCTCTGAAAGAGTAACTTCTTTTAATTTTGTATGGGAAAATTCATGACGCCTATTGTTGTTTGATAGGAATCAAAAACAAGATACGTAGCTGCATTCATATTGCATCAAATAGAATCTGTGTACCATTAAATCGGAAATCTGAAATTTTCCGCTGGACCTTCACGTTGGTCCGCTCCACTGACCGCGGCCCTTAAAAGTGCCTGAGCCCTGGGGCTGAGGGGGGCAGGGGGCGGCCAGATGGCGGAGAGGGGGGCAGGGGGGTAAACATTTCCGTTTACATTCGGCAGGCAAATATTGGCGCGTCGTGTTTGTGAACTAGCGCCGGATAGATCGACGTTTGCTTTAGGTAGTTGTAGTGTTTAATCCTACTTGGATGCTATATTATAATCCTTCAAGGATTGTTTGGTTTCGGCTAAGAAATAACGCCGCTGTCGTGTAAGTGGTGAGCCATCCTTTTCACAATAATACCCTGTTATATCATCTTAACCCATCAAGCCCCATAAGGACACCGGTGACTGCGATAACAATAGAATAACAATAGATTTCCAAGAATCCGCGATCGAAGGATTAATATAATTTTGTGTATGTTTTACGAATCACCGCTAGTATAACTTAGGTGTATTCCATCCATGCTTTCATAATAAAAACAATAATTACAGATTGAAAAGAAAAATCGATTACACAACCAATCAAATGTGTTAGTTTTCCATTCTTGCGTAATTTAAATGCAAGTTTAAGCGTGAACAACTAATGTACCGTGCAATAAATTAATACAATCACACAATAATTTGATCGAATTAATATTATTCTGCATAAATTGAACAGGATAAAGTTATCTATCAGTTGTTGTTGGTTTAATATCAAATAAATATATTTATTTTCTTACATCTATTGACAATACAGTGTACAGTAGTATGCAATATATCGTAGTGACACCCCCTCCCCCCTCCGGGCATCCATCACAGATATTGGCGCCTTCCCATCACCTGATGTTCTCAGAACTACTAGCTTTGGATGTGTCAATTTGCAATTTTATTGTTTTTTTCTACTCTTCAGTGTAAAATTGTTTCAGTAAAGTAAAACTCATCAAATTAACGGGCACCGCGCACTGCCTTAAACTGTAGTAATGTACTCGCATAATAATCTTATCACACTGCCGTAGCTATGACTGAGACTTACTGAGTTGTGGTTAACGTAAAAATGTTTTTTTACTTATTATTTATTTTGTATCTATAAGATTTAAATTATTGGATAAAATCATATTAACTTAAAACATATCATTCAGTATGAAGACCACATCAAAAAATAATAAAACACGATACCAATGCCGCGTCTACGGCCTACGCTCGTAGCGCTACGTAGCGCGTCTACGTGAGAGCCTACGTCGTAGCGGCGAGCCCCGCGAGGCCGGCACACTGTCACACGAGTGACACGCTACAACACCCACACACACAACACGACATCCCACATGTCTCCACACGGACAACACGTCTTCGACATACACTTCACATGGACAACATCTTCACACGTCTGTCAAAAGGCGCACAAAACATTCTCATCTGTAAGATCGATGGCCATTTCTTTAAGTGATTGTTCTATGTCTACTGTAAATTCATTGTTCAGATATATTTTAAAAATATTATGATAACATTTTGCAATGTAAAAGAACAGGGCAGGTTGCGTCTTATTTTGTCTAATAGAAAAATAAGTTATTAGAAAGTAACTTGATACACAATGACAGCAATTTATCCCAAATGCTCTGAGTTTTTCAGGGACCTTTTTAAAAAACTTCAAAACGTAAATTTACGATTAATTCTAACTTTAAATACCAAATCCACAAAGTAAACCATTTGTATCACTTTGCCTTTTTCTTTCGACCTTTTAAGGGGTTCAAATCCAAAACATTACTTTAACTTAGCAGCATGACTTATCATTTTCCCGTGGTATCGACGGTGTCGGTGTGGGCCCCCGCGGGGCGCCGCGGTGCCCCGGGCCCCAGGGACTGAGGGGCAGTCTCTCACCTTACTCCAACACTTTCATCTGATACTTGCGAACGATATCTAGCACTTTATATTGTAGATAGACTGAGAAGTGTTATTTTACAAAATGAGGCGACGCGACGTGGTTCATTTCTAGGATGAAAATATATTAAGTATTTTATAATTTTGTGAACAGCTAAAAAACAGATTTTACTGCAGGAAATTTATGGGGCAGCCCAAAGTACCTCGAATTTTGACATTAGAAGATGCAAATTACATCTATACTAATATTATAAAGCGGAAGAGAGTTTGTTTGTTGTTTGCACGCGCTAATCTAAGGAACTACTAGTCCGATTTGAAAAATTCTTCCAGTGTTCGATAACCCATTTATTGAGAAAGGCTATAAGCTATATTTTATCACGCTTAGACTAAGAAGAGCGAAGAAATAGAGGAAAAAGTGGAAAAACGGGGGAAATTATTTGTAAGAGCTTATCTCACGAACTACTGGAGAAATTTTTATGTTATTTGGCACAGCTAAGAAGTAGACCACGTGAAGGATCATAGGCTAACTTTTGAAGACTAATTTGTCTGTGAAATATCTAATTTACGTGGGCGAAGCCACGCGGAACGTCTAGTGTTGTATAAAGTAGTAAATTTAAAATCACTTATGCGTTAGAGCGGGACAAACTATTATTCCAAACGAGATTGAACTGAAATTAATTATTTAAAAAGGCGTGTTAAAACTGCTTTCAGGTTTTAACACGCCAGTGACAAATAAAACCTCTTAAACTAACAAAGAACTCGAAAAACTTTGCGAATGAGAAAGAGAATTTGTTTAGTGAAAACAATCGTTAGCCCGGTAAAGACTCTCGAGTGTTTACATTCTCGAGTTGTAAAACTTCGAGATCTCGAGACAGAATTCTCGAGTCTCGAGATTTCTCGAGATTTTCCCAAGTCCCGACACCGACCGTTTACCGTTATGGAAATACTAAACTTCACAATTACTTTACACTCAATGAAACGACGATTTAAACTTTTTTAAACTTTTCGTAATTAGAAAAAGAATTGCGTATAATAATAAGGAATTATTTTTAATTGTTTTTTACCCAAAAAGATCTTCGCATCAGCACGAATAAGTCGACAAATAACAATTTTATATCACGGAATTGTTGTTCTACGAAAAACCAGCGACAAATATTTGATATAAATATCTTACACAGTATTTCACCATCAGGTGGTCCATGAACGGGCGGGATCATCCAAACTAAGCCATACAAATGACCTGGACGGGTTTGACCCGGCTGACCCCCTGTCACTGAAGCCCGAGGGACCGGGACCAAAATAATTACAAGTCAAAATATAAGGGGAGCAAATTGTGGTATCCCTCCACAAACAGACAAGACGTGATCGACATCAGTAAAGCTATAAGTCAATTATATCACCGGATGGCTCAGTGGTTAGGAACTGTTTGGAATTCAAATCCAGGTTATTCTAAATCTTAGATGGAATTCGGTCTAATAAATGTATTATAGTAAATAGTAATTCATATTATACAGTAAATGATTGTAAATTTAAAATTGGATCACGTTACTGTTTCGATATTTACGAATAATAAGTTGAATGTGATTTCTGAACATGATGGGTGCAAACCCTGGTATAAGTTACTTTCACGGGCCACAGAATATAATGAACTATGAAGTATGGAGTAGAACATTTCATAATAATATTATATTGTGTGTTCAAAGTGACAGTTATTGCAAAAATCTCTTCTTTTTTTCTGACATCAATCACAAGTTCTTTGAGAGCTACAACGAGATCAGATTCGAAGTGGTGTGAAGCGTCAACAGGCACCCAGACGTACCTATCAGTTAATTAATATTAATTAGTAATATATCTGTTAATTATTGACTTATGAATAGATAGTCATTAAATTATGAAGCCTGTTGAAGAAGCGAAGACGCGGACGACAGCTTTTAGTTATTATGACCGCGTCAATTGATCATTAGTTCAAAACTAATTGACTCCTACAAATAATAAGGAGCTGTCTGTAGATATGAAATTTCCATTTTAAGCAATTGTTAAATAATTATGAATTAATTCGCTAACAGCCGCACTGACAGATGGGAATGAATGTTTAATTTTAATTTGATGAAGAGTTCGACAGAAGATATTATGGATACTGTCGAGTTAATCATTTTTAAATATTCGTCTTAAGCCTTGCCGGAAAAACAAAAGGAAATCATTTTTATTTGCTCAATCTTATATATAAAAATGGATTTTCAAATGTGTTAGTCGCGCTAAAACTCGAAAACGGCTGAACGGATTGGACTGATTTTAATCTTAAAATATTCGTAGATTTCCAGGGAAGGTTTTAAAGTGACACGAAGTTCACTAGGACAGCTAGTAAATCATAAAACTTTGAACGTCGCCGCAACATTATGAATGTCTGAACTCACTTGTCACTCTAGAGTCTAGAGTAAGTTAATGTACATAATATGGCTAAAAACACCTTTTCATAAAGGTACAAATACTTTATATTTCGCCTTTTCCATTGTAAACCATATTTTGCGAATGAAAAAAAAGATGTCTATTCGATAAAAAGATCCAATATATTTCTACCCGGTTAATATCCAGCTAATAACGCGCAATTACACATAAGAGTAACATAAAAGCTTATATTGATCAAAAATTGCTTGATCACAAAATTGAAACAGGAAAAAATAGAAATTAAAGAGAATGGAGGTGTTTTATTTAAATGAGACAAAATCCGCGGTGCAGGGGCGCAGCACCGGTGGCATCCGCCAGGGGTGCTGCAGGGCGTCTAATGAAGAGGGTTGCGCGCCCCTGCCGGCACGTGACCAGCGAGAGCTAAGATATACGGAGACATAGCGCAGGTAATGACTAAGAGAGCAGGTACTTAATGATATTTATGTGATAGCCTACGTGATCGCGCTTATCGCTCGTAAAATTCGCATGTTGTAAAGACGCAACTTTTCATGACAAATGCTGTATTACATTGAAGTAGTAGAGGGCCACCTACAAGATTATTTAATAGCTATAGGATACTAGTAACCTATAGATCCGTTTGTTTACAGTAATCCAGCGCTGGAATCTAACTTTACTTATGACCGCTAATGTATCTAGAAAATTTGTGGTATCGTATACAACAATGTTACATTTTACGAACTGGCCATGTTACTGTTTGAGACTGAAAAAAATAATGTTTTACCATTTTCAGAGTTTTTAGCACGGAATGTATTAAAATCTAGATGGTAGCCTAAAGTAAAATGCAATATTTTGTAAGATTTAAAAACATTACCTATATCACTGCTGGCCGTGGGCAGCCGCCTTACATCTGCAACAAAAGAGTAATTTAGCATTACTTTACATTAGAGCTCTGTGTCACGTGCGTCATGCAGCGTGACGCGCCATGACGCGCCATGACGCTCGTTACTATTTGTCAATGAGAATATACACCGTGACAAAACCATCACCTTATTATAAAGGAAATGATGACTCTGAATAAGGGCCGCACATTATATTGTCACGCGTTCAAATAAGGACTTGATGAGTCATCCTAACTTCCCCTATGCCCTGTGACAATAACAAGATGTTGCAGTAAGAAATTGCTATAATTGACTAGTCATCGTTGACTTAAGCCTATATTAACAAACCATTTATACGTGGGAGAGCCATGCTTCAGCACGAATGAGACGACTCGACCGGAGAAATACCACGTTCTCACAGAAAACCGGCGTGAAACAGCACTTGCGCTGTGT
This sequence comes from Lysandra bellargus, assembly GCA_905333045.1. NCBI lineage: Eukaryota > Metazoa > Arthropoda > Insecta > Lepidoptera > Lycaenidae > Lysandra > Lysandra bellargus. The sequence goes on from HG995359.1 coordinate 8,345,683, forward strand.
TTCACCGAGTGAGTGAGTTTACCGGAGGCCCAATCCCCTACTCTATTCCCTTCCCTACCATTCCCTATTCCCTTTCCTTCCCATCCCTACCCTCCCCTATTACCCTATTTCCTCTTAAAAGGCCGGCAACGCACCTGCAGCTCTTCTGATGCTGCGAGTGTCCATGGGCGACGGAAGTTGTTTTCCATCAGGTGACCCGTTTGCTCGTTTGCTCCCTTATTTCATATTAAAAAAAAAACACTCTCATACTCCTACTCAATACTTATCTTGACTATTACTTCGCACAGAAACTACTGAAAGGATTTTAAGTCAGGTTTGGTTATAGGTAGGGTTCTGGATTGACATATAACATTGGCTACTTTTTATCCTGAAAACGTACAGTGTTCTCTGAAATACTGTAATAACTTCAATATAAGGTATTGCAGAAGAGCAGCTTACAAGTAACAACTGGTGTATACCTGTTACTACTGATAGCTACTGTCGTTGTTTACAACACTTATAATAACGTAGTTTACATAAAAAGAACAAACAAAAACATTTAAGCGTAGAAGTTAAACACAAAAAATAATTGAAGTAGCGTCAGAATGCGGCGCTCGGCGGTGTATTGTGTGTAATGTCGGCCGTCATTACGAGACAAAGACGGCGGTGGAGCCGCGGCTTAACCCGACAGTTAAATCTACATCGCTCGTTTTAATGTTATCTTCTGTACGAATAAATAAACCGTTCTACTCCTATTTAATACGAATGATGCATCTTAAATGTTTAGTTTGATATCATGAACGTATAGTATAGCCACTAAGCCAAATGTCTGACACTCAAGAAACAGCCTCTCAAGTAACATTAACAGCACGATTGAGTGCCGAATTTCACTTGGATTGAAACTTAAACTGTTCATAATATTGAAATTGAGTTTTTTGTTTATATTTTAAGTATATGAATTCCAACATAAGATAAGAGAATTGTAAGTCCTGACTCTTTGCTTTTGCTTACACTTATAAAGGCAAGTTTAAGGTTGTTATAGAACGTAGTCAATAAAGTACTTAATCAAGTGTTTAAGCGAGCGATGTACAGCACTCTATACGTCGCAGACGTCGTTAATTTCATAATGAATAGCTGCAATTCGTCGCCCGTGGGAGGTTCATATAAAATGTTGCGACTTTCAACTGGATTACGTGCTATTATTGTTCTGTTATTCTGTTATTCTTGATACATTGATATTTCAGTGACATGATTTTAAACTTTATCTTCATTATTGTAATATATAGTATCGCTAGAGGAATCGCGGCCGCCGGTGGCCACGGGCGGCCGCTAGACTTTTCAAGCGATACTATGTATTACAATAATGAAGATTTAAAATCATATGACACTGAAAGTACTCGCCGCGCTGCGGCCAGTTCGGTGTGGGGCGGCCCATTTGAACGTTTTAATAGTGCAAGTTTCAATGTTTTAATGTTTTTTTTTTTCTTTATTCAATACCAACAGCGTATTACAATTTAAAACTTAACACTAAACATGTAACAATTAGTAAGGCCAGTAACAGGTATTACATTGTTTGACAAAATATAGAAGTGCTATTTAACGTAATAATAAATTACAGTCATCGTAATAATCGACACATTAATGAAGTCTTGACATGGTTACTAATCTTATATATAAAATTCTCGTGTCACAATGTTAGTCCACGAACTCCTCCGAAACGGCTTTACTGATTTTTACCAAATTTTATATGCATATTCAGTAACCGTATTATCGAAACCATGGTATGGAAAACTCATGATAATTGGCAAGATTGAGGGGAAAAAGACGGCGGAGCCGCTGTCTCATGCGTTGGTCTGATCAAATCGGTACCACATTTGAGTCGACTGTCTGCGACGCTCTTCGAGTGGCCGATAATAGAAATAGCTGGCGTAACACCATAAAAGGGAAGGTCATAGAAGGTAAATGTCATGGAGCAGTAGCTCCTGATAAGGTGAAATGAGAAGCTTAATGTCAAGAACGAACATTTAGACTTGTGGTGTGCGATCGCTAGGTCAGGTTCACAGAAAGAGGCTGCAGAGCGGAACAGGGAGGAAGATCCATCTTCCATTCGGCTCAGGATACAGATTTCGGTAAGACAAAAGAGCATAGACGTGGTTTTGCAAAGTTCCACCTGGTCTAAAGGGGCTCTGGGTGTAGATGGGAACAGTCCCGGTGCCAAGGGAAATGCTTCAGTCTGTCGAAGTTCCCTTATTTTGCTGGAAATCCTATCCCTTATGTGGTAGACCAGCCAGTCGTGGTGGGCTTATTGTGTTAGATTTTAATATATTACATCAAACTTCCTCTAAAGCATAGTTTTTTATGTCCTTTACAGTAGATTTGTGTCGCAGTTACATATTAAACTTGGTGCTTACTTTAATATGGCATAGTTGACATTGAAAAATTCAGTGCTGTATGGGACAAATAAGCAATTTTTTTTAATGTAAGGGACATGCTATTTTCTAAACGCGTAAATTTACGAAAATATTTTTTTATAGTTATATAGCCGACAAAATTCTAAGAAACTTTGCCATAAACACCTTTAAGATCGGACTAAATGATAAAAAGTTACATACGAATTTATAAAAAAAAGTATAAAAATATCACTTACACTAAGTGATATTTCCAGTGTCGATATCACTGCCAGGGCCTTTTTTTATATCTAGATTTCGTAAAATACCTTCGATATTTGAGGTCGATACTTGAATGTTTGACACTACATCTGAATTGAAGTTTAATGATCTACAAGGAGTAACATTACTAGGCTTGCCGAAAACGCTTCTAAAGAAAGTATTAAAGGCGTCACACATGACCCTGCCTTCAGTGTATTCTACTCCGTCGAGCAATAGCTTTTTAGGATACGCTGAGCCACCGCATAGGGCCTTTACATACGTCCAGAATGTCTTAGGGTCAGTTTTCAAATTTTTTTCACAGTCGAATGTAAATTTCCTAAAACATTCTTTTTGTATACGACGTTCACGGGACCTCAGAAGTGCAAATTCGTCGTAATCCAAGTTGTTACCGAACTTCTTCCAGCGTTTGTGTGCCCTACTCTTCTCTTTGATAATGTTATGAGCGCTGGAGAGTACCAATTGGGGTACGAAAAAAAAAATCAACAGAAAAGTAAAAAATAAAATGTAGATTGAAGAGGTGACAATAATTATGTACGCACGAAATTTAGAAACATTTGTCACAAACAACTTACAAAGTATTACTTTGAAATGAGAGAGCATCTAAATATCTAGCTTGTATTAAGCAGTTTAAATTAATTGGGATTTGGGAATATAAGAGTGGCGTGGATCATAGCTAATTCCTTTGGGGCCGTTCCTCTCATTCATTTACATTTTGAAGACCGTCGCCTTAATCTCTACTTATGACACAGATTGGATCTTCTTCTGCAGCAGAACCAGCCTCAATGTATAAATTTATCAAATAACGGCACAGATGACAGAATATTAATTGTATTTCAACAAACCATTCTTTCTTGTACAATTATTTAGTCTTCTTCGCACGGGGCGAGGTATTGTGGGTCCAAAAAGACAGCGCGGGTCAAGTGAGCCATAATGGCTTATTGTCCTCGGGGACAATACCACCTTAATTATAAACCCCCGGGCCCGGGGACCTCAAGGTTTTTTACCCCCATAATAAGGGGTCTAATCCTATTTTTGTTTCCTTCGAGTCCAAAACGTAAAAGTCCTAATTGCTCTGTCGTCCTCGAGACTTCAGTTAATTTAGATAATAAACGTTACGAATGTTTGCAAAATATCATTAGGAGGGAGAAACGCAAATAAAATAAATTGAGATCAGAAAACAGACGATTTTCACAATTGGTGCTGCTAGATAATGAAGTAATGAGATTGAAAAAATGAGCCTGAAAAAAATATAAGATACAGTTGCAAACATTTACATAGTCCTAATCTTATTCTCCTTTTCAAATTAACGCGACAGTAACTCGTTTTTCTTTTATCACCAGGCCACAGTAAAAATACGAATAACCTGACAAATTTTCAGGAGAAACCGATTTCTGACCTAATTCTTCGTAAATATTATATTACTTCTATTTGTTTATTATTCCGTACAAAGAAACCCTTTTATGACGACCATGTGTGTAGCTAAAATATTGATAAAGATTTTTGCTTTTATCAAAATCTTCTATTACTTACGCAAGTATTCGCACATACATATTATCTTATTATTCAGGAACCAACAAAACTAATACAACTTTTTCACAATTCAACAACAATATCTCACATAAATCCACATCAAAACTTTCTCCAATATTTTCAAGGTAGCAACATGAATATGGAATAGCAATGATTAAATAAAAGTGCTACCTCTGTGGCCTGCACAAAGGCCTGCAGTTGGCGCCAGGCCAAGTCAGGCCAGGCCGGGCCGGGTCGGTGAGGCTAAACTCGATCATATCAATTCACGATCTATTGCCCCGATATTTCGACTGAAAACCGATGCGCGATACAAAGCAGAAATGAGTTTTGTAAGTATTTATTAAGGTTCCGGAATATGCTTATCATTTCCAAAGCTTTTGTGGTTTCAAGCTTCTGAATGATTTGGAAAAAACTTCTTTTTCTTTTTCATTAGATACGCAACATGCAGATAATTACAGAGAATATTAAATTATAATTGTAGGGGAAATAAGCCTGGTAAGTGTAAAACATGTTTACGTAATAAAAATAAAATTTAGTAGGATAAACGGTTTTTTAATTATTTTTCAACACAAGTATGTTATACAATGTATTATATGTAGTACACAATACTAACTGTAACAACATCCTTAAAGCAGCGAAAAGATAGTTTTAACATTATCAAAGGCATTACAAAAAATCCTTTTGTTCGTACGTATTTAAAACAAAGATAAATACAACGTAACATTTCACGAGGCTTGCTCGAAACCAAAACTTTTAGCACTTCCATATTTTAATTGCAATTTTTCAAGTTAAACTTTTTCCGGGAAGTTGCCATTGTCGATTGTAAACTGGACTACAAGGGAACTATTACAAAAAAGTTTTGCCAAAAAACATCGCGCAAAAGGTACAGTCTGAGGGACAGTCATTAAAAATTCGAATGGTTTCGACAGCAAAAAGTAGAAAAAATCTTAATTAAAACAAATTTCCCTGGCGGGCTGTAGGGGCTAGTTTAGACTGTCGGCGGGGAGCGGCGCGGCGCGGGGAGTCGTGCGGGGGGTCGAGGCGAAAGAAGCTTTTAATTAATGTCGTTGTGAGAGCCTTAATTGCGATCCACTGTCGCTTTACCCGACCGCGCGCTCGTCTCGTGCGGGGTGTCAGCCCGCAGCGCGTGACACATGTGCTCGGCTAGTTCTTGTCTCTGCACCAGCGTGTTACACATGTGCAAGGAGCTTGTAATATGTGCCCGTAGCGAGTGAAACATGTGTTCTACACCACACGACGCCGAAACATGTCTACCCTATCCTTCTAGAGATAAGCACACCTATGTACTCTATTAATGTATTGTGTATATTAAGCTAGTTTTAAAAAATGTACATAAAGAATAAATAAAAAATAAAAATGAATTACAGTATCGTAATTTCGGTGTCTAGCATGAAATATCGGAATGTAGCAACAAGCTTTTAAGTTATTATTATTATCATTTTTTTATTAAATAAGGGGGCAAACGAGCAAACGGGTCACCTGATGGTAAGCAACTACCGTCGCCCATGGACACTCGCAACATCAGAAGAGCTGCAGGTGCGTTGCCGGCCTTTTAAGAGGGAATACGCTCTTTTCTTGAAAGTTTTCAGGTCGTATAGGTCCGAAAATATTGCTGGTGACAGTTCGTTCCAGAGTTTTACAGTGCGCGGCAGAAAGTTACGCGAAAAACGCACTGTGTAAGACTGCCACTCATCAAGGTGATGAGGATGGTATGTTTTTCGCGTGGGACGATGGCGAAAAGTTGCAGGTGGTATGATTCCGAACAATTCCTCAGAGCACTCCCCGTGATACAACCGAATATAGAGGATGCAGAGTGAAGCTACATCTCGGCGTATGTGCCATAACTTGAAAGCTTATTGTAATTTAATAATTTTAAACAACTTGTTAAGAATAGAAATTAGCAATAGTCTTAATCTAAAAACCCTTATTAATTTTAATAACTAAGGCTTTTTACCCGACAAACCAAAAACAATATTCGCGACATAAAAGCGCACGAATTCAAACACCACCTTGAGATTTCAAACCGGCTCCGAGCATAATTTAAAAAACATTAATTAATATCAAACGTTAATTTAAAAGGCCTCGGCGTTGAATCCGCGCGAACCTCGCTCTTGAGAGGGCGTGAAGGTTTTGTAGTGGAATACGTTCACACCTCGCCGCCGCCGCGCCGCAAATAAGCCCGTGTGTAATTAGGCTTACAAGAAAATTAACGCGACCCCCCCGCGGCCCGGGACCCCCCGCGCGACCCCCCGAGCGCCGTGACCCCCCGCGCCCGTGTGTGCGACGCTTAATAAATATGAAAAACGCCAGAGAAGCCACGCAGGATTTTCACACTTAACACTTTTCGGAATAGTTAATTTAGTTGAGTGCGTTAAGTTTGATTTAATGGACGCTAATGGATTATCGTCGCGCCTCGCACTATCAGCATCAGCGGCAACTCGTCGTGCATTTACTGACATCAACATAAATTATTATCTACTCGTGTTATATGATAAACGTTGCTCTGAAATTCAGCGTGCGAAAATATACGCACGTGATTCCCTACTTTAAATCACTATACATGATAGTAATCCATAGTGATATTATGAAAAACTCTGTCTATCTGTTACCTTATCTTACACCTTTAAACGAACAATTCTTGTATATATATAAATATATATAACTGGAATCTCGGAATCGGCTCCAACGATTTTCATGAAATTTAGTATATAGGGGGTTTCGGGGGCGATAAATCGATCTAGCTAGGAATCATTTTCATAAAATGTCATTTTATGTGTTTTTTTATTTTTTATTTTTTTTAATACCGAGCGAAGCTCGGTCATATAGCTAGTAAGTTATAACGCTATACAGAGTGTAACTTTAGCCTTAGGGTTTGTATGTGTTCCTTATAAAGGGTAATTGTATAATTATTGTGTTCTTTATAGAGAGTGCAGATTCGTTACACTCTTTATAAGCAAGAAAAGGTTAAACCAATAATTATGATGATAATTGGTATTGAGTTATGTGTGAACTTTTAGTCCCCAAAAAGGAGGTGATACAATTCTGGCGATTAACCTCTAGTAGTAAATAAATGCTCAATAATATTGACTCATAAGAAGTTGCCAGTGATCAGACTCAGATCAGAAGTCAGTAAATCTTTTAAAGGTCAATGTATACGCCTTTTCAATAAAATCCCGGAAAACGTTCAAAATCTTTCCATTAATAAATTTAAGAAAGTAGTCAAAGAGCGTTTGTGTGCCAAAGCCTATTATAAGGTCAATGATTTCATAAACGACGGCACATCTTGGGAGTAGGATGGCTGCTTGCAAGGCTACTTCTACATTATTGTATGACTTACAATTATGTACTATATGTAAGGCTATGTATGTTGATATTGTATAATTTTAAGTTACAGCATTGTAAATTTTATTTTAAAAGATCAATTTTTTATCTCGCTTTTTTTTGGTAAAAAAGTGGGCCCCGTTCTTCTCTCCGGGTTAGTTCCCGAACAGGTGGTAGGTACCGTAGTATCAACATTCTGAAAGGATTTTCTTAAAATCTATTCAGAAATAAAACAATTTTTATCTTATTTTATAATTCGTAAATCTAACAACCCCATACACGTGGTTTTGGTAGACTACCCGAACTCGCGCGGAATACTAATCGCAGTGTACAGTCGAGGAAATTGCTGTGTGGCACTTTTGACCACTACGCCATAAGTAATAAGGTTTAAATTAGTGAAATGTATACCAGAATTTGCGAGGAATATCTACCGGAGATTTTCAGCATTTTGGTGTGTTATGTTAATTGCCGATAGGAGTGTGTGATAGGCGATATCTGGGTGTGTGATACGAAGTAGATATAAATAAATGTAAAACTTCTTATATTTATTGTCACAACTACGAACGTATTAAAGACATTATTATAATACCTTCCTAGATAGTAACATTATTGTTTTTCTAGAACACTATTAGCGTCAACTTGCCAAGAGGCGGTAACAATAGCTAACAACCTTATTTGCTTTTAGTTTTTTTAATTACCCTGCAAGATGACATAAACTCGCTGATTATCCAGCGCCTGATCAGACTCTTCAACTTGCTGAGCACATAAGTTGATGCTACGTTTTAGGGTTCCGTACCGAAAGGTTAAAAATACCGATACCCGATTGCTAAGACCCTACTACTCTGTTACTACTAGTCCGAACACAAAACCACTCTGGTTTCAATAAAACCAGGCCAGTTACGCAGGAGTAATTTTGTGTCGTGTCGGGCCTGGGTCACAATGACCCGTCGCCTTTATATCAACAAAAAACCAGCCACGTGACTGACGTGAGTCTTTGTAAAATATTGAGAAGTAAGCCTTTTTTAATATGCAAACGAGAACCAAGCCGCATGATTCTACTTGCCTAATTTAAAAAAAATTCAAGAGACTCTGCAGCTTGGATCTTTAAAAAAAAAAAACAATACTCATTAATTTGTTAGTTGGTAACTTTGTTGTGAAAATATTTTGTTCTGCCAAAATTGTTAGATTTGCATGATCTTCATAGGGTCGATAAAAGGTCCATTTTGAAATACTTCTGCATTATTAACTCAATTTTGGCAATGGTGTGGATTGGACTCATTTTGCATAAATAGGGTCAATTATACCTGGGAAAGTGTGTCTGTCACCTCTTAAAGTCCAAATCGCTGAACCAATTTTGCTATTTGGTAATTTGGTAATTGGTATGGAGATACTATTTAGTGAGATATTAGAAGGACAAAGAATACTTTTATCCCGGAAAAAGTACGGTTCCCGCACGATGAGAGATAAAAAGTATTCCGGGACTCAAAGTATCTCCATTCTAAATTTCATCAAAATCGGTTCAGCGGCTCAAGCGGGAAGAGGTAACAGATAGACACACTTTCGCATTTATATTATTAGTAGGTAAAGATTTCTACGCGAAAGAAGATCCCAATAACATCTAGTTTTTTGTATTTCATTGCTTATCGTTTTCTATCTTTCCAAAGTCCACATACATCTTCCTTATCCTATACGCCCTATAATAGATTTGTCATGTCAGTTACAAATGAGCGCGGCGGCGCAACTGATACCTAGGATTTGTCGTCTAGACTGGCTGGGACCTAGACTCGAGCTTGACTTTGATTGAGCTAGCTGTAAAACCTAGTCCTCAAGTGATCTACCTGCGATATTGTTATATTCCTCCTACTGATATAAAGTGAATGGATTTTAGTACTAACTTTACAAACTTTTGATTTACACGACTTTATTTACGCTACTATTTCACTTCATCCGAAACTGCTGACTAATGTAAAAGAAAAACATTTTAATATGAAGAAGAATAGAAAACCATCATAGTAGTATTGTCCTGACAAAATAAAATGTTGTCAGTAGATTTTAGCGCGGGTTTACAATATTGCAATACAGTACTTCAATAGGGAGCTGGAACTGAAATGCAATTCAGTGCATTCCAGTACCCGTTTACATTATTCCAGTAGCAATCCAGCGTTGGATTGGTACTGGATACTTGATATGTAAACCGGCCATTATTATGTTTCTTCGTTTAAGTTTAAAAAGACTTCAGAAATATTTTATTGAATAATATTAAATTTTTATTACCTTTTAGTAGTCTTCTGTCTAAATTTCCGACAGACAATAGACAGTCAACAGGTATTAGGCAGACCGTGTTCAAACTAACGTTTATTTGTCTAATTCCGCATCACAGTCATTTTTATTGGCCCTCGTCGTTTTTCAAAATATGATTTTCAATTTTCACTCTGTGCGAATTCCGCGGCATTCGATATTCATACAGCGAGAATTGAAACTCTATTTGAACGCTCTAATAGAATATTATTAGTGTTTTGGATGAATTTACATATGAAATTGAAGGTATTTCGAATGAAATTGTTAGCTGCAATTTATTCAGAATTTTATCATAACGTGTGTATGATCAGTATGATTAAATGTTTACACCGCTTTATAAACATACACTAAAAATAGTGCATGAAAATTCGTAAATTCTGTATTTTTTTTATTTAACGTAGGTAATTTGATATGTCTCATGAGGCCGTGACGAGCCAGTGTAGTAGGTATGTTGTATCAGACCATCAGCACCAGAGATTGATACATAGGCTGCACTAAAAATATCGGGAATAGAAATTGCGTGGTCAGAGATTTTCATCACCTGAAGAAGCTACAAAACGGCCATTTTGGAGACCCCAACTTCCGGATGGAATGGTTGCTTCAATTATTGGTTCCATCGTATGGAAAAATGTGGCAAATTTCGCGGAGAATACTTCGAAAAGCAATAAACACATTTTTAAATAGTACTGTTGTGTCACCTCCTTGATTCCCGAAATTTTCAGTGCCGCCCTCGTAGGCACAGTTCCAAAGTGGTAGTTATTCTGTCAGCTTAAATCTAACCAATAAAATACATTTCATTTTCGGTCCTCGTCGCTTAGCATGTTAGGCGTGTGAGCGTTGCTTTCTTAAAAACCTCTAGTACAAGGGTGGCCAACACGCGGCCCGCGGGCCACATGCGGCCCGCCGTCTGTTACCTTGTGGCCCGCGGAGCCGAGAACTTTTTAAATTAAAAAATGATAATACTAAAATTACCTTATCATACCTACTATAAAAAGCAAAGTGCAAACAAACACTTATTTTCTTTTACTTTTAAAATCAACACATGCTTTATCTACATTAAGGTGACGCCGCGTTAAGGCGACGCCTTGATAATTTGGCTATAGCGATGCCGATTTTTCTCAGCAATGACTAAAGTTAAGAAACTAAAGATCATTGTCAGTATTCATCATGTCTTTGTCTTTGAATTGCCCATAGCATAACACGATTGGACAACTTTCATAACACAGAATTATCAATCGAAAAGACCTCTGTAAAAAAAGGGATTCCTATTTTTCCAACAGAGAAGAGTGATTTAAGGTTCCAAAATTTGTACATAAATTGGTTGAAGCATACACTTTAATATGTGCATAGCTTATATGAAATGTATTTATGGTTTTTAAATTACGCGACAAAAACCATTTTGTTGCTTATGCCTGTAAAGACTGAGCGGGGTGACTGGAATTAAAGTACGGTGGAGTGCATGAGACGTTTATTCCAATCAATTATTACTATACGACTGCACAGCTAACATCACAAAATATAACATGTAAAATATATAACATAACATAATAATATATAGACAATATAAGGTAACGTACAGTAGTACAATGTTGATAGACAGTATAAAATAACATACAGTAGCGCAATGTCGATAGACAATGCCGCTACAATATTCCCCCCTTTAAAAAAATGACAATTTAATATTAACCCCACAAAATTACAACATAACAAGTACATCGTGCGGTAGTGCGTCTCAATGCGACCACCGGGTAAGCTACTTACAACTAATACAACTCATATCATCGATAACAATATAATGTTTACACTTAGATGCATTACATATTATAATGCAATGAACACGGTATGTAATTATATGTAAGCCGTTTGCGAGGGTTGCTGACAAGATTTATCAGCTGGAACAACGGACACAACTGACAACATCTCTTTCCTAGCCCACTTTTTAACACTTTTATTGCACTTATGCATCACGAAATATGAACCAATCAACAACAGGATAACCACAACACTAGTAATGACGATGCCGTAGATTTCCATTTTCCTTTCCATGGAAGATGTACTGGCGCCGTTAGCACCATTTTGGGCTATTACAATTTCCTCCTGTTTACTATAGCTTTTGCCCATCTTGACAAACTCAAAAAGTATATAATGATAGTTTAATTTGCGAAAGTATATTCAAAAATGTAAAATTTAATTTCAAAACGTCGATATTTAATACTAAAAATTGAAAACTTGCAACCTACTTTACAACTTCCTAAAGTTGGTTACCTATTAAAAGCTATGTCAAGCGATACTATAACTCGCTGCTAGCTTAACAAGTTAGAGTACCACAAGCATACAATGAATATGTTACAATATATATTAATCTATCGCCTCGCAAACGCTTCGCTAACTCTATGTTACTACTTAATAAAATCTTACGGGGCGTTTAATCGAACGTCCGTAACTCGACGTACGCGCCGTAAGCATTTTTGCGGGTTCGACGACCGGCTCGTTCTTAGGCTCTGCATATACTTTATCGCGCGACTCCGACTGCTGCTCTGAACAAGAGTCGGAAGTTGCTTCACGCAAAATATATGCAGGCTTAAGACGATCTATAGAGATCATTGCTTTTCTCCCCGGCAACTGTACGACGTAAACCTTTGGACGCCTTTGAATAACACGATACGGACCATCATAAGGCGTCTTCAAAGGCTTACGTACCGTATCATCTCGAACAAAAACATAATCTACCTTATCTAAGTCTGGGTGCACAAAAAGTGTGCGCGCGTCCTTATGTGTCGCTGGCTTAGGCTTCAAATTACTTATTATATTACGTAATCTCTCTACATATTGACTATAATCTAAAATTTTAAAACTATTTTCGGCATAAAAATCTCCGGGTAAGCTAGGGTTGCCGCGTTCTGCAAACTAGATTTACAACGCAAAAATGCCTCACTTGATTTTTCTGTCCAGATTATTTTAGTTTTATCACGCTTTTTAGAGTTCTTTAAATACTGATTTAAATGTTCCTGATATACAACGGCCTTAGGTAGATGTAACCTATAAAAATTAATCATTCCCAAAAAACGTCGGAGTTGCTCAACCGTTTCGGGTTTGGGATAACTATTTATTGCTTCTACTTTCTCCGGTAGAGGCCGAATACCCTCTACCGAAACTTCAAAACCTAAAAAGTCAATTTTCGATTTTCCAAAAATGCATTTGTCTAAATTTATAGTTATTCCAAACTCGTTTAACCGACTGAACACCTCCCTTAAATGTTGTTCATGTTGCATATCATCATCACTAAATATCAAAATATCGTCAATATAGCAATAAATAAAGTCTAACCCTGCCAACACCGTGTGATTCATAAACCTTTGGAATGTTTGAGCTGCGTTTCTTAAACCAAAAGTCATGCGCGGAAACTCGAACAATCCAAACGGCGTTATGATTGCGGTCTTCTCTACATCGCTAGGGTTGACACTAATAAAATGGTAGGCTCGGCAAATATCGAGGCGAGTGAACACTTTTTTATCGGCTAACAAATATGTGAAATCGTGCAAACGGGGTATAGGGTATCGGTCTGCTTTTGTTATGGCATTAAGAGCCCTATAATCCCCACATAATCGCATATTGCCGTTTTTCTTTAAAACTACATGGAGCGGGCTCGCCCACGCGCTCTTGGACGGCCTACAAATACCTAACCCCTGCATACACTTAAGTTCATCTCTTACCTTAGTGTAGCGATGCGGAGGTAGAGGCCTGGCTCGAGCGTGGACTGGCGGGCCGCTGGTCTCGATGTGATGGTATACGCTATGTTTGGGCGGTTCCTTAAATGAAACCGGCTTCGTAATATCTGGGAACTCACTTAAAATGCTAGCATATGGACAATTTATATCTACGGTCTTAATAGATAAATCCTTACTGCTAATTACATTCGCCGACACTTTTAAACTAGTAATTTCATCAATTAAACGACGAGCACTTAAATCTACTAGTAACTTAAAGTTCGATAAAAAATCAGCGCCTAAAATAGGCTGTCGCACATCTGCGATAACGAATGTCCACCTAAAAGCACGACGTAATCCAAAGTCTAATATTAAACTTTTTGTACCGAAAGTTTTAATTTTAGTCCCGTTAGCCGCATACAAAGTATAGTCAGTACACTCAGCATTACTAAAGTTTTTAATCACCTTGTAGGCGGGAAGCACAGAAATATTTGCTCCAGTGTCCACGAGAAAACGTAAACCACTGGTACGATCTGTCACACATAATCGATGGCACGGGCTAACACTTAACTCACTGACTTCGGATGTCGATGCGGTGCTCTCCAGTCAATTGTTGTCTGCTCGGGGCTTCCATGCACATGGCTCGACGCACTTGTGAGCCCTCGAACGGAAACGATGATGGTAGAAGCACAACCAGTCGGGGCTCTCTGGATTCCGGCGAGATGTCGACGGTGTCGGGTCACGGGTCCTCTTCCTCGACGCAGAGCGCGACCGATTGCCGCCAAAACGCTGCTGACGCCGGTACCTCTGCTGAGATCCTGTCATGTCTGCCAGCTTCATGCTAATCTTGGCTATCTCGGCCATCAGCAGGTCGGTATCCCTCGAACTGGACGACGGCTGCGAAGCGACTTCACTTACGTGCACTGCTCTCGTCGTCTCGAAGACCTTGTCCGCCACAGCTGCCAGGTTATCCAAATCCTTGGTGTCGGAGACGGCCAGCACAGCACGAACTTGAGGCGGCAGGTGGCCCTGCCAGAGGATCTTGAGCGTGTCATCAGGAACCTTTCCTTTAGCCAGCTCCCTCATACGTCGCAGGAGCTGAGACGGCTTCTGGTCCCCTAGGTCCATTTCGCTGATGAGCTTCTGCAGCTGCCTGCTCTCGGACTCTTCGTAGATAGCCAGGAGACGCTGCTTCAATGAGTCAAACTTCTTCGTGGCAGGCGGATTAGTCAACAAATCCGAGACCTGCTGTATGGCGTCTTTAGAAAGCTTAGAGACCACGATATCAAATCGAGAGTCGTCTGCCAATTTTTGTGGTGCCAACATCGCCTCCACTCTAATGAACCAGATGCGAGGAGCATCTGTCCAGAATTCTGGAATCTTGCTTGTCAGTGTGATTGCAGCTAGATCACCGGACGGCGCCTGCGCAGTAGATGCGGCGGCCGGCGGAGGAGGTAAAACACCCGGTAACCCTGCGCCTTGCTGAGCCATCTTTGCGGTTCCACAAAAGTCCACGAAAACAGTTATTAGTCACTCCCGAATTCCACGCGCGTATACTAAAAACGACACGCGGCACTCCACCACCACGTTGTTTGTCGGGGTCACCACTGTAAAGACTGAGCGGGGTGACTGGAATTAAAGTACGGTGGAGTGCATGAGACGTTTATTCCAATCAATTATTACTATACGACTGCACAGCTAACATCACAAAATATAACATGTAAAATATATAACATAACATAATAATATATAGACAATATAAGGTAACGTACAGTAGTACAATGTTGATAGACAGTATAAAATAACATACAGTAGCGCAATGTCGATAGACAATGCCGCTACATGCCCTTTCCATTTTTTGCTGTTCCATTGCTTGTTTTCTATGAGAGGCCGGCCCGGCCTCTCATAGAAAACAAGCAATCTAAAACATATCCAACACGGTTTCTTACTTTAACGCGGCGTCACCTTAAAGTAAGAAACCGTGTTGGATATGTTTTAGATTGCTTGTTTTCTATGAGTGGCCGGGCCGGCCTCTCATAGAAAACAAGCAATGGAACAGCAAAAAATGGAAAGGGCGTAAGCGACAAAATGGTTTTTGTCGCGTAATTTAAAAACCATAATATATACATTTCATATAAGCTATGCACATATTAAAGTGTATGCTTCAACCAATTTATGTACAAATTTTGGAACCTTAAATCACTCTCCTCTGTTGGAAAAATAGGAATCCCTTTTTTTACAGAGGTCTTTACGATTGATGATTCTGTGTTATAAAAGTTGTCCAATCGTGTTATGCTATGGGCAATTCAAAGACAAAGACATGATGAATACTGACAATGAACTTTAGTTTCTTAGCTTTAGTCATTGCTGAGAAAAATCGGCATCGCTACAGCCAAATTATCAAGGCGTCGTCTTAAGTGGGACTGACTTTAAAACAACGTACCTACTGAGCGCCAGAATCTCCAAATGTAATGTTTTTTTTTTTTGCGTGTCACATAGCTCTGCGCGTGACTGGGGTGTTTTCTTTGCTTATTATAGTACATTTTTTGTTCTAAGTTAAGTTTTTAAGTTTCAATAGGAAAAATTAGTATCCGATTTTGACTGTGCGTAGACTTATGTGGCGCGCACTACGAGTATATAAATAAAATTTGGTAGTGCGGCCCGGGGTAAAATTCTACTTGCGAATTTTGGCCCAAGTGTCGAAAAGGTTGGCCACCCTTGCTCTAGTATAAGACAATTTATGCGTGTTGGCATGTTACTTAAAACAGAATAAGATAGAAAAATAAGAGTGTCAATAATCGCTAAGATGATTACAGCAGTAGCACGCCAACACTCGCTTATTATCTGATACTGGTGGTTAGAGGATAATCTTATAAGTAACATGCTACGCCACGCGGATTTATTGGTGTATCATGGTGCTTACAGGGCAATGGTCACACGTATAACACGCCACCACAAATAGCATTATAAACTAATCGTGTATGTGTGCGATCATCCTCTAACCACCTGTTCCAGATAACTCAGGCTTTCCGATTATAACACCGCAAGCGACCGATATCGACAAAATATCTAATAAAATGCCACTTGACGAACTAGGCTATATGTATAGTTGTATATAATATATAAATTATATTATGTACTATCAGAGAATTTGATTTATTGGCGGACCTGCGTATTTTGGTCGTGTTTTGTCAAGCCCAGCCGACAGGTGAACAGTTGACACAGTCTGTACCAAATGACATAGGTCCGTCAACTCAAACTCAATTCAAACTCAATTTTTTTATTCAGAATAAATTTTTGCAAATATTTTCTGAAAGTCTACATGATGCCTACCACCGGTTCGGGAACTAACCCGGCGAGAAGAACCGGCGTAAGAAACTCGCAGGGGGCCCACTTTATTTACCAAAAAAAGTGAGAAAAAATTTATCTTTTAAAATAAAGTTTACAATGCTGTAACTTAAAATTATACAATGTCAACATACATACATAATTGTAAGTCATAAAATAATGTAGAAGTAGCCTTGCAAGCAGCCATCCTACTCCCAAGATGTGCCGTCGTTTATGAAATCATTGACCTTATAATAGGCTTTGGCACACAAACGTTCTTTGACTACTTTTTTAAATTTATTAATGGAAAGATTTTGAACGTTTTCTGGGATTTTATTGTAAAGGCGTACACATTGACCTTTAAAAGTCAACTCCCTATGAATCAATTTATTCAATGGTATATGCGGCAACGATCGGAAGGTCCAGTATAAAAAGCGCGTTCAATCGATCGGTAACCTAATCCGCGAGGGTAGGCGCGACTGTTCACACCTCTACACCTCCACACCTCCGCCGGCAGGTCCGGTTACTTCGGCGAATGTCCGGTAATGAAGTAACCCGATCAACACACCACGTGTCGAAACACGATACGTGCTGAAAGCTCAAACAATTTCGCATTAACGTGTTAAACTTTTAATTCGAGTTTATAACATTAATTTCCAGTTTACATTTAAAATATCCATACTAGAAGAAAGTGTATCAGTTTGATTGCGATATGTTACTTAAGCTTAAGCCATTGAATCGATTAAAGATATTTTGAGTCCTGGTAAAATAGGGAGGATAGTTTTTATTGCTGAACAAAGAAACGCAGAGTTGCAGAAATACTTTTTTTTTAATTAATTAAAAATCATTTTAAACACAATTTTTTTTAACAACACAAAACTAGTGCGCCATAAACCGGATCGGTTTATCTGGGCACTGGTATCGCACAAAAAACATACGATTTGTTTTTTTTTTTAATGTAGATACAATTTTATACTAAATAAAAAACAAAATTAAGTATACTAAGACTATTTAAAGTACCATAAGTTTGAACAAATTTATAGAAATATACTTTTTTACTAACGGAGACAGCATTAAGTTCAAACTACAGTTTCCCAACAAATGCATAATATTTCTACTAAAACTAATGTGACATAGCTTGGTAAAAAAGAAAAAAAAAATTTCATCAAACATCATAAATAATATAAAGACAAAGACGCCACACAATAACACTGAATTAAGTACACATGAATATCTCGTTTATCTATTATAACAATAGACAGAAAATTCAGCGTTGCAAATTATATTAACTTCATATTCTAATCCTAATATAATTATATTTTTTATTTATATTGATATCAGTAATTGTATATCAATATAATTTAACATAAGTTTCGGTGTCAAGAACATGACATAATATTTAAAAATCGAGTTCCAAAATTCCACCACAACATACACTAACATACATACAGAGCAAGTTAAATAAAAGCTTTTAAAAATAGTAATTGATAGTTGATACATGTTTTGAAATATGAGTTTTTATAGAAGCTAGTGATTTTATACTCTTGCTTATCAAACTTGAAATTAATACTGCTAAAACGTTTGTATAATGTTAGAAGACAAATACTGTCTCATAAAACAATTCCAGGAACATCCACGTAGTGAATATAATGAACTTCATAGGGGGGAGCGGGGAAGTGGGGGGAGTCTGTACCTCCTGACAAATGTCTGTACTTAATTACTGAGCAAACCTTTGCATATAAATTTGGCTATAATGTAGCATTTATACGAGGACAATTCTTTTACAGGTAATACCTTTCAAAGGAATAATAATATTCTTGTTAGTCACATGGCATATTTAAAAATCTTATATATAAAAATGGATTTTCAAATGTGTTAGTCGCGCTAAAACTCGAAAACGGCTGAACGGATTTGGCTGATTTTAGTCTTAAAATATTCGTAGGAGTCCAGGGAAGGTTTTAAAGTGACACGAAGTTCACCGGGACAGCTAGTTTAAATGAAATGTATTACCTAAACAAGAAAACAGCTATCTAGAGAGTAGAGCTGAGATCCGATGTTCATAAGCCTCCTGAAATCTAGCTCGTTACCTTTACCACCGTACCTACACTGGTCCACTAGTCACACAAACATGATTTATTTTATATTCACCCTCCAAATGTGAGTTAGGGGAGACACAGCAACCGGGGTAGGTACCGAGAGGGGTCTTCTATGTTAGTGTACAACTAACTTTATTTTTTTAATAATATTTTTTTAATAGTAAGTGGTAAACTACTAAAATCGCCTGATCCTATCAGGCGATTTTAGTAGTTTAGTAGTATTTTGTCAAACGCCCGTAGATATAGGAAGAATGAAACTTTTCCTACTAGATACTAATGCAATTATACCTTCACTATAACAAAGGTAATATGAATCATATCTATTTAAACCGTTTATTCTATGTTACTGCTTCCTACTCTATAGTTCAATTAAGCAGGATTAGCATTAAAGTTATGTTACAACTTAGAAAATAGAACTTAGAAACAACATATTCTCTAAACAGCCAAATCTCTACGAATACGAAAAGTTCGCAACACTTATTACCTAGCTATCAACCCCCAAGGACACCGGCAACCGCGACAACAATAGAATAACAATAGATTTCCGAGAATCCACGATCGAAGGATTAATAAGCTTTCTTACTTCATAATATACCATCTGGCAAATTCTTATACTATCCTAAAATAAATTGAGAATGAGTAGAATCACAAAACTTTATAACGATTAATAATAACAGTCTGAAACGCCTACTCTATTCATACTGATATCAATGACATGTTGCAGACCAGCGGCATTCATTGCTATGCGGATGACAGTACAGGTGATGCTGTATATACCGGCTCCCCCAATATTTCTCGGCCAAATGTCACTGAGAGTCGTAACGAACTTGTGTCTAAGGTGGAGAATTCATTGGAGAAGGTCTCTGAATGGGGTAGACGTAACTTGGTCCAATTCAACCCCGCCAAGACACAAGTCTGTGCGTTCACCACTAAAAAGTCACCAATGGTCGTATATCCTCGTTTCGAGGGCACATCTTTAACCATCTCCCCTAGCATTGAGATACTTGGCATCAACATATCGAGCGAAGTCCAGTTCCGATATCATCTAGACTCTTATGTAACCTACAATTGCAAAAATAAATGATTTGAATTTGAATTTGAATTTAGATGGTAAGGCCAAATTAGCCTCGAAGAAGCTTGGTGTTCTTAACAGAGCGAGACAGTATTTCAGTCCGGACCAACGCCTATAACTCTACAAGGCGCAGGTTCGGCCTCATATGGAATATTGTTCTCATCTCTGGGCAGGGGCGCCAAAATACCCTCTGGATCGTATCCAACGAAGGGCCGCTCGAATTGTTGACTGCCATAGTGTTTCAAACAGCTTGGACCCCTCGGAATTACGCCGAGATGTAGCTTCACTCTGCATCCTCTATCGGTTGTATCACGGGGAGTGCTCTGAGGAATTGTTCGGAATCATACCACCTGCAACTTTTCGTCATCGTCCCACGCGAAAAACATACCATCCTCATCACCTTGATGAGTGGCAGTCTTCCACAGTGCGTTTTTCGCGTAACTTTCTACCGCGCACTGTAAAACTCTGGAACGAACTGTCACCAGCAGTATTTCCGGACCTATACGACCTGCAAACCTTCAAGAAAAGAGCGTATTCCCTCTTAAAAGGCCGGCAACGCACCTGCAGCTCTTCTGATGTTGCGAGTGTCTATGGGCGACGGTAGTTGCTTACCACCCGTTTGCTCGTTTGCCCCTTATTTAATAAATAAAAACTCTGGAAAAACAACCATTTTCCATCCAGCTGCACGTCATTTTTTTAAAAAACGCGTTACATAATTTCCAAAACTTCGCGCAAGGCTGATAATATCCGGTATTATACTGCACAGAATCAAAATATTAGCACAGGCCCAGGGGCACAGGCTCACAGGCTTCAGCACATGCCACCGTCACCATGACAACGGGGTCAACGACCCGCGCTGCAATACCTCACCTACTGTGTACAACAACAAACTGATCGAAAGCGTATTGAGAAATTAGGCAGTAACTTTTAGAATAAAAGCATGCTAAAAGTGTAATTATTTTACTTACCTACTTGACATCCAAGAAAACTTATAACTTGTACTGATATCCTAAACTTATAGTTAAACTGCTTCTAAACTACTCGTATTCTACTTCACTAGTTATGAACTACGAACTAAACGTATACAGATAGCAGGCCACTGTCTACACTACTGACACACTATGTCCAGGCTTTCAATGTCACATTTTCAAAACTGATATTCGAAAACAAAACACCGCGCGCCGGTACATGTGAGCGAATGCGGTCCTCGCTCTGTGCCTACAAAGCGACACGACAAATGAGACCCTGAAAATTAAATTAGCCAGGAATTTGAACACTACACCTCCGCAATACGGCTCCCCCAAAACGAGCCGCACGCACGCCGAACGTGGCCGGCTCCAGTCAAATTCCATTTTCAAATTCTGGCGCGGAATACAGGCTTTTCCACTAGCGAAGTAAATGCCAATTTCCTTTCCACCTACTTGCCCGCTCGAAGTTCGACCTTACTCACTTAAATTAGAATTTAAACTCGAGCGGTAGTGCTACTCAGACAATGCGCCACGCGATGACGTTTCCATCGAAGGAGAGTGGTATAGGGCCACCTGTGTGAGGGAGCGAGAGGGGAGATCCCGAGGGAAGGTAACACCAGGGGTGCATTCGCGTCTGAACCGCGGGAGCACAAAGAATCGATCTCGAAGACGCCACAACTTCACACCTAACTTACAATGAAAGAAACTAAATTCGAAGACATACCTCAGACAATCGTCTAGGCGACTTATTGACTTAGTTAGGAAAGTTAAGTCGAGTTGGCTAACTCGATTGTTTTAAGACCGTTATCTGTTACTTAACATACTTTGTTGTCCAAAACAAACCGTAAATAGACTTGAAAACTCTGAGATTTGTGAAAAAGAGTTTAATGGAACTTTCTTGATATACTACAGGGTTGCTAGTTGGTACGGTTTACGCAGGATTTTTGTTATCAAAGTCGTAGGAACGGTCTGTAATTGCTCAGTTGCAGAAGTTGATTCACAAAAGTTGATCTATTCAACAGCGATTATGATTGGTTATTGTTTTGACATCAACTAATGGGAAGCGCGAGAGAATAGATGAATTCATATTAATAAACTCGAGAAACCAGACATTTATAGTATATCCAAGATATGAACCCACAAAACTCTACCATACAGCTGAAGAAGTAATAAGCTGTCTCGGAGAGCGGGATTAGCGGGATTAGCGAGAAGGCGGCATTACGCACTCAGCGCCGTTTTCGATGCTAATCGTACAAGTATTAAATTTTTTCGCTACATTCATATTTCGCTAGTATTGAGAAAAGAAAATTTGAAGATGCATAATCCTAATAAATATTTTCTATTATAAATACGACACTGCACTAGCTGTTACAGAGAATTTTACGCTTCAACCCCTAAACAGATTTTGGGGAAAGGTTTGGTGAAAGTTTCCTTAGAGTCCCAGGGAATTACACAGAAATGATTATAATATAAGTTAAAATAAATAGGAGCATAATACAGTTAATTAATGGTCGTTACTTATTTCTTTAACGATCTTACGAATCGGAGAATTTTTTGTGCACGTGCAGAAATGACACCTATTTATAACGAGCTTTTGGCCGCGGCTTCACTCGCGTTAAGAAGTATTATTATATAGAAACTGTCATCCCCTGTTTTAACCCCTTGGGGTTGGAATTTTTCAAAATCCTTTCTTAGCGGTTGCCTATGTCATAAGCCATAACATCTACCTGCATGCAAAATTTCAGCCTGATCCGTCCAGTGGTTTGGGCTGTGCGTTCATATATATATATATATATATATATATATATATATATATATATATATATATATATATATATATATATATAGATTACTCCACAATTATCTGAAAATGAATGTTCAGATTACTAATTAGTAATTACCAGTTGAAACGCCATTTCGGTCATTCGAAATCCTAATTACTAATTACAAGTTTTATTGCTCCTCAGACGCTCACTTCCAAAAAACAGCAACGCCTTGTAACAATAAAAAAAAAAACAATATGTACCGTTGGATTTCTTTTTAAAATTGGACATAGTTAAAAAGTTATCCATTTAAAATGACTAAACTTTACCCACCCCAAACAACTTCAATATTTAAAAGCCACCTAAGGCCACCTAATGCTATATTCGCGGCCTTTGAACTGCAAAAACGTCGTTAGGATTGATGTCAAAATACTGATGCAGTGTCCAGTAAATTTACGTACTGACATTTTTACGTGAATGTCACAAATCACAATGAATACTTAAACAAATTACGATAACGATAACAACCGCGGCTGACTCGCACGATTCCGACATCTACGAATACTTATATCTTTTCGTATCCCTATATCGCCATATCTTGACGTGATTGGCCCCGAGTACACACTACATGTTGTCGCGACCCGCTGCAGTCGCTGTCGCCAAACGGAATCGCTGATGAGCCTCTTACGCGCGACTTTCACAAAACTGCGCCTGCATACCTGAGCGACCTGTTTGATAAAATACCAACTTTACAGCTGCACCTGGATCGAGTTCTGCTCTAGTTTACGATGCACATCGTTACTGACAGTAGTTGGTAATTGCAACTGTCGTTTGAAAGTTCGTTTTTCGCTAGATAAAATATTTTATAAATTTTTGTTACTGATCTAGATGAGACTTTTCATGTTGTTGATAAATGATGATTGATAGGGTATTAGTATTACTCAGAATACGGAACAAGATATTACACATTATGTGGGCTCTACACTCGCGCGAATTGCGGCCGCGATTCACGGATGCTATACGCCGTGAACACGATGCGAACAATTAATACGAAGCCGCGAAGCGTGAATACGAAGCCGTGAAACACTCGCGGTTCGCGGCCTTTGCGGGTTTTCGCGCCGCGAATGTGGATGACTTGAGTTGCACGATTTTTGGGCAACATTCAACTTATTTTACCCAGGGCAGACTAATCTATTAACCTACTTACTATTTATTAAAAAATAGTACTTACTTTTAAAGTCAACCCTCCCCCCCTCCCCCACTTTTAAGCATAGTCAAGCAATGATGGCGATTCAACAACTATAATTACGTCTAAAATCAACTCGTACACCCCATAATCGAGTTACGTGTAGTCGATTTAATTCGGTAGTAATTCGCCCCATTACCGTAGCGCCCGGTATTTCGTGATAACAGCCGGCCAGGTGTAATAGCGAACCCTCTCAAGGTGTAATTAAGCCGCCCTTCCCGCCCGCCCTGCGCGCTTCCCGCCCTATAGCTTCGAGAAACCGAAGTACTTTATCTTGTGATTAATGACTCGTTTCAAAAACTTGAGAATAAATATACAAATGGAATTTAAAGATAAATCAAAACACAGAAGAAACGATATATTATTATGAATTTATGATGACGGACAAAGAAATTGTGGCCAACATGTCCATTCCAATATTTTAAATGCGAAAGTGTGTCTGTCTGTTACCTCTTTACGCTCAAACCGATGAACCGATTTTGTTGAATATGGCGATACTTTGAGTCCCAAAAAAGACAGATAGGTACATTTTATCCTGGAAAATGTACTGTACTCGCGATCGCGCCATAAACGAATTTTGGCCCAACGGAGTTCAGGCGCCGTCATCTAATAGTAACTATGTTATCGCTTACTCTAACATGCTGCTTGCAAATACATGACTTTAACAAATCAAACACGCAACCCCCAACCACTTGACCGTTTTCAGACAGCGCGGAACATAATTTAGCATAATTAGTCTTAGTAATTAGTATGTAAGCGGCGGGCCTACGTCTTACTGAGGCTCACGGCGGCGAAGGGCGGCGAGGGGGGAAGGCAGGGGGAGTGAGGGGGGCCAGGGGGGAGCGGGAGGGGGGCACAAAGCAGCCGCTAATTGGCGGCGTCGCGGATCCACGTTTTCATATGTCAAGCGCCGGCTCCTGCACTAGGCCTACTCCAAGATCCTTGCCCGTGAGGACTTTCGGCAGCCACAGGAAATGAAGTGGGATTTACAAAACTGCTGAAAATATACGAATGCGGTAGTTTAATTTGTAGTCGGCAGTAGTTTAGAATATATTTATAACCGACGAATAGTTAGTATTTGATTATCCATTATAGGAATATATGTAGAGTGTACCTAAAAACTAAAAAGGTACCTAAAAGAAAAGTTCTCGAGCTTTGTATTTTACATTATCAGCGACCAACAAAGCAGCAATTTAGTTCATTACAGACTTTTTATGGCATTAGCCGCATCGCTGCACGGAAGGTAATTGAAGCGTTTGAGCGCGCTTTGACTGTTACTCCAGCGATGGTAATTTCAGTGGCGGCCAGAGCACTATAACTTAGCAATTGGCACAGGCTCTTTGACAATAGACGCGTTCCTCTGACTACAAAATTCAGCAATTCACGCGGACTCCTTGACTAAAACTCAGCAATTGACACTGGCTCGTCGACTATCACTCAGCAATTGGCACCAGCTCCTCGAATGCAACTCAAATATTAGCACGGGCTCTTCGACTACAACTCAGAAATTGACACAAGCTCTTTGACTGCCGGAAAAATTTTCAAGAATAACCCCAAACTTGAACATCAAACTCTGCAATTATTGTTTTTTAATTGTCATCTCTGAGAGGTACATTTCATTATGAGCATTAAGTCTCTGAGTGCGGCGGTTAGAATTGTGACTACGACTCAGCAGTTGGCACAGGATCTTCGACTACAACAGCTAAGCAATTGGCACAGGCTCCCCGACTATAACTTAACAATTGGCACAGACTCCGCGACTACAACTCAGCAATTGGCCCCTGCTCCTCAACTACAACTCAGCAATAGTCGCGGGCTCGCCGACTACCTACTCGCGGTAATTCTGAAAAAGCGAAGACCCGCAGCGATAGTTTTAAGTGGCCAGTCGAACCGTAATCATACCGCGGCGCACATCAAAGCCAAGCTAATGGGTTCTCAGGGGCGGCGCTAGCGGGGGCGGGCGGGGGCGCCGGGGGCCTCGAGTAGCTGAGGGTTTGTTTGTCGTAAGTCACTTGTCTGTGCCGATGGCGCGGAATGTATGTTTGATTCCGCCGTGCATTGTACCTCACCTCAACTTGTCCTTTGTACAACTCGAAACATAATTACTTTTTAAGCTGCACTTACCTACCCCAACAGAGGGCGTAGTGTGTCGCGATATCAAATGTCAAAACAGAGGAAGGGCTCTTTAGGGTCGGTCTATAGTTATAAGATTTAAGAATTAATGAGAACTAAGTACTTTAATCATACCATTGCACAATAGACAGAATATAACATATTTTGTCAATCAGTAATCTAAAGTTATTTTATAACAAAATATAGAATTCACTGTTAAAATAGAAACGCTTAAACCGCTAAAATAGTTAATTTTGACATCTTTTTTTTCTGAGAAATGCCCCAACTGCCACTTTGTGATTTTGCCTATAGAATAATTTGAAAAAAGTTAACTCTACGCTTTTAGAGTAAACTCTATATGAGGGCACAAACACACCTTAAAGTTTGTTCTGTTATACCCTGTACAATCTTTTCTAATTTCTAAATAATATTATAAAATAGAAATATTATAAGCAAAACTTAATTAAATGCTTAAGCGCTAGCAAGTCGCAATTTCCCTTCAAAGTCCCTGAGTTTTGTTCCAATAAATCTGCATCCGGCGCCGGGCGGGGATCGCTTTGTTTCCGACTTATAATAAATTCATGTATCGCCCCAGAGTCGATCCCGAGCTCGGGGATATCCTGCCGACGGTAACTAAAAAATAACAATAACAATTCAAGACGTGAGTGGAAGAATAAGGTAAGTAACATGAAAAAACTTCCCGTTTTTTTGCTTAAATGGAGGCTTTAGGGCCGGAAAAAATAGTTGAAATAGAAAAACTATGGACTATATGTGTAGCCAGATATGTTAGCTAGGTTATGAAATAGATAAGTTACAAGTTTTATTATTAAAATAATTAGTCCGTATGTTTCGAAATGTTACTTGTTCGATTCTTCCACTCACGTCTTCAATCGTTTTTCGTAATTCAGGACAGGTATCCGGCGGTATCTTTAAGAACTTTAAGATAATACTAGATGTCGCCCGCAACTCCGCTGCGCCAAAACTCGTTTATCGCGCGCGAACCGTACATTTTTCCGGGACAAAAAGCATCTTATGTCCTTTCCCGGGACTCAAAGTATCTCCATGCCTAATTTCAGCAAAATCGGTACAGCGGTTTGGGCGTGAAGAGGTAACAGACAGACACACTTTCGCATTTATAATATTAAGTATGGATGGAAGTATGGATTAGACCTTTTGTTTTATTTTTGTTCTTTGTGCTATCAATAAAATAAGTATAAAAATAGATGATCACAATAGTTAATAGCGTTAGAAGGCGAATATCTGTAGGTCACGCAGAAAATTCTGATCGGATTTCAACCTTTTGTTTAATAAATAATAATAATTAACCTATAATACCTATATACAGTAAAGGATACTATATTTTACAGCTTTGGAGGAAAGGCTAGTCGGCAATTATTATAATTTATACAACGTCATGTAATAGAAAACGTTAACAAAGTCTGCCAAACTTCTTAACAGTTTATTAGCAGGAAGGCACTAAACAGTGAAAAAAACAGTAATATATCTTTTGTTAGATACTATTTCAGTACCCTTATATTAGTTTCGACAGTTCTATGCGGTACCAGCCGCGTATTTGTTTGTAATACTAAGTTACTATCATAACCTACTGTCCCTTACTGAAAAACCTTGGACAGAGATAATTAAATGTCTTAGTGGTTACTTTACTGGCTACTCAAGCATAAGGATAACGACAAAAGAAACACGCATGGGGGGGTCTTTTCATAACCTCCTTCTTTTTGGAAGTCGATTAAAATGAAATAAATAAATAGATATACTCGTATGTTACTTTATATTTTATCCCAGGAATAGTTCGTTTCGCGTTATTTCTGCAAGTTAAACAGTTCGATATACCTCGATCTTTTGATGATTGTGCATGTAGAGCACGAGAACGTAAATATGTTTGTACCAGTCGGCACGCCGCCCCCGCCGCTCTGCGCCGCCCTGAGACTGTTTGCCCACACAGATTAAACTCTCCGGCGTACTTATTCCGTAATGCCCACACTCAAGACGATTGTAATTTCACTTCGCCGCTTCCACAAACACTTTTTCCCAACCTCGCGCGGAACGAGTTTCTATTTATGTTGTATTTAAGCGCCAAGTTTTTCGCGAAACAAGTGTTAAGTTGTTAACCGTCTGAAACGTAATCTAACTTTGCGATTCCGCGGATGAATTTTCATCAAGTTTTTAATTCGTTGCCATCGAATTAAACTTCTGTAAGTAATTTTGTAGACGGCGATAAAAATAGATGATAAGTAATTAAGTAGATTTAGACAGGTAGATAAATATAGCAAAACATTCTGGCTTTTGCTTATAAATATTTTGAAATGAATTCAACTTTGAGATTTATAATTTTTACGACGCTCGATCACTGTTTGTTTTCCATTATTTGCTTGAAAGCTTTACTATGGGTTATTTTCGAGAGTAGGCAGCAAGATTAAACAACGATTAAGCCACGTGTTGCTATTAATAATACGACAGCACCAGCTATATCCGACGTTAATCAATTTGTATAGTGGATCAATTCCTACTGGAATGGTAATTTATACTGAAGATCTTTACAGTATAAAAATTAACTAATGGTCTCAAATATGTTGCCAAATTGACACAAATAACACCGAAACAGACTTCCAGTCCTAATGGAATAAGTATAATGAGGGTTCAAAGTTAAACCCATCAATCCCCAAGCGGCACCCGGCTGTCGCATAGCAATTGAAAATCTATTATGTCTGCGATTCCCACGATCGAGGTATTAAAGGGTCAAAACTCAAATCCAAGGACTTTTAAACACGTAACTTCAAAAACTAAGTGGGACTCGGTATAAACCCGAATGTCATCAATACTGTTGTAACACTTGTAAGAGGTATGTAAGATGCACTAAAACATATCGAGAATACGGCCGCAGAAGGCGCGACCCAGATCCTTTCAGCTCATTTGCCGTATCTGTGTTTGCCGTCGTAATACCAGCGTCTTGCTTTCATACAGCTACAGCTATCTTCATCCGCTTACTCCGAAACTACACAACATACTTCTATGGCCTTACAAATCAAAGGCCTTTGAAAGAGATAAGAGAATTGGGTAAGCAAAGGGTAAGCATATAGCATTAAGGCGAAGACAGCTGCCAATTCGACATCTTTGTGCAGTTTTCTAGACGTATCTATTTCATTGATTGGCACAAAAAATATATGTGATTTTTGATTATATTTGGAAAAGCTTGTCTTATTTAAATAATAAAATAATGTTCTCCTACTGGATGAAAAAAATACCAAAGTCACATCTTTCAGGAACTTTAAACAGTTCTAACTAAAGTAATAATACAATCTATGCTTTAAAATTTTGTTTATTTGATACCTTTTACAAAAATCCAAAGATTGCCAGATTTAATTTTCGGTTCTGACATCTAGATTTCCCATAATATTTATTTTTTCCTCTAACAAACGAAAAATATATCCACGCTACCGAGTGAACACTTCACATTGTCTCTCTGGCATGAAAATCGACATAGGTGCGAGAGTGATACGAGATCAAGGTCATTGGCAGTTGTCAGCGTCTTAATGCGTAGGTATTATTAAAGTGTATCTGCCTGTAGCGGTTTGAATGGGTGATTTTTAAACCGCTAAACCGATTTTTGTTTTTCAAAAAAATTGTAAGTCTGTTTGTGGGTTGGACGAGTACTATAAATGTTAAAGGTTGCACTTAACAGACATTTTGAGAACCACTGATTATGCCCTATATCTACTATATGACTATTCTGTACGTTTAGTCAAAATTGGTCCTGAATACAACGACATAATTTAGCAACATCCAAGAATGTACTAAGGGTGTTCACTGTTCAAATGAGTAGGCCCCAATCTCACAATATGTGTGTGATCAGCGCCGGGTGCGATAATATATCGACAGACATTATTACGTCATATCGTATTGTTACAGCCTGGACGAATATTGATGATATCGTGTGAAGAGCGTGATGCTTATTGTTATTTGGTAATAATTTGTAATACCTTACTTTTTATATAGACCTCTAGTTAAGGTTAATGTGTCGAAGCCCGGCATACTTTTCTAAAATTAAAGTTTAACATAATTTTTTGACTTGAGATTCGCTTTTTAAAGTAACTTGTGTCATCGGTAATTATAGGCTATACATATATTAATAAGACCTATAATGATCTAAAAATAATCTTAATTGCCCCATTTTTTTACTTACGTGGTATTTTCTAAAAACTCGGCGTGTAGACGGACTTCCCTTACAGTTTGAGGTAAGTCCGTCTAGCAGCAGTATAGCCCTAACTTGTGAAGTAAAATGCATGGCAACGGTTTCTAGCAAAGCCGCAAAACGGCCATTCAAATATGTGTTTAAGGTGTCGGTAATAAGGTTCGCATTCCAGAGAAAATTAATTTTATATCAGTTTCAAGGCAAGTCGTAAATCGTAAGTCTAAGTGGTTGCAAACATTTTCATTTCGCCGCTCAATTAAAATATTAAGGGTTGTTGGTCCGGGAGGTAGGATTTTTTTAAGGAAATTTCCTGCTCTTAAAGGATCTTTTGTCAAATTTTGATTATTTCAAGTAATTGTTGGTTTTTAGAATAGATATAGTCCGTGCAATCCACGAAGACGCGCCCCACCACTTTTTGGGTGAACATATTTAACTTTGATCGTGACGCTTTTTCTTAATTGGTCTATTTATTGTAGTCTGAGCGAGTACTGATAGGTAATTAGTGCGTACCGACAACACTCAACATTGGCGAAAGCTTGCACACATATATACTATAAACAATTTGGAGGAATAGTGGGACGCCTCTTCGTGGATTGCACGGACTATATAAAAAACCAAACCCTTCTTTTTTTACTTTATTGTTTATAACTTTGCAATTTTTATTAGCCCCTCTTCTATGCTCTTTTCGTGCAGTAAAATTTGGGCAATGCTATGATTTAGTAGTCCTAAGTTGAAATGCAAATTAACAATAAAGACATGTATACTTGAAAAGGTTGACAATATCTGATTCGGGGCATATGACGGCCTTTTATGAAAACTAGACGGACTTCCCAATTATTGCAATTTTAGGTTAGACCCATGTTGCAGGAGATAATAACGAAATTAAAGCGATATTAACGAATCGAACACCAGTAATAAGTAAAAGGATCACTAAATTACTTATGTAATCCAAGAAACTCCAAAAACTCCTTCGTATTTCCATTTTTTTTTATTTCTTTGGCAGAGACTTATACTCTGACTGCGAGTACAAAACGGAAAAAAACTTTGAGATCATTTTTTTCGTAACAAGTAGTTAATAGCGACATATCTGTTTCTTAGGTCAAACTAACTTTGCAATATTGTTTTATCCACTGAGCCATATTAAACTAGTCGTTTAAATATGGAAGTTATTGCCGCTAGACGGACTTACCTCCCAGACGAACTTCGACACATTGACCTTACTTATAAATTAAAATTAAGAATTGTCACGTTTATTAAGGGACCGTCGATTTTACATAAAAGTATGTTTAAAGAAAATAGTGGAAATAGTGAAAAGAAATAGTGGAAAAATAGGTTATTTATTTCAAGTGTTTTACATATTATATTATTTAAATATATATTTAGCTGCTTAATATCAATCAATATTTAAAAATAAAATTAATCATTAAGAGGTAATACATCAAATACGTTAAAAAATACATTAACTACTTTATAAATAAGTAAGTAAATAATTTTTATATCAATTATTACAGGGAATAATAAAAAATAATAATAATAATAATAATAAAAAAAGAAAGACTATATATAAAAAACTAAATCTAAGTCGGAGGCTGCGGGCAATGTACCCAAGAGGCTGGCAGCATTACCTCGCTGTATCGCAAGACTGATACGTTGGCCGAGGTAAGCGCCAGCTCTGGGGTCGTTAGTTTTCTCAACCAGTCTTTGGGATAACTCCTTGAATAGTAGTTTGGCACCAGGGCCCCACGGGCCCAGGGTCTCAACCCCGAAAGGTACAAAAAAGTAATCACTCCCCAGTGCTTCATACTTTCTTCTTTTGTTTGTCTCCGCTTGTGCTGCCGCAGCTCCCGCCTCTCTCGTTGTGGCCGTCACGTGCGACGCCGCCAGCGTATCCACGCAGGTGGCGTCCCATACGAGAGGCCTCCCACGGCTCCACGGAACGAGCGTCATTCCGTCGGGCCTTTTGCCGTCGTCACGTGCGATACCGTTCGGCTCAAGAGTGGCCGGCACGTTGACGGAGACAAGGGCCCTGCGGATCACGTCGTTCAAGGAAGCATGGCGGGACTGGCGGCCGGCACTGCGTCGACAAGACAGGCCGTGATGACCCTGGCGGTCTACTGCGGCGCCGCAGTGGCAGCGATGGGGTTCGCTGATATTGGCTCCTAGTCGCAAACTGAGTGATAGATTGAATGTATGATTATCTAATAGTGTTCCGGTATTGGATGATGGGAAAAATAGCCAAAATCACAAAGTAACAAAAAATATAATATCTTAAAAATTTTGCAAGAGTGTTACATCAAAGATTTTATGTTTCAAAATTTAATACACATGATAAAATTACCAAATATTAAAAATGGAGGGAAGAGAACCTCCCGAGATTTTACCGAGAAGAACTGGCGAACAACGTGATGGATGGTAATGGATGGTGCTGCATGTCAATATTATAATGTAATTCACTTATAAACACAGGACAAACGCAAGAGACGGCTCCATAAGTATCTATCGTATCATTCGCTGTCTTCAACCGAGCACGTCCGTTATTAAACGTTTTAAGGTAAACGAAGGCAGGTGGAGTGCTCTAAGAAGCAACGGTAGCGCCGGGCGGCAAAATGTTAGCAATTAGTGGCAAATTGTGCAGAAGCGTCCCCGCCCGCCTCCCGCCGCCGGAAATTGTGAGCTGTGTCAATATTAGGGCGGGCGGCCAGCGATGTACTATACCAGGGACAACGCCTCCGTGGTCCAGTGGTCTAGAGCGTCGCTCTTGACTCGGAGGTCGTGGGTTCGATTCCCGCCGAATTCATGTCATTTCCTAGTTTGGTTAGGACAATGCAGGCTGATCACCTAATTGTCTGACAAGTAACATAATCCATGCGTCGGATGGGCATGTAAAAAGTCGGTCCTGCGCCTGATATCTCGCCAATCGTGTCGGTCTTCCGTCTCACTGGGTTATGAGAGTAAAGGAATAGAGAGTGTTCTTGTATACTGCGCGCATACCTGGGCACTATAAAATTACTCCTGCGTACCTGGCCTGATTTCAATGAAACCGGCCACCGTCACCGAAACGGTGTGGGTGTATTATACCAGGGATATTGTGTTATCGATAGTGCATACACCCTAAGTAATATAATATCCGCTATCGTAACATATTAGTAACTTAAATGTAAAACACAGTGTTTTAGAAACCCTCGGGTTTTAATCAAACATGCGCTCGCCGCTCCCAAGTAGCACACTTCAGACACCTTAAATCTATTTATGCTTTAGGAGTACTAATCATGGCCTATTTATAGACATAATAATTGGCATTCTATACGTGGTTTTGAATAAGAACTAAGTTTCTAATAGAAAAAAATATCTAGTGTTCCTTGCTTTAAAACCTTTATTAGTTCATTACACTGAGTTAAGAGCAAATTGATTTGTTAAGGACTATATCTGCTCTGTTAAAAGCGCTGCTCTAGTTCAATTATTCTATAGACTTATTATCACAAATACTTTTTAAGAATTGAAATTATTTGCAGAACATTTACTCTTAAAGTAATCAAAAAAGTTTTTAGATGGATTTGTTAGGCACTATTTTAAATCTATACTTAATAGAATCAATGACAAGATACTCAATAGTGTATACTCTAGTGAAAGTTCAGTTTCCTCCTTCATTAGGAAACTTAGTCTTTAAGTATTTTATTTTAAGAGTATTAAGTATATAAAGGACAGCGTTCTGCAAGCATGAAGAAAGCATTTGGAGAAAAGTGGAAAAGTATAAAAAGGTGCCTTTAGACGAAAAATCTTGAAAGTGACAGCTAACAGAGATAAAAAGGATTTCATACTTTGATTTGATGGTCCTAAAATTATTTTTTTTGGATTTTGGATTTTTTTTCTTTTTTTGAATTGGAAGGATTGTTCTATTTGTAGGACAATTTTTACATTAAATTATATATAAGTGATTAGGGTTCCGTTTTAGGGTACCGTACTCAACCAAGTTTTGTTGAATACAGAACCATAATATAATAATAGTTGAATATAGCCATAAGTGCCGAATAGAGAAATCAAGTTTCAAAGTCCCATCATTCTTAATGGAGGCACTTCACATGGCTATTTGTATTTGCTATTGGCTATTTGTTGCATTTGGAAAAATTATTGACGAATACACAAACAACCGAGTAAAGGCAAATACGGCCTTCTACACATGGACGTCAAATACCAAACTTTTACTTGATTTTCTTTACTTGCCTATTTGATTCTTTTGATGTGCGTCAAAAACCAACAAAGGTACGGGATATGTGTATTTGGTATTGGTCATATTTGTCAAATAGGCAAATAAGGCTAATATTTGTCAAACATACCGTCTACACATGGTGATTATTTGGCGAATACATCAAATACGCAAATACAAATAGCCATGTGAAGTGCCTCCATAATAGTCTAGTCATTATATTGTGACAAAAATATTTGGCACGCGTACTAATGGTACAGTACAGTAACACGTAAAGGTGTAACATAATCGATTATTATTAAAATCGGAGACCCCGACTTTTTTTCCTGTGCGTTTGGCGTGGAACGCCTAATATTATAAATGTGTGTGTGTGTGTGTGTGTGTGTGTATTGTATGTAATGTGCTTTAGGATAAAACACTATCATGAGAAGTAGATAAAGTGCTGATTGTAAAATAAAATTAATTTAGTAACAGTATAAAAAGTGTAAATATTAAATAATAATATGATGTAAATAATAAAAATAGTGTAAATATTGATATGGTGTAACTATTAAAGTTAATGTGGTGTAGATAAAGTAAAATAGTGTAGATATTAAATACGGTGTAAATATTTTATGTGGTGTAAATACTAAAATAGAGTAAAAATTAAAATATTAAAATAGTGTAATAATATTATACTTTTAGGATTTCAAACTTATACTAGAAAATATTCCGATTCTTCATAATCTAGGGTCTTAAGCCAGGCTGTAACTTTGAGTTTGCAGTCGCGTTTATTTAAAGGGCAGATTTTTAATATTTTATTACATTTATTATATAAGTATGAAGAAAGATAATCGAACTGACATTGTGCGAATTTTGTACGTAACTGTGCGACATTTGCTACTTTGTAGTCCCTTCGTTTTTTCAAAAATTTTGGGTCATATTCTAATTTCATATGTTTCTTTACGATGACGTGTAGTATGAATAGTCTTCTAATAGACAGAGTGTCAGTAATGCTGTGTAAGGACTGTGTGGAAAAATTTTTCTTCTTAAAATAGGCGACTGTAGTGCCCTTTGTGCTCTTTCAACATCAATGAACCTTGTTTTGTCAGCACCACCCCAAACTGTAATGCCGTAAATGGCTATCGATTGAGCCAGAGCAATATAGATGCGGTCTATTATTTTTCTTGTGGCAACGTGCCGAAGAACCTTAAAGAGCCAAATAAGCTTTTGCAACCTGAAAGCAACAAGATCTATTTGAGAATGCCACGAGAGTCTTTGGTCCAGCATAATACCTAAGTACTTCACAGCGTTTACTTTAGTTAGTGCAGGGCAGTTGCAATTTAGGGCGCCTCGTATGGTACTACACTGATGTACTCTGATGTTTAGGTCAACTTCAGGCTGGGTCTTGTTGGTGAGTGAGAAGGTCATGTAATTCGTTTTTTGAGTGTTTAGCGTGAGTAAGTTTTTTCTAAGCCACTTCGCTATTACTTGTACCCATACTTAGCGTCAGTCTTAACCGCTTCCCAAGTTGTGTTT
Source organism: Lysandra bellargus (assembly GCA_905333045.1). NCBI lineage: Eukaryota > Metazoa > Arthropoda > Insecta > Lepidoptera > Lycaenidae > Lysandra > Lysandra bellargus. The sequence continues at coordinate 8,381,724 of HG995359.1, forward strand.
GTGAATATCACTGCAGTATCATCAGCATATGAAAAAATATGAGCATTAGGTATTTTTAAACTGCAGAGATCGTTCAGGTAGACCAGAAACAGGGTAGGGCCGAGTACACTTCCCTGGGGAACTCCATAGTCTATTTTTTCAGTGTTTCTCACCTGTTCGCTGATTCTGACCCTCTGAGTCCTGTTACTGAGATAGTCTATTAGAAGTTTAAGTGAGACATCCCTAATTCCAATGTATTCCAGCTTTTTTACAAGGATGGGGATTGATACTGTATCAAATGCCTTTTTTAGGTCGAGAAAAACAGCAAGACATTTATTTTTAGCATCCAATTCATTAACAATCACAGACGTCAATGCCTCAACAGCGTCCGCAGTTGATTTTCCAGTTTGGAAACCATATTGATTATTTGCTATGATGTTATATTTGCGGAGGTAATTTACGATACGTATATTTATGATTTTTTCAATGATTTTTGAGATTGCAGTTAGTACTGAGATTGGTATGTAATTGCTAATGTCGAGCTCATCCCCACCCTTGAATACTGGCATTATAATAGATTATGTTAACACAGTAGGAAAAATACCATATTCAAAACATATATTTACATGGTGACAAATGACTGGCACAACTTGATGTTTAACTAACTTAAGGTAGCCAGTTGAAATACCATCCCATCCAGGCGCACTGTTTGACTTAAGGTTTATGAGGACATTGTAAACCTCTTTCTCATCAGTGTTAAAAATGACGAAAGAGGAGGTTTTTGGCAAGCCCGCAGGAGTAACATCTGAATGCAACTGCGGTATGTCATTTGCAAGCTCTCTACCTATGCTACTGAAGTACCTATTAATGTAATTTATGAAGTTAGTTTTTGAGGACTTAATATGCAACAATTTAGAGTTATCAGATTTCTCTTTTTTTAGGTTTGTTACGGTGGCAATACTTTTCCAGAGCTTCCTCGAGTCACCACCAGAATCCTGCAGTAGTTTTCTGTCGTAATCACGTTTTAACTTCTTTATTAGATTGTTGCAGAAATTGCGGTAACGTCTGTAGGTGAGTCGAAGAATATCGTCTGTTGGGTTTACACGAAGTCTTGATTGCAATTTGTTCCTATGTCTGATACACCTAAGGATTCCTGGGGTAATCCATAATTTTATTGTACGCTTATTTTTCGGTATAGTAATAGTTTTAGTATTTTCTTCAATTGATTGTGTAATTTTGTCTATAAGTCCCTGAGCCACTAACTCCGGATCACTGCATAATAAAAGTTCGTTTAAATTTTTATTTTTTAAGTTTTCGCACGCGTCCCTGTAGTTGATAACTTTTTTAGTTTTAATGCAATTGTTTACCATAGCAGTACTGTTTAAGTGTAATAATATCATCATATGATCAGTGACAGATGTATTCAAGACAGCGACCCTTGTAGAAACTTTACTTCTATCCAATTTTATCATAATGTGATCCAAGCAGTATTTTTTTCTGGTTGGGGGATTGTGTCCGGGCATTATATTATGACCAGCTAGCATATCTAAGTAAGTATTTCTATTTCTACGTTCTATACAAATTATACAATTAGTAAGTACTAGACGACGCCCGCAACTCCGTTGCGCCAAAACTCGTTTATCGCGCGGGAACCGTACCTTTTTTCCGGGATAAAAAGTATCCTATGTCCTTACCCGGGACTCAAGGTATCTCGGCGGTTTAGGCGTGAAGAGGTAACAGACAGACAGACAGACAGACAGACGGACAGACAGACAGACACACTTTCGCATTTATAATATTAGTATGGATAAAATAATGACAAAACTTTCGCATCTACATTGTTATGTAGTTAGTACATATTTTGTGCTTTGAAGCCGCGAAGTCCATGTAATGGTACGTCGATGCTATCAAAATTCTACCACAAAAGCTAGGCCCTATCACGTAGGTGTAAGGTTGAAATTGCGTCAATAGTTGCGGAATAAAAGCAATTGAGCGTTGTCAAATTGTTTAATCGGATTCAGCGCGGTGTTGACACGGCGCTGTCAGTGTCACTGCGTAATGTTGCAATTGCTTTCAGTTTGAATACGTCATTACATTCCCATCCAAGTTGCGTTTATTATAGTCTACAGCGCGAACGGTCCAATAATTGAATAAAATTGAAGAAGAAGTGGGTATTTTTAAAAATAAACATTTTTAAAATTTCCGTTTTTTGCATAGATCGAGGCTAAGGGCCAAAAAAATTACTTGCAATCATAAAAACATGAATTTTATGTTGCTAAAGTAGGTATACACAAAGTCCATATTTATTTATTTCCGGTAATAAGCCTCTATTTATGCAAAAAACGATAATTTCCAAAAATGTTAGTTTCCGACTGCTTCCATTTACGTCTTTAATAATTTGTGGATTGTGGTCATACTAGAGGTTTTAATCTCAAGACGTTATGATGATGTCTCCCGCAATTTTGCGTAACATGGAAGAATCGTATCTTTTTCTGGGTTAAAAAGTCCGGGATTCAGTGTATATTCCATGCCGAATTTCATTCAAATCAGAGCAGTATCTTGAGTTTGAAATTACAAACCGACACACACTCTTTTAAATGAATATATTTTATAAGTAGGAACCACAATAAAAAAATGTTCTGATATAATTGATAAATGGCCGTTGACATAAAATTAAGGCAAATTCCTGATAAAAAACAAAACGTTTAAGTACTTTAACCTATAATTATTTGAAAAAAGAATTGAATTGTGAATAAATTAATACTATTCCAATAATCGGAATAGTATTAATTTATTGTCCAACGGAATCCGACTGCCCAACTACAATAAAAAATTATTGTTTCAAGTTATTTCAGTTGCAGTATTTTGTAAAATACGGTTCCTAGCGCCATCTATTCGTGATGCGTTGAACTATAAGCGTAATCTTATTTTCTTAGAAATTAATTAACGTTATAACAATTATTAGCAATATATTATATAAGGCAATATACCATAAAAATAAAATACAAAACTAAGTAATAATATAATAATAATATTATAAAGAAAACCAAAAGAAAAGTAAGCAAAAAGTGTGCGATGGCCGGGAATCGAACCCGGATCAACTGCTTGGAAGGCAACTATGCTGACCATTACACCACCATCGCCGTTGCTTGTGAAACCGAAATTATAGATTGTAACGTTTGTATTTTCAGTAATGTAATAAATAATAATATTAAAACATAATTAAAATATAATCCAAGTGCGAATCTAATACATATATTCATACAAAATATAATTCCGCACAATTCACAAAGCAGTTTAAAACTGAGACGTGCTTACGTTAGTTGTATAAAAGGCTAACTTAAAATCGTCCAACTCTAAAATACATATTTGTAACTTAAAAGTTGAAACACATAAACTAAAAACATAGTTTTTACTGTCTGGCTATAACAGACTACGGTGTACAACTTGATGGAAAATAGACCAAACACTAGTCCCACTAAAAACTACACCGTTTTTATAGTCGACAGACAACGTAGACTGTAGAATGGCTAAAACTATAATCATGCCTCCTGTATTATCTCGAAACTTGAAACCGGAAAACATCCGTCAAAGCGCACACGAGCTACAACGTAAAAGTTAAAAACCTTAGCATAAAGCCATATTCGGTACGAAATATGAAAGGTAGCTCGCGATGAGGCCTAAAGCAGCTAATTAAAGTAGGCACTCCGCGCATCTTAACCTGAGACAATGGGCCCTCCCCGGCCCCTCCCGCGCCCCTCCGGGCCCTCCCGGGGCTGCGGGCCGGGTCGTAATCAGGGCTAATAGAGGCGCCTTTGATGTGCCGCTCAAAAGGGCCCGAGAACATCTCCACTCTCCGTGACGCGAGGATTAGGAGTTTAGGGTTCCTGGGGATAAACTTGAACAGGATATTTGTGTGCCTAGGTACTATCAGTTGATTAATAGACAGATGAGTCAACTACCCATAAATCAATTTCTTCGATGGTAGGTACATGTAGTTGGTGCAGCACCTGTTGGATGAGCCGTTGGTCGAAGGTCACGCACTTGGCCAGAGAGAAAAGGACTATGGTATAGGTATAACGTTCATGTTGATACTTTAGTGCCTTACACGTTAAAGACATTTTCGAAATCTTATTCTTGACTGCTTCTGATTGAATGATTGATTTTTTTTTAAATATTTTAAGCCGTAAATAAATATTAAATACTAAACAATCTATATTCTAGCCTCAACAACATTACAAGTTTATTCACAAAATGCACACGTGAAAAACCTTTGCCATCATAAAAGTGGATTAAAAAAAACAAACGTCAAAGCGTTGAAGCGGACTTCTAAACATCAGAAAGCTCGTCAAGTGGCGCGCCGCGGATGCGGCGCCCCCGGCCTCCGCCCCCCGCCCCCGGCGCTTCGCCCCCCGGCCTCCGCCCCGAAAGCACTAATTGATTCCTTTGTAAGGTAATTGCGGGCTGCGCTGATCTAACCGTTTTTGTTATCATCTCATTTTATACACGTAGTCATAAGCACTCAAGAGATAGGGATGAATTTTTGTGAGGACTCAATTTTCTATTGCCTCGGCCCTCCCGAAAACGTTGGTTTTAAAGCGAATTAATTAAGGCATCGTAAATTGATGCTCTTCAGTAAGATTCGCCCTTCGCCTGCGTTTGAAACGATAATGCGCTATTGCCAGAATAAGACATCTCGAAAGACCCTCATTTCGATTATAGGTAGAGGTAGACTTAAGTTTGAACCACAGAAAAAATCATGACATAGAAAATATGGTTCTTTTGATTTAGATTTGCTTGGCTAGCAGCACCTTTTGCAAATCCTAAAACAGATTGACCTCATCTCATAGGTCTTATCAAACGTTGCCGGCCTTTTAAGAGGGAATACGCTCTTTTCTTGAAGGCTTTCAGGTCGTATAGGTCCGGATATACTGCTGGTGACAGTTCGTTCCAGAGTTTTACAGTGCGCGGCAGAAAGTTACGCGAAAAACGCACTGTGGAAGACTGCCACTCATCAAGGTGATGAGGATGGTATGTATTTCGCGTGGGACGATGGCGAAAAGTTGCAGGTGGTATGATTCCGAACAACTCCTCAGAGCACTCCCCGTGATACAACCGATAGAGGATGCAGAGTGAAGCTACATCTCGGTGTAATTCCAAGGGGTCCAAGCTGTTTGAAACACTATGGCAGTCAACAATTCGAGCGGCCCTCCGTTGGATACGATCCAGAGGGAGCAGTTGGTATTTTGGCGCCCCTGCCCAGAGATGAGAACAATATTCCCTGCGCCTTGTAGAGTTGTAGGCGTTGGTCCGGACTGAAGTACTGTCTCGCTCTGTTAAGAACACCAAGCTTCTTCGAGGCTAATTTGGCCTTACCCTCTAGATGATATTGGAACTGGACTTGGTGGGCGAATTGGACGTAAAAAATTGCTTATCCTTATAATCCTGTCGAAAAACTAAACCTCTCGGCAGGATGATGTTGTTACTAAAATTTACTAGTGATTATTCAAATTTCTACAGTATTTTTTTCGTTTGTACGGAAATAATCCATCGCATTGAGTGATAACAATATCTTATCAGAACATTGAATAGATTGATGGGCGACTATTTACACGATATCTATCTGTACATATTTTGTGTTTATATGTAACGACACAGATTAAAATGTATACATGTTTACTTAGCCGAAGGGAACACGTCTCTATCAACTGTCAGATAAAAAGAATTCTATATTTAGGACAGGGGTCAAGGATTTTGACACGATTTCCTGTTCAAAAACTGCTTCTTCTTTGTACTTTCAACTTTGTTGCGCAGAAATTATTTTATCGCGCTGAAAGCCTATAATATTTTTTCGCAATAAAAATATCCATGGGTATTCTTTCTCGGGCTTAAAATATTAATAATCCAAAAAATTGACGAGGCATTAAAAGGATATAAACGGAAAACCTCTAGCCACATCTGATAATAATAATAAAAATACAGTCTGTCCTTGTGTACTATTTAAATAAAGTCAATGGTCTACTTAATATTATCATAATAAATCTACTTAAGAGCCCGGGTTACCCTCGAAATTCTCATACAAATACGTAATACCAAAATCATTTTCTCATACGAAAATATTTAACATGTTTGAGTTATTTTTCAGCTTAAAATAGTAATTACCTAGGTTCCTGAACAAAAATTATCTTCAAAATATTTAAACACTAAAAAAAATTTTTTGTGTGTAATTTTTTTTTACTAAATTTACTACTTAATATTTAAACACAAAAAAATAGAGCAAAACACTAAAAAATATATGAATAAATATTAAATTTACTACAAAATATTTCAACTCTAAAAAAAAAATTAGTATTAAAATATTTTGTAGTAAATTTACTATTTATTTATATATTTTTTAGTATTTTACTCTATTTTTTAGTGTTTAAATATTTAGTAGTAAATTAAGTAAAAAAAAAATTATACACAAAAAATTTTTTTTTTGTGTTTAAATATTTTGAAGATAATTTTTGTTCAGGAACCTAGGTAATTACTATTTTAAGCTGAAAAATAACTCGAACATGATAAATATTTTCGTAAGTATGATAAAATGATTTTGGTATTACGTATGTATGAGAATTTCGAGGGTAGCCCGGCCCCTTAACAGCAATAACACAACATTATCAATACGTTATCGCGGGTGTAACGCGCGCGCGCACACTATCCAGAAACGGCTGAACCAACAGTGGAGAGTTATGGTATACAATGCAGCAATTAGTTCACTTTAATGGCCGCGATGTCCAAACTGTTGACAGGGGGATATCGATTTATTGTATCACACGAGCTACTCGTGGGGATGAGCGACGAACGGCCTCTCAAATAAGAGCTGGTTTCGCAGCTCTGCCCGCGTAAACAAAGTACTTTTTGTATGAAATAAGGGGGCAAACGAGCAAACGGGGCACCTGATGGAAAGCAACTACCGACGCCCACGGACACTCGCAACATCGGAAGAGCTGCAGGTGGGTTGCTGGCCTTTTAAGAGGGAATACGCCCTCTTCTTGGAGGTTTGCAGGTCGTATAGGTCCGGAAATACTGCTGGTGACAGTTCGTACGGCGTACCAGAGTTTTACAGTGCGCGGCAGAAAGTTACGCGAAAAACGCACTGTGGAAGACTGCCACTCATCAAGGTGATGAGGATGGTATGTTTTTCGCGTGGGACGATGGCGAAAAGTTGCAGGTGGTATGATTCCGAACAATTCCTCAGAGCACTCCCCGTGATACAACCGATAGAGGATGCAGAGTGAAGCTACATCTCGGCGTAATTCCAAGGGGTCCAGTCCAGTCAACAATTCGGCCCTTCGTTGTATACGATCCAGAGGGAGCAGTTGGTATTTTGGCGAACCCAGAGATGAGAAGACCTTGTAGAGTTCCCGGGAACTGTAAATTTTTCCGCAAAAAAGTAGCCTATGTCCTTACCCGTAGTCTATTCTACATATATCTGTGCCAAATTACACTCAAACCGGTCAAATAGTTCGCGTTTAAACTTAAAAACTGTAAGTATAGATAGGAGTTTGATCCGTTGAAGGCTGCCCAATAATCACGATTCACGTGATACGGGAGAGGGGGAGCCAAAAAAACGTCAAATACATGGGGTGAATCTACAGACTACTCTATAAACTTGGAATAAATGCCTGCCTGGCACCTATTTTGAATTTTTCGTTACTTTCTTATTGTTTAATTTAGCGAAATACTTACAAATATGAAATAAGAAAATCCGATCACAAACCAATTAAATAAATCTTAATTTGGACATTTGGTAATAAAAGAGCTCTAACAAGAGCTGTTAATTCCATCGCGCGTCGTTTCAAAACCGCCATTTCCTGCATTTGGAATAGAAATTTAGCAGCATCAGCAGACGCAACGTGACAGCATTCAGCGTCATTGTCAACGGGCCGAATGTTGACGGGCGCAGTTCGGACTCAGCAGTGCGCAATTTCCGCATGTCACTCGCAGCTGCTGACTGTCTGCTCTTCTATACATTGAGGCTACACTACTTTGTTCACAGTAATTTTACCCCTGACATGACCTCTGTACCGACGAGATAAGGATCAAAGCAGCTCCGAGGTGAATAACTATGAACGGTAATTGTGTGTGTGCGCTATGCAATAATACCATTGAAACGTTATCAGACAGACCATTTTCCCCCTAAATTCGCGAAAATTGAAATCAAATTATGTAATATTATCCCAAATAAATTCTATATTTTATGGATCTGTATTCATACAATTTTATATTTATCGTTATTGGGGGGGTTAGCTTAAGAAACTTAAGCAAAAAAACGCCCCCGGGTGGGCTCGAACCACCAACCTTTCGGTTAACAGCCGAACGCGCTAGCCGATTGCGCCACGGAGGCAGCTGTTCAACCTGCGAAATAGCTAAATAGTTAACGCGCACCTGATATGGAATGAGATAGAAATACTAATAACGGAATACCTTTACCTGCGCTTAGCAAAAACCTGTTTGGAGCACTCAAGCTCTCAAAACAACAAAGAGCACAGACACAAAAAGTTTTATCACGAATTCTCGACCAACGCAGATTCTAACTCTGTGCAAGTTTGAGGTTATATTTGTGTAAATAAGTTAATAATTTAATGTACCGAGTCAAACATCGTTTGATAAGTTTATAAAGTGAGCTTTAGCCTTAAATATTAGTATAATGAGATAAACTCAAGTTTTAATTCGTGTTTTGAAACAATTGACAGGGCATTGTTTTTGTTTTGATGTTATTTTTTGTTTGGTAAACTGAACGATTCATGAGTGAACTTTAAATTAAACTAAGTGAAATATTAACAAGTGTTTAGTAATAGTGATAAGTGATGGCCAATAGAGTGACTGGTACTTGCTGCACAGCATCCGTGGAGCGGGCCGGCTTGCCGGGTCTGTTGAGAGATCTGCAGAGATTGTCCGAGGACCAAGACTCTGCAGACGTGGTGTTTATACTTGGGTCGACAGAAGAAAAAGTTTACGCGCATAAAATCATTCTTCTAGCAAGGTAATATATAAAAATTGCACAAAAAAATTTCCCGTACCGGGAATCGAACCCGAGCCTCCTGGGTGAAAGCCAGGTATCCTAGCCACTAGACCATACGGAAGTCATGAGAACGGTTCAAAATGTGGAAGAGTAAACGAGAGTATTGATTTATGAAATATTTTCTCTATGCCCACACGTACCACATAACAACCACACCACGTGGTCGGGCGTATAGGTATTCCGTATTGTAAATGAACTGGTACCACATTTTGCAGTCGTTGTCACTTGGCGACCGCTCGTGTGATACCGACGGAACCGACCACATCGCAACCACAAGCGAACTAATGGCCGAACTAATGGCCGACACAACGTTGCGTCGATACAACGACATCACAGTGAGCGCACACTGCGGCCCGCGCTCTTCCCCCCTCCGTTTCATTGACTTTCGTACGTTACCACATCGCAACTACTGGCGACAACGCAACCCCGTCGACATTAATTGTCGGTACCACAACGCAACTACAAAAAGCAGCAGCGACACCACAGAACAAAAAAGTTTTTTGTTCTGTGAGCGACACCATTCACACGTAACCACTGCTTGACGTTATTTTGTCGTTGCGACGTGGTGTGGTTGTGGACTGTGGTACGTGACGTGTGGGTTGGCACTTGGCCCTAAACAGAGGCGGCGCAAGGCGTGGGCCGGCGGTGTGGGCGACCGCCCACGGCCTCGCGGTCTAAGGGGCCTCGCGCCCCTTGGACCACGAGGTTTTTTAAGGTTTTACGAGTTGTGATACTCAAATATTCATAAATAAAAAGTTTTATACATAAAACAAAAGTATCAAAAAATATTTCTCTCAACAAATCCGTCCTTTAGCGTCCATCCATCAGGGGGCCTCGCTAAATATATTTTAGGTGGCCTCGCAAGATATATCTAGCCCACATAAAATTTAGGTCTTGCCCCGCCACTGGCCCTAAACATTGGATTATGACTTAGATATGAGTCACCTATGACTTCTCACACATTTTTGGTAGCTTTCATAATAATAAGTAGTATTTTATAATAATGATTACAAAATAAGGTAGAATTACTTCTTATTTCATTCAAATAGTTTCCAAAGTTGCTACAAGTTCCTCAATAGATGTCGCTTCAGACGTTGCTAAATCAGTAACTATTCTCAAACTTTTCCAAAGCGAAAGTATATCAAAGTTGTAGACGCGTCCGATAGTAGGCGAGCCGCGTCAATAGATATGATAATACTTTCCGATGGAATTATTCCGCAATAATCCGCCCTTGAGCGTTAGCAGCAGCTGCGTATTCGTAAATAATATCGAAAGATAGAATATTTTGAGATTTGATGACAACAAGCCTATAAGAACCGAATATGCTAATTATTGCTAGCTAATAATTATAATACTGATGTATTTGGTTGGCTTTAGATTTCGTTTCGGGTCTGTCACATGCAAAACTATATTTTAGAATTTAGATGCTTTTGGTAGGGAGGTGGGCGTTGTAAGCGCGTAAGTGTGAAAAAGCACTGAAAAGCTCTTTTGAAGTCTATAATGTCACTTTTTAATTTAGCGGCTTTTTCGTCCACGCGAAAAACGGCCTTAACGAATACGTAGCTGTAAACTTTTCCTGCTAACCCGGCTGGGCGGTCCGAGCCGGGATTTGCATCAGAATAGCCAATTTATTACCGGCATATGGTCGAGGGGAAGTTAGCCAAGTTATGCTCGAACTTGGTACATATTTGTTGGGGTATTGATAAAAACTGACGCCAAACTTGTGATATACGATTTTAGTTTCTTCGATACTTTACCACAAGTTGTGTGGTATTTTTAACCGACTTCCAAAAAACGAGGAGGTTATATGTTCGGCTGTGGATATATTTTTTTTTTTTTTGTATGTTCAACGATTACTCCGCCGTTTGTGAACCGATTTTCGAAATTTTTGTTTTGTTGTATTAGGTTTCACTCCAATTTGGTACCACAAAAGGGTTGTTCACAGGGTTGTTCACAAAAGTGGTGACCTGATGATGGGATCCATGAGTAATCGAGGGAACTCCTCGAAATTTATATGGAAACATATGGTGATTTTGGTTTTATGTGAAGTGTACTAAGAATATGCTACCAAAAAGTCAAATATTGGGTCAAAGTATACCATGGTTTCGAAGATACTGAGAGAACTCCTGACTCCTTATAGATATACGTTCGGGAGTTTCGGCGTTGTTTTAAGAACAGAAAGCATATGCTACTATGCAATTCATATTCATCATCATAATCATCATCATCATCATCATCGTCATCATCATCATTAAGGTCACCAATGTCTCATGGCACAGAATTAATAATAGTACAAGGCATAGGTATGGATATACTAATAATAATAATTATGTACTGTATAACAACACCTGTTTGTTTAATACATGGCGGTCGGCGCCGCAGAGGCGACGGCGTCGCCGCGCCGCAGCGCCGCCGCGCCGCGTGGCGCGTGGCGGCAGACAACAGATCGAATACTTTACTAATTACTTTATAAAATTTAAATAGACAAATAGAATTAAAATAAAGTTATTTCAAAAAGAGCATTTACACAAAACAAAGTCATTAAGTGTCTTTTTAATCAGTTATACTTATTAATCGATAGATGGCGCACTAAGTATCGATTTGAATTCTTGATTAAGCGCTTATTCCACTTATCCTAGCTAGGAAGTCCTAGCTAGGGTCCTAAAAAATTTAGTCAAGTGGAATAACATTTAGAAGCTAGGATCCTAGCTAGGATCCTAAATCGGAAAAAATTTAGTCAAGTGGAATAACATTTAGAAAGCTAGGATCCTAGCTAGGACTTCCTAGCTAGGATAAGTGGAATAAGCGCTTTACAAGAACAGAGCTGTCAATAATTATGATAATATTAAATATTATGAGTAGCTACGCTACATCCTATACAAGTTTATACAATTTTTTATCTGATAGATCCTTCGATCGTGGAAAAACGAGACACAATAGCCTTTCTATTGTTATCTCAATCGCCGGTGACCGCTTGGGGCTTGAAGCATTAAAATTGTTAAATTACTTAGCACAATATGTTCACTTCACTGATAATATATGATTTTGTGAGTGTGAGTTGTGACTCTTGACAAATTGTAATAAAAAAAAAATTAAAACCGACTTCCAAGGTAAAAACAATAATAACATTAATATGAACTAAAAAGTATTAAATAATTTTTACTATCTAATGGTGCCTTTTTCCGAATTCGGCTAAACCTCAACTATTTCTGTATTCAATCTTCATAATTTTGAAGTCGGTGCCAGTTCCAAAAGTTTCAAATATTCTGTCAGAGGACTGAAGATTCAGCTATCTGGTACCGACTTCAAAATAATGAAGATTGAATACAGAAATAGTTGAGGTTTAGCCGAATTCGGAAAAAGGCACCATTAGATAGTAAAAATTATTTAATACTTTTTAGTTCATATTAATGTTATTATTGTTTTTACCTTGGAAGTCGGTTTTAATTTTTTGTTAAAAATAATAATAATAAGTCGTATTTTGGACTGCAATGCTTTCTCAATGTGGTATTATAATAATATAGTAAAATATGCTTAGATATATATTATTATTCTAGCTCAGTTAGCACATAAGTAGGTGCGGTCGCAGCCTGAAATTGTTTTAGTGGGGAAGAGTCACATAATAAATGATTAAACGAACTTACCAAGTGAAGTTCGATCATTATTATATGAGTCGCTTCATTCGAAGATATATAATTAACCAAATGTAGTACCTTTGCTTATCTGCTAGGCAATCGCGTTTCTTTTAAAAACGTATGTGGGTAGTTCAGAAATTACCCGCTCGTTCGCTCGGTTACTTGACGTTCCGGCGTGTCTCATTATGTTTAGAGAGAAGTAATGCAAAAAATCTTTCTTTCTTTCTTTGGGTACTGCAGCAAACATAGTTTCGTGCAGACTGGGTGGGAGGGAGATTATATCTTCAAATGAAGCGACTCATATAATAATGATCGAACTTCACTTGGTAAGTTCGTTTGATCATTTATTATATTTCTTCGCTTCATTCTTCGATATATAATTAACCAAATGTAGATTTTCAGAGTAACGAAAGAATGATTTTATTTTTTACGAAATACAGCATTCATTATGAATAGTAATCATTATATTCGAGAAAGAATTCAACAATAAATAATTATAATAGTCAGTAGAAACGAAACGTAAGAGACCTCTATGGTTTGTGATTCAAATGATAACATACTGGGATCATGGTGAATATTTAACTGATTCAACAAAACTTTGTTCGTCGATAAAATTATGGTTAAGGAAAATAGCGAAAGTATTGGAGTCGCTAGTGCTGACTCTTGCCTGTCGATTGTCGTCTTACTAAAAGTAACCAGTATCAATCCCCGTGTCGACGCTCGTGTCGACGCCGCGCCGTTCTCGCACAGCACCTGCTTTATCCAGCGGCTAAAGACCGACTGGGAGGTAGTTGTTCTGTGCAGAGCGTTAAGCGTTAGCAATAATAACCCGTACTGTAACATTATCATATTTAATATAATCTTGAATAACCATCGCAGGGCGTAATAACTTAAATATTATATCTTCTTTTTCTTTTTTTTTTTTCTTTTTGAATAAAAAAGAGTTAAATAATTTAATCACATCCGATCACGCCCGGGAGCTTATGTCTTTGTAATATAAATTTCGATACCGCTATAATTTAAAGCCCTATTTTTATTTTTATTTTGCCAAGTTTTATTAGGCAGAAAGTTTTAAGTCAATGATCAGTATTCAGCTGTTGGTTCAGAGTGCAAGAAAAAACAGATAATTTATAAGTGGATCCCGGGTTCTACACTACTCAGGTATGGGCTAGGATTTCTATAGGAAAGCTTCTTTCAAAAGGCGCTTCACACATTCATCTGAGCCAATGTCACCAACCAATAATGCCAGCATTGTTCATAGACAATGACAGTGCACAGTGATGGCTGTAGAAGATATCGTATTATACAGCCATTGTCAAAATTGTTTGGCTAAGGTTCCAATGGAGCGGGCGAAGATCTCTGTAATAAATATATTAACTAATAAGATTGAAGAGAGCATTTATCTAAAATCTAAGTCGAAGTAAAGTATTTTAGAATAATTTTTAAGGAGTCTACTGCTTTAACTGAGTCCGGCTCTATGGTCGTCGATAATATGATTATTGCATAATAATATGATTGAAAGTCGAGAATATTGTGTTCTCGGTCCACCAAGCTGAATATTTTAACAATTATTTTATTTCAACAATATTTAAGAATAAGTGTGATTCTGTTATCGTATTTATCATTGCATATTTTATTTAGTATTAAATATTTTAATCGCTGAAAACCAGTTGCATTCCTAGTACGAGATACGACTGCAGAACTGTGCAGGTATCGAGTACACGCTTAAAACCACATTTTTACAAATATTTATGATAAGGAGAACATATTTCTACTGGGGTGCAAGTCCAAATGTGGCCGCATATATTTAAAAAAAAATTTTGAAAAATTGAGTTTGCGGGATAAAATGTAATCATCAGGTATTGAAAGCAAACATCGTTCATTTCATGGCAATGAGTATAGAGATTTAGAAAAATCCGGTGTGCCGTTGGGCACCCGGCCGCAACCCTATTGTAACCAGGTGAGAACAGGTACCATTCCGATACATTTTTGCATCTTTAACGTATATTGATCTTTTATGTATCAAATGGAAGCTTATTTTCCTCTTATTATTATAATATAGGTGTGCCTAGTTAAATCTGGCCGCAAATAAGGTGTGCCGGCTGTCAAAGATGGCAAAGTATCAAAGGTTGAGGGAAAGGGAGCTAGCGCGAAACATTACGGGATAGTGATAGTACATCATGTTAGTGTACTTAAACATCGCTTCAAACAATAGTAATAACCAGCCAAGTGCGAGTCGGACTCGCGCACGAAGGGTTTCGTACTATTTTTGTGTAGTGTAGTGAGCAAAATTAGGCCAAAATTTGTGTTTTTGTATGGGAGCCGCCCTTATATTTTAATTTTACTTTAATTTTATTATTAGTAATAAAATTGCACATATTTTAATTGAAGATTTCGTGAAATTTTAAGGTGCCCATCTGTAGCCATTATCGACATAGAGCGATAAAGGCCAAAAAATCACGTTTATTGTATTCAAATTCAAATATCTTTATTGCCAGAATGTTATAGTTATTGAATATATTTAATATAAATTTGAACATACTTAAATTGTATTTTGTTTTTAATATTTGTTGTTATAGCGGCAACATATTATTATAAATTACATAATCTGTGAAAATGTCAATTCTCTAGCTATTACCATTCTTTAGTTTATAGCCTTGAGCCTGGAGACATACAGACAGGCGGACAGACGGACAGACAACGAAGTCTTATAAGTAATAGGGTCCCGTTTTTGCCCTTTGGGTACGGAATCCTAAAAACGAACAAATAAATTAACACTCTACAAGAATTTAAAAGTTTATTCAAGTGTTAAACTAATTAATTAATTAATTAATTAATTAATAACTTAATATATTTAAACACGCGCTAACAAATAATGAGACACGCCGGAACGTCGAGTAACCGAGCGAACGAGCGGGTAATTTCTAAACTACCCACATACGTCTTTAAAAGAAACGCGATTGCCTAGCAGATAAGCAAAGGTTGGTTAATAATTATATATCGAAGAATGAAGCGAAGAAATATAATTAATATTGGAGGATGCAAATAGAGAGGGGGCTAGAAAGGGAAATCGGCACAATACAGTGTGCCGAGAAGTGGCGACAAGAATATTCAAATAATACTTATGTAGTAGGTATGTACATACCAATTAAGTACTTAATGTTTTTTAATTATGTAGGTCTGGATTTTGGTGAGCGTCATGGTGGCACTATTATATTAATTATTATGTATTAATAATATACGTGAATAATCATCTGTAGAGTGTAGTTGTAGGGGCGAAGCCCTACGACGTGGTGAGCTGAGGGGAAAAAGGGGATATAATGAAGGAAGATAGGTGATTGAGATGTACTGGCGGCCGGCTGAGTAGTCAAACTTTAATTATAGGATTTTGAATGTATGAAAATCTATGAAAGTACAGGCAAACCCTTTCCATGTACCTTATTTACCTACATACTTAAAACTTATAATATGCCCATCAGCGAGAGAGTTACATGGAAGTTTAAATCAATTTCTTAATGTACTTACAGAAGTTATCCCGGTCTCGCCACGCGTAAAGTGCGAACCGCGGTAGGGTCGCCACACGATCAGCTTACACAAGATAATTCATTTTTTTTTCATCTATTCAGATTTCAGGACATTATTATGTCCTGAATATTAGTGTTCTGTTACCACCTAGATTTTAGATAGGAAGAAATTAATTATGTAAAGTGTAAACAATTGTTTTTTGAGGCCGGCTATTAAAAACATGTTATTCTACTATCGAACCAATTTAAATAAAATTAAATATGCGTAGCCGCAAACCAAGCAGAGAGCCTAAAGCGGCGCAAATATGAGAACCTCAGCGGAGATCTCATATTTGAACCGTTTGGGGTGGAAACTCTAGGCGCATGGGTCCGGGAGCACATATAAGCTATTTAGTGCTTAAAATATCTAAGAAGCTTGAAGCCACCTGAGACCCTGCAGAGCCGGGAGCTACCTGGCATAGCAGATAACAATTGCCATCCGACGCGGCAATGCCGTCAGCTTGCTGGGCCTAGGGGGAGTTTTTCTTTTTAAAGTTTTACTAGCTGTCCGGGCAAACGTTGTTTTGCCATATAAAGTATTTCGCCTACATCTCAATGTTCGTCCATATTATTTTATTGAAGTGACTAAATAAGTATGTCACCATGGCAACGTCCATCACTATCCCGTCGCACAAACAATGGTCGCCGTCAATTTCGAGTTGTTATAATTTACTATTATTTATTCAACAAATGCACTTATCGATATAAAAAGTAAAATAAATGTTGTCCGATTCTCAACCCTAGCCGATATATTTTTTTTATTAAATAAGGGGGCAAACGAGCAAACGGGTCACCTGATGGTAAGCAACTACTGTCGCCCATGGAAACTCGCAACATCAGAAGAGCTGCAGGTGCGATAGAGCCGATAATGTGCTCGCTAAGATTCACGAAAATGGGTCGAGCCGTTTCAGAGGTGTTGGACCATGCACCCCGTGACACGAGAATTTTACATATATACATATTAAATATTTTAACACCTCCATTGTGGGTATCGCAGACACAATAGATTTTCAATTGTTACGCGGCAGCCGGCTGCCGCTTGGGGATTATTGGGTTAAATCCGGCCAAAGCTACCAAAAATAGTGTGAGAAGACTAATATTATATTTTATCTGTATTACCTACTAGAATAATTATATGTTCCGCGCGGTTACGCCCGCGTAATTTAGGAATTTCACGGAAACCGTACATTTTTCCGCAAAAAGTAGCCTATGTCTCTTTACGTGGACTATTCTTGGTGTATGCCAAATAAAATAAAAAAATACTCCAGTAGTTCTTAGGATAATAAGCAATTTCAAATAATTTCCCCCGTTTTTTTCACATTTTCCTCTATTTCTTCGCTCCTATTAGTCTTAGCGTGATAAAATATAGCTTATAGCCTTTGTCGATAAATGGACTATCTAACACTGAAAGGATTTTTAAAATCGGATCAGTAGTTCCTGAGTTAGTTAGTTAGCGCGTTCAAACAAACAAACAAACTTCCGCTTTATAATATTATTAAGTATAGATGTATTAATTATTATGTAATTGAATTGAATTAAATGAGTACCTTATAATACTGCAAAAATAAAAGAACCTTTTTCCTGTTGAAAGTCAGAATCAGATTATCCGCGAAACCTCCTCCGTGTGGTCTCCAGTACTCACGCGCGGGAATGTCAAAGGCAAATGATTAATTTAAAAAGTTTCCCCGAAGCGGATCTTGTGATAAGCACGTTATTAATTTGATACTTTGTTTACTCCCCCCACCCCTGCCACCTCCCGCGGGGGAGACGGAGACCTCATAATCAATTAAGTATGATCTCTCCTCCGCAGAAGTATCATCCTGCATGTTGAAAAAATGTTGTTGTCGAACCAACAACAGATGACGTTGTGATTTTTTTTAATATTTTCGGCAGTCTTTTTACATTGGAAAATATTCGGATTAAAAATTAACAAAAATAATACAAGGGTGGAAGAAGAAACTATAATATTATTATGATATTCAAAGTATTACCATTCTTCATCTCCCTTTAGGTCGTAGCCTACGACCTAAATTGAGATGAGGAATTAGGCCTACGACTTAGGTATCTCCATGTCCTACGACTCGTAGGACATGGAGATATCTAACCTAAGACAGGAAAACGCGTTATGCTAATGTAAAAGAAATCTCTTTCACTCATAAGGGTTTCTGCCTGAAGCACTTATTCCACCTTACTAAATTTAGACGTCTAAATAATTCAGTAACTAAATTTAGTCAAGCATTTAGTAACTTTCTAAATGCTATTCCACTTGACTAAATTTAGTTACTGAATCATTTAGACGTCTAAATTTAGTAAGGAGGAATAAGTGCGTCTCGTCACTCCCGATTTTAGTACATTAACGTAATTATACCAAATTAACTACCTACTTAACACACTAATTAGTAAGTACTTGACATAAAACCACAAAAAGCATCCAAAGGCACATACAAAGCGCTTAAAAGATAATCCCGTCTCTAGCTCGTTTTCATTTACCTCATCAGCCATCTGCCGCCGATCACGGCTGCTGGCTCCGCAGAATCGAAGATGAGCTCATAATACGCGCTAATGCTCGCCAGTAATTAACGCACCTGCAGGCCGCCGCGCGCGCCGGGGGGTGCCGATTGATGTCACATCGCAAATTACCGCTAATTTTAATTAAGTGCTGTATGCCTTGGGTTTAGCGCGATCCATAGATTGTTCTTTAGCGACTTTTCATACAAACATCGAACGAAAATTCGTTTCCATCAGAAAAGTATACAATTAACTTCAACCTTAAATTATGCCTGGTTTATTTTGTTATTCGGAGTTTTTAGGGTTCCATAGTCAAAATGGCAAAAAACGGAATCCTTATAGATTCGTCATGTCTGTCTGTCTGTCTGTCTGTCTGTCTGTCTGCCTGTCTGCCTGTCTGTCTGTCCGTCCGTATGTCACAGCCACTTTTCTCCGAAACTATAAGAGCTATACTATTGAAACTTGGTAAGTAGATGTAGTCTGTGAACCGCATTAAGATTTTGATACAAAAATGAAAAAATAGTTAAAAATTTTGGGGGTTCCCATAGGTAAAACTGAAACAAAAAAAAATTTTTTTTTCGTCTAACCTATGCGTATAGGGTATCTATGGATAGGTCTTCAAAAATCATATTGAGGTTTCTAATATCATTTTTTTCTAATCTGAATAGTTTGCGAGAGAGACTCTTCCAAAGTGGTAAAATGTGTGTCCGCCCCCTCTAACTTCTAAAGTAGGGGCATGATAATTCTAAAAAAAATATATGATGTACATTATTATAAAAACTACCAACGAAAATTGATTTGAACGAGATCTTACGAGTAGTTTTTTTATACGTCATAAATGGTAAACCTTAATTTAACTTTCATTAAATCAACTAAAACATAAAAAGAAATCAAAAACCTTTTAATTTTATAGAAATTAACCTTATTGCTGCTGCGGAACCCTTCATGGGCGAGTCCAACTCGCACTTGGCCGGCTTAGTGAAAAGATAAACGGCTATATAATAATTATTATTAATAAAAATCGATAGGTTGTTTAAATTATGTTTCGTCAGAATAAGAAAAACTACCACAATCATGACAAAATCTATTTGAATTTCAATTAAGTAACTAAACTCAAATAAGTAAGCATGAATTAGTTAATTAAAGTCATTATGCACTTACTTCGACTGTAAGTTGTCGCTTAACGATAATGAAGAAACCACAAGTCCCCAACACTTTGGCAGGGTTGTCACTTGTCAAATTTTATAACGTGTTATTATGGCCCACCACACATTCCCACCACTGCAACTCCTTTGTCGCCAGGAGTCAGGACCAACAGTTGTAACTGTTAACCAACCACGAAAACCCTTTGATATGATCTCAGAGATGCCCGAGGGACAAGCTAAATCTGTCTTGGGACCCGCAACGAAATTAATCAGAAGAAAGGTAGGAGGAGTAGAAGAAAACCAATTTCCCTCCCCAGAGCAAAGCGGAAGACAGCCGCGCTGTAATGACATTAATTCACATGTAATATGACATCAAATATTTTTTTTTTTATTAGCCTTTGATGTCCCTCTGCTGGGTAAAGGCTTCCCTTTCTTCCATTTTTCTCGCTCCTGCGCCACCGTCGGCTAGCCAGGGTGGTATAATAGATATACACCTTACGCCTATTTCATGTTATGATTGCCACCATGATTGAGTACCTGTTTATATTATAGAACTCCCTCTTGGGCCATTACACCTGTACTTATTGGTCCAACAGTGACCAATGTAACTATATAGAGGCTACATAAGATTCAGTCATTTAACTATATTGCAAATGCAAAAAAACAAAAATCTATACTAATATTATAAATGCGAAAGTGTGTATGTCTACTGTCTGTCACCTCTTTACGTCCAAACAGCTGAATCTATATTATGTATAAGTAATTAATTTCCACAAATGGCGATGAAAATGCTCAGAAAAACAATCTCCTTATAGAACCAAAATATGACGCAGCCCTAATCGAAACTAAGAAACAGTATGGCGGAATAATTTACCAGCTTTACAAAAACCACGTTTGCATAAACGTTTCTTGATAACTTTCTGAAAACGTGAAAGCGGTTGAAAGAAATTATGTCGTTTTTGATTTAGTAAACAGGGGTTTAATTATACACGCGCATAGCTTTAAGAACGGTAGAAATGGCTACGATAGGTGTATATTGTGTGTACAATTAACAATTACTATAGTGAATAGCTACGAAAAGCTCATCGCCCCATTAAAGGAAACTAACAATTTTCCTGAGACTATTTCCGGAGGTAACTGAAAATTTTGTGCTAATACCTGGCTAATACTTAAGTTAATAATATAATATTACATACCCTTCTACCAAATTCTCGTAAACCCTATATGCAGATGAATAAATTGTTAATTGTAATGACTTCATTGACGCGTCTAATGAAGATGTCTGTCTGTATGAGGGTTAAACTCCCTTACAGTAATTAGTATTCAAAATACACATTTTTGTTTAAAATCTTTATTTATGAACTCAAGTGCGAATTTCATCAAGTTAATTGTCAATTTAGATTTATGTTAATTCTCTCGGTTATTCTGGGAATAAAAGGGAAGGTGGCACTAAATTTCAACACCTTGTGATGATCACAAGGTGTTGATTTGAATTGAGGTGAATTTAATGCTGCGGGCCACTTTCCCTTTTCAAAATTTTATTAAATGCAAGACTTTAAAATTTTGATCCATCATGGATCAAAATTCTTGTCTTCATTCTCATCTTGCATTTAACAGTCTTTAATAGTTAAAGGAAGATTGGTTTTCCCATTGGTCTGGAAGCTGCAATCTTTGATTCTATTAGGATTTAAGAGGATCAAGATATTAGATCTTATAGCTGAGGGTCTTCCATTTAATCACAATTTTCCAATTTCTTGTAACTTGCTTCTACGCGAAAGGATATTTTTGATTAGTGTTCTTAATTCTTATAAAAACCCTCGGTACTAGTGGAATGGTTTAAGTTTAATCTTTTGACAAACGTAGTTTACACTTCACACCATTGTTATTGGAACGAGAAATATTTTCGTCGGATTCGGCAAGAAATTGCAATTTCTACGTTACTTCAAGTGTGTGGTGTATTGTGTTGTGGGTCCCACAGACCTGTAGTGGGTGTCGGCTATTGTGGCCCCGCAGACCGCCTGGGCCTGACACGTCATTAGCCACATCGGCAATCGGCATCACCATCTGCTCGTTATTCTGATACCGTGCAGTTTTATTGGTGTTTTCTATCTTGTATATTTCCTAAAAATTGCCAGTTGTTTCGGTCGTTATATTACATATTGGAAACGTGACAGACATAATACAGTGGTCATAGTAAGTATAAGATGCTGCGTAAAGAATTAATTTTAGGCATTGTAGATTATAGGTACTTTTGTTATTATGGTATTATCAATGAATTTATGCACTGCATAATCATACATTCTCTTATTATAAATTAGACCAGGGGTCACCAAATGGCGGATCCGGTCCGGATCGCGGTCCGCATCCGGACCGTCGACCCATTGTGTGCGGACCAAGCATGTTCGAAGATGAACTTCGTAAAAAAAATTAATTTCGGTCTCGACCTACGTCTCAACATACTGATATGAACATGTAGCAACAAAAATTTACACTTTTCTCATTGATACAAATACTTTTGTAATTTCCGTAATTACATTTGTTTGATTATTTTTTAATGTGCGGACCGCGAAGGTCATTTTATTTCTTAAAACGGACCCCGAGGGAAACTAATTGGTGACCCCTGAATTAGACCATATAATTTTAGACCATACTCTCCTGATAGACTCCTTTTGTCAATTAAGTTACGACTATAAGCGAGAACTGAGAAGCAATAATATTTATCTGGCAAAATAATCATACAAGTAATACAGCTAACAAGAGGCTTTCAGTGTCAATATCCTCTTAAAGAAGCCTCACAGCTCACACATACCGCATAATTTGTGGTTCTGAATGGGAGAATTAGGAGCAGATTGTATGTGGCGTCTGGCGACTATGTCGACTAACGAGATACCAATCATAGGACATAATATTATATTCAATGAGTAGTAACAATAGCTCAGACCGGAGATTGATTAATAGGGACTATTTTAAGGGGTTTTCAAACTTTTGCCTCATAAGGCTCACTTTGAAAATCACAAATTTCGATTTCTAGATGGCTTTAGCTATCTCTAATTTAAGTTTTAACTCAGTAAATATGCGCTAGCCTTCTAGATACTTCATTTTTGAGCATCAACTTTAGTTTCAGCAACTAATATATATTCCGTGGTTTCAGTAACATACTGAACTGTATTCAATTTCGGTGACAGCACCAACAGCACCGTCAGAGATATTTATTTATTTCATAGGCAGATGGCATACTTACTTGAACCATAGAGGTTCGAACCTCTATGGTTCGAACTTATTATAATAATATCAAGCCCAGCCGCCTCCGTGGTCTAGTGGTTCAGAGCGTGGCTCTTGACTCGGAGGTCGTGGATTTGATTACCGCGTTGGAAACATGTTATTTCCAAGTTTGGTTGTGGTTAGGACAATGCAGGCTGATCACCTGATTGTCTGACATGTAAGATGAACCATGCGTCGGATGGGCATGTAAAAAGTCGGTCCTGAGCCATCTCTCGCCGGTCGTGTCGGTCGTCCGCATGGAGCGATATATTATAATAGCTTCATGGTCGTCCGTCCCACTGTATTATGAGAGTAAAAGGAATAGAGAGTGCTCTTGTGTGCTGCGCACACACTTGGGCACTATAAAATTACTCCTGTGTAACTGGCCTGGTTCAATGGAACCCGCCACCGTCACTGAAACCGGTGTGGGAGTTATTATTTTATTTATTTAATTCTCTGACAGTTTTTCATAATTTAGGCTTCGTTTCTTAAGACATTTTAGTATCACGATTGTTTCAACTGATACTGTCTGTGCAAGAGCTCGACGGATGCAAATCGTTTAACCTAAATAACCGGCAAAAAATCGGAGCATCTGATTAATCACCGTCTTGGCGTCCCCGGCCGCGCCGTCACCCCGTGCTGCCATTAATCGTGTGGTGTTGCCATGTTTAAGAGAATTTTCTTCGTGCTTTGTGTAAACCCTCAAGACATTTCGTCAATAACTAGTTTCATTTAGGAGCTTTGTCGAAGAATGAGTACCTCCAAATTCTAAAAATAAGAGTTTTGATTTATGATGATTACCTACAACAGTGGCAATATCAGACTTGTCGTCAAATTGGGAAAAAGGTAGCTAAATGATTATTACTTACCATATTTTATTACGATTTACTTAGTTTTTTTATTCGTAGGGTTTACTACATTTTTACTGCCATAATTTCCATCCATATCGCTATTTATAGCGAATATTATCACACTAATCGCGTTTGGCAACACTGTCGGGTGACGGGTGTTGCCATCATTAATCATGTCGTCAGCCCGCCACCGCCACGATTGTGTTTAACCATCCCTGAGTGATTACCTGCTCCTGCTCGGCGGCGAGATATGTGACTGAATTTACCAAGAATTTTTAAACGGATATTTCGAGATGAATATGTAGTTAATTGGGAAAATTCATAGATGGATTGAAGAATAAATAGATTAATTTAAGGAAAGCATAACTGTTCCTTACTTTTTACCCTCCCACTCTTAGATCGCCTCTATTTATTTAAGAATCTACAGCGGTAGCCATCCACCCTTTGATAATATTACCTATGATGTCAAACAGTGCAAGGATAAAGGAACAGGCTAAATATTCGTACTTTACTTTTGTGCAGTACCATTAATTGTAGTATCATATTGAACCTCCATAAAATATAGTCCGAAATCCGAAACTTATCTTACCTATCCCTATTACCTTCACAGATTTAAACTTCCGATAACTCCATCATCCATGTACACTAATTTATGTTTGGCTGATGGGTTGCGAGTTTGAAAATACTTTAAACTTTTCAATTAATAAGGGAAATTGACTTTCAATTTAAAACCTCTAAACCGCGATGCAAAATCATTAATCCTTGATAAGCCCAAACGACGATAAATCTCATCGACCGCACCTGACAGCCATCCAGCAGGCAGCAGACAACCGCCAAACAGAGCACAATCAATAACGGCACATCATCACTCAAGTGTCCGCAATCCCAACTCATTACAACTTGTGCCAACTAATGAACGAAACTTATCGACATACCTACAAGACAAATTTCTTTGAGGGTGATTATTTCTTTTATTTTCTCTTCGCACATCATTCGCATATTCTAATTATTATTTATTATCATTCGAGATAACATTTCTTTGACGTAGCACCTCCATCGTAATTCGTGGGTATTGCAGACACAATAGATTTTCAATTGAATATGCGACACCCGGCTGCCGCTTGCTCAATGACATGTTGCAGACCAGCGGCATTCATTGCTATGCGGATGACAGTACAGGTGATGCTGTATATACCGACTCCCCCAGTATTTCTCGGCAAAATGTCACTGAGAGTCGAAACGAACTTGTGTCTAAGGTGGAGAATTCATTGGAGAAGGTCTCTGAATGGGGTAGACGTAACTTGGTCCAATTCAACCCCGCCAAGACACAAGTCTGCGCGTTCACCACTAAAAAGTCACCAATAGTCGTATATCCTCGTTTCGATGACACATCTTTAACCATCTCCCCTAGCATTGAGATACTCAAGGCGTCAACATATCGAGCGAAGTCCAGTTCCGATATAATCTAGATTCTAGAGGGTAAGGCCAAATTAGCCTCGAAGAAGCTTGGTGTTCTTAACAGAGCGAGACAGTACTTCAGTCCGGACCAACGCCTACAACTCTACAAGGCGCAGGTTCGGCCTTATATGGAATATTGTTCTCATCTCTGGGCAGGGGCGCCAAAATACCAACTGCTACCTCTGGATCGTATCCAACGAAGGGCCGCTCGAATTGTTGACTGCCATAGTGTTTCAAACAGCTTGGACCCCTTGGAATTACGCCGAGATGTGGCTTCACTCTGCATCCTCTATCGGTCGTATCACGGGGAGTGCTCTGAGGAGTTGTTCGGAATCATACCACCTGCAACTTTTCGCCATCGTCCCACGCGAAAAACATACCATCCTCATCACCTTGATGAGTGGCAGTCTTCCACAGTGCGTTTTTCGCGTAACTTTCTGCCGCGCACTGTAAAACTCTGGAACGAACTGTCACCAGCAGTATTTCCGGACCTATACGACCTTCAAGAAAAGAGTGTATTCTCTCTTAAAAGGCCGGCAACGCACCTGCAGCTCTTCTGATGTTGCGAGTGTCCATGGGCGACGGTAGTTGCTTAGCATCAGGTGACCCGTTTGCTCGTTTGCCCCCTTATTTAATAAAAAAAGGGGATTTGGTCTCCGGTAAACTCACTCACTCGGCGAAACACAGCGCAAGCTGTTTCACGCTGGTTTTTTGTGAGAACGTGGTATTTCTCCGGTCGAGCCGGCCGGATCGTGCCGAAGCATGGCTCTCCCACGTACCAATCTCCCACGAACTAACAAATTACTAAATATACCTACCTACAACTAGAGATTGCAATCCGGATACTTCGAAATCCGAAAAATCCGGATAATCCGGATTTTTTGGACCTTTGAAAAATCCGGATTTTTGTTTTTCAAAATCCGGATTTCCGGTTTTTTTCGAATAGTAGATAAAATTATGAAAAAAAAGCTTTTACGTAATATAAAATTAATTTAAATGTATCGTGTAATATCCGACATACAAATTCACATTTGATTAAAGGCGCTATCACAACTTTGCATGGTCTACACGTAACAAAGTCAGAATTTCGTATGTCTAACATTGCATTGTGTAGTTATTTGGTGGTTGTAATTATATTTCTTTACATTTTATCATTTATTTTTATTTAAAAGAAATAATGACATATTTTAATTTCTTAAATGATTGCTAGTCATTTTACTATCTTATTAATTGTTATGTTTTCTAAATACTTATATGAGAATATAAATGCAATGATGATAATTATTTTTACAATTATTTTAGAACATTTTAGTATTAAATACAGTTTTTTCTATAAAATATGTACCTAACGAATGCCGATTTGTGATTTTGTCTTATTAAATAAAGCCATATATAGTAAGTTTATAATATAACTAAATGTTGATTTAAAGTATAATATTCTGTGCAATAGCCTAAATATAAATATACTATCCAACTGCTGGGCGAAGTAATGAGTTGACTAGTAAGAAAAGAAAATAGGCTCCTTGCAAAAAGCCTAACTGGACATTGTAAACTCAACAAGCACCTTCACAGAATAATAGGTGTTAATAGCATTACGACCTGCAGATTCTGTAATACACCTATTCACCTTCTAATTGATTCTACCGCTCTACTACAGAGCAAAAACTCTCCTAATTTACTAAGGAAGAAATTTGTGGCACCAATCCTAATCACATAGTTAAATTTATGAGCAGCACTAGGTTGGGGACGGTACGCTAATACGAAGGAGTCAAAATAGATCCTCAAAGATAAATTAACGTCAGAATTGTAGTGATCTGCAGGAAAAAATACCTCCGGAGCATAGCGCTATCTTTTCTTAGGCCTAGATACCCACTCAGTCGATATCCAGCATGTATGCGGATAGCGTCACCAGCCCAATGCCACTTTAGCTTGGCCGTCTTGATTCCTACGTCTGTGATTCTAGTTTGGGAGCACATTATATTTTTTTGATTTGTTGAGATTTGAGCTCTATTGCTGTCTGGCAGACTCTGAGTTGGAACTTTTGTAAATCGTAAATCAGTCAATCAGTTTGCGCATCGTTGGTTACGACGAGCGAAATACATAGCGAGTCTGCGCTTCAGTGAGATTGGTAAGTCAACATTCTTCAAGGACCAGTTTTTCTGCCTTTCTGTTGTCATAAGAAGCTAATTGGTCCAAGTACAGCTACTCGTTGACATAGTGAATTCCTTGCTCGTCTACTTCAACCCTACGTCTCGTACTGTTGATAATTGTTCTTGTCTTTGACCTATTTTTTGTATGTTCCACCTCTAGGCTTACAGATCTTGGAACATAATTTGATGATGTGCGGCTGACGGTGTAAAAATGACGAAGGGGTTGATAAAGCGGAGATTGCTTAGGATTGTCTCGTTGACGAAAATTTCACATTTTTAAATATTTTTAAATATGTAGTTGGAAAAATCTGGGTATTTTAAAGTTTTTTTTTTTATTATTTATAAAATTGAAAGGTTTTTTTTATTAAAGAAGGCAGGTCGCTACTCGCTATAGCCCTGACGTCACTGCAACCCATGAGGATCTATTGTGACTCCTTCGCACTAGAGAATCATCCCCAACCCAATACTGCTCATAAATTGAACGATATAGTTGGGGTTGGTGCTACGAATTTCCTCTGTGGATGAGTATTCGTGGCGACCAACTACTACTATAGACTACTACCACAGAGCAGGAACAGGTGCCTGTTCCTGCTCTGTAGTAGAGGACAGTCGAGGAGAAGGTGAATAGGTGTTTCATCCTCCTCCTCACAGAATCTGCAAGTCGTTATGCTACAAATACCCATTCTGTTTAGGTGTTTATTGAGCTTGCAGTGCCCAGTAATTAGGCTTCTGGTAAGGATTGGTTCCTACCCAAGGTGAGCACTAATTCTGATAATTTCTTAAAATTGAAAGTACCAGATACTGTTATTTTAATCTCTTGATTTTTTACACTTATCTTGCTTTGTATCTTAGCGTTTTTTTAAAGAAAAATGCTAATTTTTAAGATGTTTTATTTTGCACTTTTAAAATTAATGTTAAATAAAGAAATAATAAGAAAATAACTCACATTTAAAGCTGTTTATCAAAAATATTTAAACAATTACAAAAAATCCGGATTATCCGGATAATCCGGATTTGAGGATGAAAAAATCCGTAAATCCGGATTTTTCTAAAAATCCGTTTTTTGCAATCCCTACCTACAACACGCAAAAAGTAACTTGTCACCCGTTTGACCAGAACAAAGTAGGTAAACTACTTAGTACTTACCTTATCTTGCGCGTGTTTTTCTAGTACTTAATACGTAATATTATTATAAAGATATTTCAACGAAACTTAATCACCGCTAACTGCATAAGAACTCGTCAGAGTTCGCCAAGTTTTCAGACGGACAAGTTAGTCGTAAGCGATCGCACAATACCCAACTCTCGACACCCAGTGCAGGGTCCGCCTACAACTTCGATTTGATTGGCGAACAATAAAATATTATATTTCACGCGGTACTTATAATTACTTTTAAAACTAATGTATAATTTATTGTGCCTTATATTTTTGTTTGTCTTGACACGACGTTTTGGAAACTTTTCTGCGTCCATTATTGTGAATTGTCTATAAAATATTTGTCTGTCTGATTGTCTTTTGACTGTCTGTTACCAGTTAGCAGTTACCTCCTCAATTAAACCGATCAACCAAATGAATTGAATGGTTGGTTTGGTATTTTCGTAATATTATGTCATTCCCGACTTATTTCTGAAGAAAAAAGTTTTGTGCATCTACTTTTAACTTAATATATCTACGTATCATTTTTTTATATTTTCCCGCAGATGCAAGAGTTTTCAGAACACAAAGCGCGGGGAGCTGTGCCGCATCCCCGGCTGTACGGTGTCGCCATCTGTCGGCGCGCACCCCACACCTATACGCATGCCGCACGTCCAGCCAGAGACGTTTCGACTGTTCGTGCAGTACGTCTACACGGGAAAAGTAAATTAAATTATTATTTTTAGACATTGAACAGTATATTGTGGTTGGTACAACTAATATAATATATATTCTGTGATTGTGGTACTAAAGTGCATGCAAGCGTCATCTAGCGTTCGCTTGTCGCAACAGTTAGTTTTTCAATTAGTACGTAGATGGCGCTTCTTGAGGTTGAACTTATAAACTTTTCTAAAATTGCTTTTTTTAAATCTAAATCTGAAAAAAAAAATAGTGCACAAATGTTATTTGTTTAAATGCGTATGCTACATGTTTTTTGTCTTTTCATAGCTTTTACTCCAAGATTCGGGAGTTTTCGAGATGATGACGTTAGCGGCCGATCTAGGCGTTGAAGACCTACGCGCGGCTTGTGAAGACCATGTCACGTCTACGTTGAGTGTGGAAAGCGCTTGTACTTTATTAGCGGCTGCGATAGAAATACAGGATAGACCAGGTTAGTTACCTATCGAAAAAGTATCAAAATTAGCTTCCAATATTCATCGGCGATGGTGGTGTAATGGTCAGCATAGTTGCCTTCCAAGCAGTTGATCCGGGTTCGATTCCCGGCCATCGCACACTTTTTGTCCTTACAATATAAATTAGTTTGAAAAACATACTTTGTAAGAATTGTAAGTTTTTAAACTTTTTAGAAATTGCAACTGTTTTTTTACAAAATATTTCAAAAATGCTAATTTTAAATGTTCAATAACTCTGGCCGCGGAGGTGATGATGAAAATATAATACGAAAAAAGGAGATACGATAATCTAATAAAATTTACGGATACATAATGGTGATAATATACTAGTCTAATAAAACTCAAAGGTGACCAAGGTGACTGACTGACATGGTGATCTATCAACGCACAGCCCATACCACTGGATGGATCGGGCTGAAATTTGGCATGCAGGTAGATGATATTATGACGTAGGCATCCGCTAAGAAAGGATTTTTATTAATTCTACCCCTAAGGGGATAAAATAGGGGATGAAAGATTGTATATAATAATACTTCTTAATGCGAGCGAAGCCGCGGGCAAAAGCTAGTAATATATAAAACCAATTAAAATAATATGCACTGAAAGTGCCAAAAATATTATATGTATTTTTATTGCTTTGTCAATATCTGTGTTGCACCGTGCACGGTGCACCTCACACCTGTCGTATTGTAAAACTTTGCCACTACTCTTCTATAAAAAAGTAATTTCACTATGACCATTGACCAAATTGGACCAAAGACAATAAAATATTGAAAGTGACACTAGCAAGTTAATGCTGCCAGTTAATATTTTTTGCATTCGATAGGGAAAAACTACGTTTAACGTCAATTAGTAATGCTTAGAGAGGATCTTTG
Source organism: Lysandra bellargus (assembly GCA_905333045.1). Taxonomy (NCBI): domain Eukaryota; kingdom Metazoa; phylum Arthropoda; class Insecta; order Lepidoptera; family Lycaenidae; genus Lysandra; species Lysandra bellargus. The sequence continues at coordinate 8,412,543 of HG995359.1, forward strand.
TTTAGTAAAATTCGGTACTGTTAGGACTACCAAAAATACTAGCTTAATATGTTTTACTTGAGAATATAAAACACGTCGCGTCGTCATACCTAATCACTACAAATAACTCGACCTGTAAAATTGTCTTTGGTGTATTAGGGAAGTTTTGTTTTTAATTTTTGGCAACACCATCTTTCCATCCGCAAACGCTGACGCTTTTGGACGCCGGCTTTATTTTTCAATTTTAGTGATTAATTTGTTACCAGTGGAAGTATAAATCCTAAAAATGGCTTACAAAGGACCACCGAAAGTACAAAAGGTTATGGTACAACCCATTAACCTCATATTCAGGTATCTACAGAACCGAAGCCGTGTGCAAGTTTGGCTTTACGAAAACGTTAATTTGCGGATCGAGGGTCACATTGTTGGTTTCGACGAATACATGAACATTGTCCTGGACGAAGCCGAGGAAGTTCATATGAAAACGAAGAACCGAAAACAAATTGGCCGCATTATGATGAAAGGAGACAATATTACATTGATTCAGAACGTCAATCCGACGGCGACAACTAACTAGGTTATAATTGTAAAAATTTTAAGAACATTCCTAGTTTTAAGTTTGAACCTAACCGTGAAGTGCTCCACAGCAAATATTATAATTTTCGTATTTGTCATTAAACTAAGGCTCATAAAATTGTGTTTTATTATAACCTGAGTAACTTATTTTACAGGCAAGTAAACATATTTGATTGATAATATGTAAGTATAATTTATTTTCTTTATAGTGTCTTAACGTAAATAAATTTACCGTTTCCACCAACCGCCCCCTAACACTCAGTGTCTCCTAGCAGCCATTGAGTGCGCCTATCTTGAAGATTGCTAGGTGAAACCTAGTGTTCGAGGGCAGTTAGTGGTAAAGATAAGAGTAGTAAAGACATATTTTTTATTTTTAATGAATTCCTAATACGACCTGCCGGGCTAGCACGGCCACCAATAGAAATGCGAAAGTATGGACAAAATGTGAGGTGTAGTTCTGATCTTTTTTCGTTCTGAAAAATCCAATTAAAATGCCACTTTATGACAGACTATAGTCCTAAAAATTCAAATAATATCATACTTTATGACATATATTAGAGTCTGTCATAAAGTGGCATTTTAATTGAACTTTTGTCGGTTGTGATTAGCCGCGGTAAAGATCGGAATGGACCTGCTAGCTTACTAAAAAATGCTAAATTACTTTATTTAAAAGTAATTTTACCCCAAAAAATAGCATAATAGCAAAAAAGAGCCCTCAATTACGCTGGCACATTCAAGAAATGTAGAATCATGATAACACATAATGTAATAGAATTAAATCTTACCTTTTTACTTGAGTGTCTTATGGTTCTGTTGCTAAATCATCTAAAACAATAAAACATTATTTCATTATTCGTGCTGCTAACTCCGACCAACTACGTAGTTGAACCAGTAATCTCTATGTTCCAGGAGGTAAAAGCGCATCATCATTTTTGGAAAGGTGTATATCGTTCATCGGAGACAATGCTGCTGAATGTGTGAAGACCAATGCTTTTCTAAACCTACCCAAGGATGCCCTCATCAAACTTATATCATCAGATTTTGTAAGTGAATCATTATCTGTTATGCCATAAATCTTGTCTATTAGAACTGAGTCCATAATATTTAAAAAATTTGATCTTAAATCTTTCTTTTATGTCGGAGTTTGTATTTAATGGAAAATCAACTTAGCGTCTTTTCAGAGTTACTTTGGCTTATCTTTGGTATATAGTTCCTGTCTAAGTTAAAATTATTATAATTATACACTCTGAATGTACTCTGTAAAAGTACCTACTTGAATTTAAGTTTTAGTTTTTTAATCTTAGGCACTAGTAAAACTTACAGCAAAGTTCAGCCTACCAGATACTACACCTCATTAACATTAATATATTTAGCAGTTAAAAAATTATAAGTAACATTTTAGCAGTATAAAAACAAAGTGTAGATCCCATTTACAACTTTTTAACTGAGATACAGTTTGTCATAAAGTTTAAATGAAGTTTTAGCAAACCTTCATTTATGGCTCCCAACTTGGAAGCATGCATGATGAACAGAATCTTCATATCTATATATCTATACTTTGTGATGTGATAATCAGTCACAGTCTCAGTAGCCACTAGCCAGTAGGTCATTGTACTTTGCTATAGCTAAATGCTAATACATTGATCAATGAATAAAGGCTACCTATATATAATTATGTTGTAGCAGCTACTGCAACTTAGAACAATGTATTAGTATAGTATAGTACCTATAAACATGTAAACCAAATAATAAATATTTCATAATATTTCATCATATATAAAATAAATAGGTACCTAATAAATAATATTACATCAGATTTAGACTACGTCGCAAATTCTATTTTGTACGACTTTTTCGTGCAGATTTTGGGCGAAATAATTTTTCATTATTGGCGACATCGGCCGTACGCAGTAACACTCGTAATCTGTGGTCGTCATCTATATAAGGTGAGGCCGTAAAATATTGTCAGTCAGTGAGTTGAATATAATATAGCTGGTAACAGTCGCGCGTGAAGTACGTAACTAGTACTAGTACCGATATTAATTGTTATTGCGGAGTTAATATTCTTGTACTTGCGGTAGTGAATTGTATAGTAACTAACTATTGTAAAGTAATTTCAAATCGTTTAGACAATTAGTTTGATTGAATGTACAAAAACATAAAGTGTAAATAGGTGAATAAACTAAGTGGTTCCGTATCCTGCATTTCATTTTTGGACCTATAACTGAACAAGTACCTTACAATGTAAATAAAAATGTATTAAAATTTTGTAAGTCTCGCTAAAACTTTTTTTTTTCGACGTGCGAATGGCAAACTGTGCGGACGTGTATTTAGCTGCCTCTCTAATAGTCAAATCAAGTTTTCTTCAATTATAAATCCTTACGAGCAGTTAATAAGGTGTAAATCACAAAAAAGTGTCGCGTGTGCTCACGACCAAGTGATTTTAACGGAGGACAAGGAGGCTCCCTTCACCCCCTCGGGTAAAAAGGACATAAATATATTTTTCATCTCGCTTGCGTGATAGACCAGTGCGCGCGCGCCTCCGTAGACACCCGAGTACGAGCGATCGACCGTGACGTCACCCTTGGTGCGTGGTACAAGTCATGAACGCCAGACACTCGCCTCCTGAAAAAAGCAACTCATATTCTAACCTATCAGCAAGTAGCAACAAGTACTGAGTTTATGATGGAGGAGCATATTACCCATAGAAAACGCAAGCAGCCTGAACATAATTGTAACTGTAATTGTTCGAACGACATTCAAGACTTACGTAAAGATATCATGGGAATGTTAAAACAATTTACAGAAGCGCAGGAAACAACTATGAACCTTATGCGCGATAACATAGTCGAAATGAAAACCCAGTTGAAAGATATTAAAGAAGCCACGGCAAACCTAAGCAGTGAATAAACATCAATAAAAAACCAATTGTCAGAACTGACTGATAAAGTAACCATCACCGATAATAAGATCCAGACACTTGAGAACGAATACTCACTTATGAAAAACAAAACATCTGGTTTGGAAGATCACATCATGCAGGAAATCCAAGACCGTGCATCGAGGGAAAAAAATATTATCATTTTAGGTATACCAGAAGGAAATGTGGCAAACAGTGAAGAAGGGCGCTCTCGTGACACTAACGAAGTCTTAAAAATTATTAATAATGTCGTCAGCGACTGCCCCAAACCTACAAAAATATTCCGAATTGGTAAATATGTCCCAGGAAAAAATCGAAATATTAAAGTCTGTTTTGAATTGCCACAAACGGTGAAATTGCTGTTACGTAATAAAGATAAAATTAAGAAAGACATTAAGATCTTCTCAGACCAAACGCCAGCACATCAGAACTACATCAAGAATCTTAGGAATGAATTAGATAAAAGAATTGCTAATGGAGAACAAAACATCACTATCAAATATATAAAAGGTTTCCCAAAAATTGTACCATATATAAAAAACTAGCAACCAATGATCGTAAGACCTCCACAAGCATTGGTAAAACACAACACAAAATTGCTACTTACCAAGTACTAAATAGTTACCAAGACATTACCTTCACTAAATCTTGTATTAACTTGTATTAAGCCAATGTCAGAACTCAGAAGCATATGCAAGCCTGGTAAATTCGATGAATTGACACACATACATGCACAGTTTTCCCAAAGGATTGAATGATGCTTCAATCCTTTGGGAAAACTGTGCATGTAATACTATTAGCTGAAACATGGATCAGATCTGAAGATCAAGCTAAACAATTCAACCTACAAAACTACTTACACTACTTTAACCTAAGATCAGGGACAATAATCTCAAACATTATTTAGTTACTGCATCCTATGTTGGTGGGAATAATTACTTAAGTGTCCAGCTAACAAAATATGCACTGAATATTGGAGTAGTTTACAAGCCTGGCCATACAAATGTAATTGACTTTCTACAATCATATGAAGAACAGCTACTAAAAATGAAACGCACCATAATATTTGGCGATACAAACATAGATCTACTTAACTCCGACGCTCCTACCAACCGCTATAAGACAACACTAACTCAATCCGGATATAAGCTAATTAATAAAATAGATCCAAAATTTTGCACCAGAGAAACTGCTACTACCCGCACCATCATTGATCACGTCTCTACTAACCTAAAAGAAAATAACTTTCATATGGCAATTATTGACTCCTCTTTGTCAGACCACAAAAATATTTATCTAGAACTGAGAAGAGAAGATCCTCCAGTAATTCAGAGAATCCAATTCGAAATGATCGACTTTCAAAATTTGCAAGAAATGGTAAAAGCCAATAAATCTGAAATGAACAACTTTGAACAGCTTAACGATTACATTATGGAAATGATAAATAAGAACAAAAGACAAAAAACTAAAATATTAAATCCCCCACGAAAAGAATGGATAAACAGAGAATTAATAAAAGGAATAAACGAAAGAAACACATTATGACACAAACTAAAGCAAGATCCAACAAACAACTAGAAAGAGAATTTAAAACTAAAAGACATAGCTTAACACAACAAATTAAAAACACAAAAGAAACTTACTTCCAAGGCGAATTTAAAAAATACACGAAGAAACCCAAAAAAATGTGGAATCTTATAAAAACATTGTCTAATAACAATACTGTTAACTGCTGTGCTCCACCGAACCTCAAAACTGAAAATGGACACGGGATTTCGGACCCATTTCAAATATGTGAAACCTTTAATGACTTTTTCACAAATATAGGCACTCACTTAGCTAACCAAATACCGACTGAATTCCAGAATGATACTACTCACACATTACCGAGGCTTGATCCTGATATGTCCCAAGCCTCAATGTTTCAATTTGAACCATGCACTACCGATGAAATCACCAAAATTATTTATGATTTAGATTCTAGCACAAGTGTTGGTCTGGACGGAATCAGTATCAAGGCTCTGAAATGCATAAAAATTATATAATCTTAAACCTAACCAACTGCCTAAACCTTCTCCTAGCTGAAGGAATATTTCAAGAAAACTTAAAAATAGCCAAAGTAACCCCAATACACAAATCTGGTTCGAAGTCTCATCCTGGAAATTATCGCCCGATATCTGTTCTTCCCACATTATCCAAAATTCTAGAGAAAATAATTTACAAAAGACTAAACGACTACTTTATAAAAATCAAATTTATATCCGACAAACAATACGGATTTCGATCCAAATCTAACACATTGGGAGCTACAATTGATGTCATAACCAAAATAAGAACAGCAATTGATCAAAAGCAAGTAGCCTTAGGAGTATTTATAGACCTAAAAAAAGCTTTCGACACTGTCAGCCATCGTCTTCTACTCAAAAAGCTCAAGCACATTGGGATCTCGGGAACAGTCTACAAAATGATTGTGTCATACCTGAGCAATCGATTCCAAATTGTTAAAATCGGACCGACAAAGAGTAACCCCAAATTAGTCACTTGCAGAGTGCCTTAGGGCTCCATTTTGGGTCCGTTGCTTTTCTTGGTATACATAAATAATGTGTACCAAGCTGGTTTGCAAGGTCAACTATCCCTCTATGCAGATGACACATGTATATTTTATTTTGGTAATAATTTAGTTAATATAATGAGGCAAGCACAGAGAGACCTAAACATTATAAGCAAATGGTTTAACTATAACCTTCTTACCATTAATGTTGCTAAGACATCGTATATAATCTTTAGCGCTAAAAACAAATAAATTCCTAAAAACCTAACATTATCTACATAAACGGGGATATCTTACAAAGAAAAAATCAGGAAAAATACCTCGGATTAATACTCGATAACAATCTAAGCTGGATCGCGCATTTAACTCACATTAAAAATAAACTTTTATCTTTAATAGGCCGGCTCCATCAAATAATCTGATGCATCCCAAAAAATGCCAGAATCTCAATTTACAATGCCCTAGTGAAACCACATTTACTTTATCTAGTCTAGTCTATATAGGGCACCGCTGCTAAGACAAATATAAAACCATTCAAGTTCTTCAAAACAAAATTATAAAAGTCTTATACAACTACAATTACCTAACTCCATCAGACACTATTTATAAAGAAACTTAACTTTTAACTATCTCTCAACTATTCACATACCAAACGTGTATCCTTGTTTACAAAATAAAACACCAACTAATACACACACAACTTACATTTACAACAAAAAAACAAACAAACACGACGTACATTACGCGACGAGCAAGTAACATTGTATTACCTTGTACGCTTGTATACGAACCAATTTCGGTAAAAACAACATTACTTATAAGGGAGCACAGCTGTTTAACAAACTACCAAAATCTGTAAAAGAAGCGAAATCTTTGAATACTTTTAAACGATTATTAAGCAATTACATTAATGATAACTAAATCCTCAACTTTATTATAATAATTATTCAAATATAACCAATGATAGCGTTTTGTACTTGGACCACCACCCAAGATGTACAGCAAAGACATTCGCTTCTTAATAATTATTATGTTTTTTTATCTACCCGCACTGTCGAAATTTAAAAACGTAATATTTTATTGTTCTCATGTAAGTGACGAATGTCTTAATACTTCAGTCGGAATTTCCAGGAATTGCTATTGTATTCTATTGTTGTCGCGATCACCGGTGCTCGCGCGGGGCCTGAAGGATTAATGGGAAATAAAGATCTTTAAACCGAAAACTCGAGAACGGCTGAATAGATGTGGCTAATTTTAGTCTTGAAATATTCATGGATGTCCAGGGAAGGTATAAACCTTCCCTGGACAATATAAATTAGGAGGGAATTTGCAAACACAACCTTCATCTATCCTTTATGATAATTTATGCTTAACCTATTCCAGCTATGCCTGGAGGAGGAGGAGGTGTGGCGGTGCGCGCTGGCGTGGGCGAAGCAGCGTGCTGGCGTGACCCAGCCCACCGCGCACTGGACGGGCGAGGAGCGCGCGCGCGTTTGTCACCATCTAGCGCCGCTTATGACGCACGTGCGCCTGCTGCTCATAGGTGAGTTCAATTTCTAAGACACGGTCAGTCTTACATCAGATCAGTGCAACAGTCTGATCCAGACTGACGGGAGAATGGTCGTGTCGTGGTCAGACTGATCATTTTATATTATCTTTCCGGTCATCATTCTGCCGCCATTCTCAGACTGATTGACTAAACTGATAGCAGACTGACCGTGTAAAGCTAGAAAGGAATTATCGGACGCATCCATAAGTCGCGGCTGAAGCATGCGGCTTAACAATGTGCACGGCTCATCCGCGGACATCAAAGACATTCAAATTCAAATCATATTTTAATTTTGCAATTGTAGGTTACAAAAGATGTCACTACTTATCTACAATTAGCCGTTTAAGGGGCCGGGCTACCCTCGAAATTCTCATACATACGTAATACCAAAATCATTTTGTCATACGAAAATATTTAACATGTTTAAGTTATTTTCCAGCTTAAAATAGTAATTACCTAGGTTCCTGAACAAAAATTAACTTCAAAATATTTAAACACTAAAAAAAATTTTTTTGTGTATAAATTTTTTTTACTAAATTTACTACTAAATATTTAAACACTAAAATAGAGTAAAACGCTAAAAAATATATAAATAAATAGTAAATTTACTACAAAATATTTTAATACTAAAAAATATTTTTTAGAGTTGAAATATTTTGTAGTAAATTTAATATTTATTTATATATTTTTAGTGTTTTACTGTATTTTTTAGTGTTTAAATATTTTGAAGTTAATTTTTGTACAGGAACCTAGGTAATTACTATTTTAAGCTGAAAAATAACTCAAACATGTTAAATATTTTCGTATGAGAAAATGATTTTGGTATTACGTATGTATGAGAATTTCGAGGGTAACCCGGGCTCTTGAGGCGTGCAATAATAATAAGTCATAATATTTTATCAAACTTAATCTAACAATTATTATTTTAATTTTATGCACAGGTGTTAATACCAATATCAAAACATTAATGGTCCTTTTCACTATTACTAGCTGACCCGATGAACTTTCTATAACTTCCTTCCTAATATAAACATTCCGTGAAGACCCAAATTAGTCGAATTAACCCGATCTTGAGTTTTAGCCAGACTAACAAAATGTAATATTAATATTTATTTATACAGATTATGTCTCTTTTTCGTTTAAATATGCTTTTAAAGTGTACATTTACTTATTAAGTGGTTCTTTAATTTATATTTGTTGTATATTTTTATTGTATTTTATTGTATATTTTGGGTGCCATACAAACTATACTTTTTATTTTAAATTCGGATGTAGCTTGTATTGCTAACAGTTTATCTTTATATCTAGCCGAGGAACATGTTTCGTATTTCTCTAGATTTTTCCTTACATACAAAGCACATTCATAAATATACATTGATGATACTGTTATTATGCTTAAATTAATGAACTTTGGTTTACCTAACCTACATGTCAATTGCAGACGTCCACAGATGCAAAAACATCCTGCCAGCCAAATTCTGTTCGGACATCCGAACAGAATCAAGGTCTACATGTCAATTGCAGACGTCCACAGATGCAAAAACATCCTGCCAGCCAGATTCTGTTAGGACATCCGAACAGAATCAAGGTTGCTTATGTCAGACAATGTGTACAGTTTACGGCCGTTCCCAATATTCAATCTATCTCTGGTTTGACATACGACCGATCGCATCTAACATTGAATTGACTTCATTGAGATACTATACACTAGGAGAGAGCCTTATATCGGTGTATAAGCGTCAAAAGCGTGTAATGTTTTACCCTTCTTACTAGGACATAACAAAGGAGTCGGTCTGCAGATTTCATGTAATAAAAGTGTTAACTACATCTCAATGGTTATCAAAGGTTTTTAGTGAACATTTTATACCAGATATTATTGAGTTTTGTGGTTCCGCTAAATAATAAACATACTTTATCTATGATTGACTTATAATAATATATGTCTCTAATGTATAATGAGAGCTATTCCTACCTCTAGTAGGGCAAAACCAGAGATAGATCAAATATTGGGAACAGCCGTTAGAGTATTTTGTATTGATCAGATAGAAACAAGCCGCATCCGATGAAAACGTCCGCGGACGTTCGTCCGATAATTTGTTCCCAGCTTAAACCTAGTCTAAGCTAAGGACGGATGTATGAGTATGATGGTATAAGGCCCCGTGCGAGTTACGCCGGTTCTTCTTGCCGGGTTAGTATAGATTTTTTTTTCCCAAAATTCGCTCTGAATAAAAATATCACCTAACATTAATATGGGCACAAAATGTTCTCAGATAGCGCCGTGTTTGCTGAGGAGGTGGAGCCAACGGGGGCGGTGCCGATGGAGCTGTCCCTGGAGCGGTACCGGCGCGCGGCGCTGCACGCTCCGCCTCCCGCGCCCCGCCCACGCCGTCCCCCCGCCCGCCTGCCCTCCGCGCTGCTGCATGACGATGCCGCGCTGCGCTCGCTGCTCAGTACCTGGTACATACTTATATTCTACCTATCTAATATATAAAATTCTCGTATCATAGTGGTTATGCGCAAACTCCTCCAAAAACGGCTCAACTGATTTTAATGAAATTTGTTATTCCTCAAAATAGGTTTTTCTCTACTTCTTACATTGATACTAGAAGTAATTTATAATAATAATTATAACTTTATTGGTGCAAAAAAGGGAGATTATAACAAGTGTTACTAATAACTAATTACAGGTCTGTTTACAAAATTACAATCTCATCTCTGGTGGGTGAAGCACAGCAGTTCCTTTCCCTGCAGATGTTACAAATTAAAGATAGTGACTTATATTTCTAATTTTTATGGCAAAACAATGTTTGCCGGGTCGGCTAGTTTATATCTATATATTGTAACAAAACAAAGTGATAATATTTTAGGGTGTGAATCATGTATGTCTCCCTTGTTTAGACAGCTGCAGAGCAGTATTCCGCAAACTGCTCAAGGTACGTCTAGGAAAATATATTTTTGGGGGTACACCAAAAAGTAATCAGTACTTTACAAACACACTGCTCTGAGTTCCCATCCCTTCATCGACAAAGGGTCAAAGTTCCTAAGATGTTTGGTGTTCCCTTTTTGATTCTCATAAACTAGGTATAAGTACGTACAATGACCGGCTTTTCCGAGGCACACCAACTACTGACCATGGTACATCAAAGTGCCGCGGCGCACCGCTTGCAGAACACTGCTATAGAGTTTACTGTGAAAATAGCAGCTCTGAACGAGTCACATTTTACTTCTTTGTTACTATAGTGTTCGTAGGAACAAACGCTATATCAGTTTATAGTTTATGCACTACATAAGTTTACCTGAGAGTGTAAAATGTTTTTGCGCTTGAGAAAACTTTATTCTCTCTTAAAACAAAGTCCGACTCCTTACAATATAGCGTGTATACTTGCAGGAGCGGTGCGGGCGGTGGCGGGGGCGGGGCGGGTCGGGGGTCGTGGCGGCTGGTGTTCCGGGCGTCGGCGCACGGCTTCTCCGCGCACGCCTTCCACGCGCACTGCGACGGCGTCGCGCCGGTGCTGCTGCTATTACAGCTGCAGAGAGGCGAGGTACACTTGGCCTAGATAATGGAGAGCCCAAATCTCCAACATTTTGACATGAACTGTGCCCAGCAGTAGACTAGACACAGATAATGCTGCTGAAGAAAGATATTATACTCGGTAATAAAAGTATTTACGCAGCCTGTAACTATTCATTTGCAATATGCTACAATTTAACATTTGCAAATGCTAGACAAAGACAAGCACAACTTATAAAGTTAATCGCTGTGTAATAATGTATTTTATTATTAGAAAAGGAGTTTGGATATTGCGTCAATGAAAACTGTATTTTTGATACTCAAAATGTATCACTACTGTTTATAAGTTTAACTAGATGACGCCCGCAACTCCGCTGCGCAAAAATTCGTTCATCGGGCGGGAACCGTACATTTTTCAGATATAAAAAGTATACTATGTCCTTTCACGGGATTCAAAGTATCTGCAAACCAAACAGCAAATTCGGTTCATCAGTTTGGGTGTGAAGAGGTAACAGATAAACAGATACGCTTTCTATCTATTATATAAGATGGATTAAGCTAGTCATTGTAATAAACAGTAGTGAACAATAATATTGATATGTTACAGATAATAGGCGGCGTGTGCTCGTCGGGTTGGGCGGCGGCGGGGGCGGGGGGTGCGGCGGGGGGCTACATACCGGCGGAGCGCGGGCTACTGTTCGCGCTCGACCCGCCCGCGAGATACCCACTAGTCAAGCGACCCTTCGCACTGTGTTACCATCCCGAGTGAGTGCCGACATGTTGCTTAAGGCAGTTTTTCCTGGCACGAAAAACCGGCCAAGTGCGTGTCGGGCCACGCGCAGTATAGGGTTCCGTAGTACTTACCGCTAGTTTTTAAAAATGTTTGTATGGTCAATGAATGTACATTTATAACATGTTTTACACTACTAACAACATAATCTGAGTTACTTTCAAAGGAATTTGAACGAAAAGTTCTTTTATTCTTCGCCGAATATATTTTTTTTAGTTGATCGACTATTACTCAATAACTTATGGAGTCTTCATAGCCGTGATAGTTTTCCTTTTAAATTCAGCATATTTCCTACTCCCGTGAATTTTTTCACATTTCCAGAAGTAACCGTTTAGCTGGTAGAAGGGGGGACACTGGACTTTTAACGATTTTTCCACTTTAAAACTTAATATTTCAGAAAAAGATCCCTAGATCGGAAAATAATCTATGAATACTCATAATATTTAAAAAAAAACCTATCCAACGACACCTCACACGATGGGGTGGGCGCGAAACAAATTAATAAAATCAAAAAAAAAAACCAAAAAAATATTTTTTTTTAAATATTTTATGTACCATTTTGTCGGCTTCATTAACATGTGTATTCATTCCAAATTACAGCTTTGTAGGTCCTATAGTCTCTGAGCAAAACCGCGGACAGACAGACAGACAGACGGACGGACAGACCGAAACTATAAGGGTTCCTTGTTGACTACGGAACCCTAAAAACCGTGACAGAAAAAAGGCCCTAATAATGGTGCCTGTTGGCAGCGACGACATAACGCAAACGCAGACGACGGGCAGCAACACGTCTATTTTGTATGAATGTGTATGAGAACTTCATGTTGCTAACTACAGAGAAATTTTCATACAGCTACATTTAATTACAAAATTATAGAAATAAAAAAAACTCTTCATGCACTGATACTTTCATAGTGAACTCTTTAATATTATAAGGGACACATGAGTCATGACACATTAAACACCCATAAATTATATTTACTTTGTAAGCACTCTGTATACATAATAATAATTAATTTCTGTCACCAGTTGCGGGCCAATATTCGGCGCGGGCGCGGACCTGCTGGTGTCTCACCACTGCCACACCAACAGCGACAGCTACAGCAACCTGCACTCGTACGGCGACGCCCCCGCTCCCGCCTCCCTCGCCCCTGACTACAACTTCACTGTGCGCGACTACGAAGTCTTCACTTACAACTGACCCACTAGACCAAGGCTGCTCAACCTTTTTTACAGTGGGGCCAAATGGTGGATTCCGACATTTATAACGGGCCATTAACTTAGGCGTAGTTAAATATAATACCAATCAAACATCAATGGGTTATATAAGCATAAATTTATTTTTTGATATTAATATTAATGAGATTTTTGCAGTTGTATGTCTTTTAACAATTTATTTATGTTGGGTGATAAATCTGATGTTGACAACAAGTTAGAAAAATTGATGTGTGGTATTTATTTTTAACATAATTATGGTCTGAAAACACTTTTTCACAGACATAGTAATTATGGTGATCCAAAACTACATAAAAACTAACGCTAGATCAGTTATTGCAGGAAAGTCTTCTTTTGGTACAATTTACAGAAGTCTGCAAAATCATCTGAAAAATTTTGAGGTTTCGACAACACTTTTTCGATATAAAGAGTTTTCAATGATTGATGATTTTGAAGTTCAACGAGTTCTAACTGAATATTGGCAGGGTAACTATGTCAGTCAAACTGATTAAGAAAGGATTATTATCCTTCGCGGCAGCCAATTAGGTGGGATTTCTCAGTTTGGCGGGATTTCAAAACTTCCTTGTGCGGGCCATTTAAAATTCTTTCGCGGGCCATAATGTGGCCCGCGGGCCTGGGGTTGAGCAGCCTTGCACTAGGCTATCAGAAAAATGTTAATGTATTCTCAAAAACTGTACGTGGTTAGTATTCCTATTCAGAAATAAAACTGTCTACTAATTATACAATAATATGCAACATAATACGCATTTGTCCGATAATAAACAATCTGAATTTTTAGAATTTTTACCTGTTCTTTATTTGAAACCCTGAGGTAACTGTAAATTATTATGGAGGGTCACCGCACGTTTGGAGATTGTATTTAAATTCTGAGATTTGAACAATATTTATGCGAGAGTAAAGGTACGCTTATACGGGCAACTAAAATTATTGCTCCACTCCAGTCAATTCTCGTCAACTTTGACGTCACGACTACATCGAGCAATTTTCGGTAACAAGCAGCAATATTGCGCAAACTAGTTACTAGGCAATACTGTCAATAATTGTCATACACGAGCCCATCGACGGACGTCAATTCGTAATTCGTATCGACGGCGACATTGAGCGATATGAAATATCTGGAACAATATCGCCGAAATAATTGTCGCAATTTATTGAAATTGCTCCATATGCTCCACTAATTCCTCCAGCTGATCGGTCCATTTGTGTCGCCGGGCAATTATTGCCGCAATTGTTGCCCGTGTAAGCGCTTCTTTATAGAGATAACGATCAATCTGATCACATATCACTATACTCTGGTAAACGAGTGCCATTTTCGTCAAAACCTGATCTCATGCACCGAAAATTATGATTTTGATCTCATTCGATTCGGAATACCATCTAGAACATTCTATCAAAATTCCAAGTCGGGCTGAAAAAAATGCAAACGTTATAAACAATTAAGTAAACATAAAAATAAGGGTTTGGTTTTTTTTAAATATTTCAAAAACTATTTGAGATAATCAAAATTTGAAAATAGATCCTTAAAGAGCAGGAAATTTCCTAAAAAAAATCCTAGATCCTGTAACCTCACCAATAATCCTTATTGCTTTAATTGAGCGGCGAAAGTAACGGTAAAAACGCGTAGTTCGGGTTTCGCGTGATTTGCCGCAAATGCCGCAATCTGCTACGTGAACTAAAAAAATATTTTAAGTGATTAAATAATAATATTAAGGAATAAAAAAATTTGGGTACTAAGTAGACATATCAATAAACAATAATCCGTTAACAAAAATAAATTATCACAATTTGTTTAATTATTATGCTTTTCTTAATTTGTTAATAGTCACCATTTTAATGTTAACATAAAAACGCTGATTATTTCTAAACAAGAAATCTAGAAATTTTTATTATTCTTTTGAGCTAATCTTAAAAGGGCTTGAATCTAAAAACAAATGAACAAAAGCATAAAATTTAAACAAATGGTGATATTTTATTTTTGTTGACGGATTATTGTTTATTGATAGTATGTCTACTTAGTACCCAAATTTTTTATTTCTTTATATTAATATTTAATTAGTTAAAATATATTTTTTAGTTCGCGTGGCAGATTGCGGCAATTCACGCGAAACCCGAACTACGCGTTTTTACCGTTACTTTCGCCGCTCATTTAAAGCTATAAGGATTATTGGTAAGGTTCCAGGATCTAAGATTTCTTTTAGGAAATTTCCTGCTCTTTAAGGATCTATTTTCAAATTTTGATTATCTCAAATCGTTTTCGAAATATTTAAAAAAATCCAAACCCTTCTTTTTATGTTTACTTAATTGTTTATAACTATTGCATTTTTTTTCAGCCCCTCTTGGAATTTTGATAGAATGTTCTAGATGGTATTCCGAATCGAATGAGCCTAAAATCATAATTTTCGGTGCATGAGATCAGGTTTTAACGAAAATGGCACTTGCTAATCAGACTACTACTAGCGACCTAGCGCATCCCTTTATAGGAGGCAACAATTTTTTTGGTTGGCAACTCAATAAGGCCGCCATGATGAAAATTTAAAAAGAACGAAAAGAACTAAGAAGGAGAAGAAAAACTATTTGTTGTTTTAGTTTTTACGGTTGTTTCTAAGTTCTAACCGCTATATCGCATCAATAGAATGAAGCAGAATGAAAAGAAATTTGCTAGTGCGGAGCAAAAGTCTCGTCTAATACAATTAGTGGAAGCCGATCCAGATCTAAACAACGGAAAAATTTCCAAATCTTTTTCAATAATTGAAGCAAATAAAAGGTGGCTCGCTATAAGCCACGAACTAAATTCCTTACCGGGGGTCAAAAAGACTTGGAAAGAGTGGCGCAAAGTAAGTATAAAAGCTCGAGCAACTAGTGCTTATTTATGTTTATAGCGCACTCTCTCCTGGTCAGCACGTATCATCGGCCCCGCTCGGCAGCTATCCGACTCACTGGATCCCGTGCAGCAGCTTACAGTTCCGACTCACTGGAACTCACTGGCACTGGCGACTCAAGCAACAAGACTTTAAGATTCGACCTCCGGTCTTCGAGGGGGAGTGATGTGGCGGTACCCACAATTCGCCTAACATTCCTGCATCGCGCTATCGAAGTTTTCTAAGCGCGTCGGTATATATACGACAGCTGAAATGTATCACGTGGGCTTCGGCCTGACCGGGCATACCACCTCGCTCGTTCGGAAGATCTTCCTTTGGCCTCCACGCATCATTCCCACACTACTTTGTAGTATAAAAGCTCTGTACCTACTTATTCAAAGTAATGTTTCACGTTCTGATAAAGTTTTATTATTCTTCAGACTTGGCAGGACAGAAAGTCAAATGTAAAGAAAAAAAGTAGAATTATATCAAGCTGGCAGGAAAACTCTGGAGACGGTGGTATGCCATTGGAACGTCCTACACGAGCGGACTGCTTGATCACCGTCGACCAGGGGTCTTTGGTGGTCCAAGGCCTAAAAGTAGGAAATGCAAAAAAATTTGCTAGCCAGGAGCAAAAGTATCGCCTCCTGCGTTTGGTGGAGGCCGACCCACAGCTGAGAAGCGGAAAGTTTACAAAATCATTCACAAAAGTTGATGCGAGAAAAAGGTGGATCGCTATAAGCAACAAACTAAATTCTATACCGGGGGCCAAAAAAACTTGGGAGGAATGGCGCAAAGTAAGTATTATAGTTGTTATTTTCATCATGATACTAGACATCCCATTAACACTCGACAACCTGGCAAGATAGTAGGTTTAATACACATGTCTGTAAGAGATTGACAATAATAATTGTAAATTCTGTATCATTGTTGAACCCGGATGGAGAATAAAACCAATTAGGGATAAAGACAGGAATTTTAATGATTAGTCACCATTCCTAAACTCCCTTTAGGTTTAATATTTCTGTTAGAAATTGCATTTTTAAAACTGTACTAAAGGAACATTAGAGTTAATGAAATACTCTTAATTTTCAGACGTGGCAGGATAAAAAGGCGAATGCCAAGAAGCATACTCCACACCGGCAGACAAACGCAAGGAGTAGACCACCACCAGAGCCCCCAGTGGTGGAGAGTTTTCATGACAACAATGATCAGCTGTCGTTCGGAGAAAATGATGATTCCCAAGAATCTAAACCCACATTATTGGGTAAGATTTTGTTTAGGTCCATAATTCTAACATTTTTAGGAGTCTGTACTAAACTCTTCACAGTTTGTCAACCCTTGATAATAATTTTGGTAATTATTATAAACAGAAATAGTCAAAAATATAATATCTTATATATAAAATTCTCGTGTCACAATGTTAGTCCACGAACTCCTCCGAACTGGCTTTACTGATTTTTACCAAATTTTATATGCATATTCAGTAGGTCTGAGAATCGGCTACTGGGTACTTTATATCTTGATAAGTGCATTTGTTGAATAAATAATAGTAAATTATTACAACCTGAGACTGACGGCGACCATTGTTTGTGCGACGGGATAGTGATCGACGTTGCCATGGCGACATACTTATTTAGTCACTTCAATAAAATAGTATGGGCAAAATACTTTATATTTTGGCAAAGCAACGTTTGCCGGGACAGCTAGTAATATAATAAAATTAACTTTTACTAAAAATGACTGTTTTCTGCAAAGGTGACCGAAGTTAAAGTATTGGTCTCACACTATATTAAAAGATTTTTTTGCTATCATCAATCAGCTTTATGGAAGCTATAATCTGATGAGGTCGCTTTTAATAGGAGTAGGTGGATGTTGTTCCTTTGAACATCATTCCAAGTTTAAAATCGGTTTCCTTTTAAGGCGAACAGTGTCTCCTGTAGAATTGAGGAGATTTTGCGCAAGTATGTTTTGGTGTTCTTTAAGTCGGCTCTTATATTTAGTGGTGTATGAATTTACTGTTTCCTTTATTGTATCTATTTGCAGATGTTCATGGATTTCTGAGTTTCGAATAAACCATGGCGCATTTGTTAGAGTTCTGAGGCTCAGGAGACACTGTTCGCCTTAAAAGGAAACCGATTTTAAACTTGGAATGATGTTCAAAGGAACAACATCCACCTACTCCTATTAAAAGCGACCTCATCAGATTATAGCTTCCATAAAGCTGATTGATGATAGCAAAAAAAACTTTTAATATAGTGTGAGACCAATACTTTAACTTCGGTCACCTTTGCAGAAAACAGTCATTTTTAGTAAAAGTTAATTTTATTATAAGCACATTGTACAGCACAGCACACCTTTGCAGGATTTCTATATTTGAGTTACTTGCGGAGCTCCAGAGTTCTATGCCATAAGTCCAGATCGGCTTTATAATACTTTTGTACACAAGTAGTTTATTGGTCAAAGATAGCTGTGAGTTACGACCTATCAGCCACAGTAGGCCTTTAAATTTTATATTCGATTCACTCTTTTTTGCTTTGATGTGCTTGGCCCATGTGAGTCGCTTATCCAGGTGCATACCAAGATACTTAGACAGTTGCTTTTTGGCAGCACTTCACCTCCTAAGTGCACTGGCGAGCATTCTTTCCGTCTCAAGGTGAAAGTTATGTGTATCGATTTTGTGGTACTTGATTTTATTCTCCATTTGTTCAGCCATTTATTTATTTTGTTAAGTTGAACTTGGAGTTTTTCAGAGGCCTTCTCTGGATCGCTATCACTAGCGAGGCAAGCCGTATCGTCTGCAAAGGTAGCTGTTTCCACTTCTTCAGTCTGGGGGAGATCTGCTGTGTACAGTGTGTATAGCATTGGTCCTACCACTGAGCCCTGGGGTACTGACGCTTGGATGTCATATAGTTCAGATGTTTCTTCTTCATATTTTACTTGGAACTTTTTGTTGGTCAAGTACGATCTCATAATCATGTAATAAGAGTTGGGTAGGAGTGTTTTCAGCTTGTACAGCAATCCATTGTGCCAGACCCTGTCGAAGGCTTGCTGGACATCCAGGAATACTGCAGAACAGTACTGTTTCTTTTCGAGCGACTGTCTGATTTTATGAACAACTCGATGCACTTGTTCTATGGTAGAATGTCCTGATCGAAATCCAAATTGATGGTCAGGTACTAGTATGTCTTTTTCAAGAAGAGGTTGAAGTCTGCTGAGATATAGCTTTTCGAACACCTTTGACAGGATCGGGAGGAGACTCTCAGGTCTATATAAACTTAGTTCTGTTGGAGGTTTACCTGGTTTGGGTATCATAATTATCTGCGATACTTTCCACAGATCTGGAAAATGTTGGATTCTGAATATTGCGTTAATTAGCATTGTTAAATACACAATTGCTTTTTTCGGCAGCTTTTTGAGTATTTCGGCGGTAATGAGATCAAATCCTGGAGCCTTTTTGTTTTCTAGGCGTAATATTGTTTTGTAAACTTCCTTTGGTGTTACAAGTTTTAGTGGAGGGCTTAGTTGTTGGTCGCTCGCCAGGAATGCATCAATCTCACGTTCAAAATCGATGTCATCAGATTCATTTGGCTTAAACACCTGACTTAAATGGTGGGCAAATAGTTTTTTTTTAGTTCCGCGGATCCATGGACCATTTGGTGGTTTAAGTGGCGGTATACTTTGTTGTGGCCTTTTAAGGTCTTTCGTTATTTTCCATAGTGAATAATTATCCTTTTTTAGTGCTGAAAGAGAAGAAATTTTTTCTTTGAACATACTGTTTCTATTTTCCCGAATCATTGTTTTGAGCTCTCAGGCTGATTTTAGATAAAGGGTTTTGTGTCCTTCTTGTCGACTCAATTGCCACCGTCTACGAAGTCGTCTTTTTTTCTTGTAATTTGAGGCGAATTACGTAGGGTATGTTTTGCAGAGTTTCAGTATGTTTCAGATTTGGTGTAGAGCGCCAGGCAGCTGTTTGTATCGCGTTGGTGATATAGAATGTCGCCTTCTCAATGTCATCTTCGGTTTTCAACTTGACATTGAGATTGTGGTAATAATGTGTGGAGGCCAAAGGAAGATCTTCCGACCGAGCGAGGTGGTATGCCCGGTCAGGCCGAAGCCCACGTGATACATTACAGCTGTCGTATATATACCGACGCGCTTAGAAAACTTCGATAGCGCGATGCAAGAATGTTAGGCGAATTGTGGGTACCGCCACAAGATCTATGATTTCTTCAAGGTGTTCAGAGAATGCTTTCCAGTCGGTGTTTTTATTGTACAATACTGGTTTAGGTTTTTTATAGATAGCTGTTGTGCTAATGGTGGCTATAACAGAACTGTGGTCAGATAGGCAATAAGTCGATGATTCCACTGCTACATATACATAAGATAATGCCTTTGTTACGTAAAAGTCAAGAAGATCTGGTGTTCTATTCATATCTGTAGGCCAATAAGTAGGTTCTCCTGTTGATTATGATGAGAGTTGAAGTTTTTCTAGGCATTTTTTTAGTTCTCGTCCACGAGTAGTAGCTAGCCTAGAGCCCCAGTGTGGATGTTTACAGTTCCAGTATCCGCCGCAAATGAACTTATGGCCGAGAGTCGTGAAATAAGTGGTGAGTGCATCTTCTTTCAGTTTGTGTTTTGGGGGGCAGTAGATAGCACTTATATTAATTGGACCCATGTTTGTTTCCACGGTGATTGTAGTTGCCTGGAGATATTCCTCTCTAAATTTGCTATGTAAGTGGTGTTTTATGCCCTTTTTTATGATGACAGCAGTTCCTCCATTTGATGTATTTCCGGGATGGTTTGTTGTGTATATATTAAATTATATTTCACCGACTTTTGGTCATTAAGGTGTGTTTCTGATATGAGCGCAATATCTATCTTGTTTATCTTGATCAACGTTTCAAGGTCGTATTAGTTTGGGACCAGACCGTTGATATTGAGGGTGATACGCAATGAGGTCATTATTAT
Source organism: Lysandra bellargus (assembly GCA_905333045.1). Taxonomy (NCBI): domain Eukaryota; kingdom Metazoa; phylum Arthropoda; class Insecta; order Lepidoptera; family Lycaenidae; genus Lysandra; species Lysandra bellargus. Next base: position 8,433,484 of record HG995359.1, read on the forward strand.
TTGTTTTCCACGAGTTTGGTGATGAGGGCTACCATTGAACCCACGAGTGTTATTAGTTGGTCTATCTTTTCAGCTTGTTTACAGATTAGTTCTTCTAGATTATTATATCTACGCTTTTCTTCAGGTATATGGTGGTAACTTTCGTCAGATCTAGGTATATCTTTGCGATGTGTTCTCTGCGACCTTTCTTGGCCGTCTGTATTCTTATTGTCTTGTTGTCGTTGTCCTGATTTTCTATTTGATTTGTTAATCCAAGTTTGCGTCTTGTTGTTAGTTTTTTCGATAGTTCTTATTGTGTCATCGCTCGTTTTTTTCGCCGGTGTTTTGTTTTGTATGGCTTTGTTCATGATGTCATTATATCTGTGGGGTCCATAGTTCGTTTGTGGAGATGGTATTATGTCTTTTTGTGTTTCAGTTCTTGGTGTCATTTTGTTTTCATTTTCTATTGGAGTTCGGGTTTTATGATGTGGTGTTTGTTTGAGTAATTTTATTTTTTTTCTTGACAATATTTCTTTATATACTTGACAGTCTTTGTAGCTAGATAGATGGATGAGCACCAGAGCATAGCGCACATACAGCAGGTGTATTTTTGTCCATTATACAAGATTTTGTTTTGTGTGGACCTGCACATTTCACACATCTGTATGGCCTCATGCAATTGTTTTTTGTATGTCCGTATTGTTGGCATCTATTGCATTGGACTACTGTAATATTTGGTTTTATAGGATCTTCAATTGTAACTACTTGATTGTAGATGTATCTTATGGTTTTTATTAATTTATTCCTTAGTACCTTTTCTGCGGGCTGTAACTATCTCACCCTTTACCTTGTTTCCAGTTTCCTCTATTGCCTGCACAATTGCTTCTACTGGACTGCTGTGGTGCAGGTTTTTAATGACGAATCTTGGGCATATTTCTTGTTTGTATGTGAAAGTGTGCCCAATTAGTCCTTTAGCGCGTATATGTTCAATCATAGTTTTGTATATTTCAATGGATTTTGTAGATATTGACAGTTGATTCTTTGACAATATTCTGTAAGAGTAATCTTCAGTTTTTACGACCTCTGTGATGAAGTCTATTAGCATTTTGAGGTCTTCAATGCCGTATAGTATAATTGGTGGTGGTTTAGATGTTTTTTGCTTCTTGCTTTTCTCAGTTATGTCCGCATCACAGTCCAAGTTTAATACGGAGAAACTATTGGAAGTGGGAATATTTTCTTCTTGGTCCGAGATGATGTCATAGGCTTTGTCCTTAACTTGTTCACGAGATGTGTAAGTTTTAGCTAGCTTCGAGCTTTTTTGTTCGCTTCCATTTGGTGAGCGTAGCTTTTTTTGTTTTGGTTCCAGCTGTCTTTGCCAACTCACGTTTGGTGATTGGTCCTGTTGTGGTGTCCTAGAAGTATCACTTGTAGACAAAGATCTTTGCCTATTAAATAACCCTGAATGGAAGAGTTGCTGTGTTAACACTTTTTGTTTGTTTAATGACGACGACGCATGGGGTTGCAAAATTTTATCCCCCCCAGAATACGTGGGACAGCCTGATTGCTCAGGGAGGGATTCTCCGATGTTATCGGTACCCTCCTGGGGTAGTTTCTCTTTAAATATTGCTTCCATATTTTTCTATTTGTTTTTGTTTCAGGGTTGTCTCCCCTATCTAGGAATTTGATTCGGTTATGGCGCCGAATACTCGCCTTCTATACTTGGCTGCTACAGTCACGAAGTAGATGGTTTGTGCAGAGTTCGTGTTTGACTGTAGCATTGTCCAGGGGGTACGACTCACAGATGGTGTTGTGAGCCCATCACTATACCGCGGCGGCAGTAGCAGTGACGGCGTGGACGTGTATGGTAGACTTGTCGGTTCGCGTTGAGTATTAGTCCAACTCTGCACACTTGGACATACGCTGAAGCTGTTACTCGGTATTTTTTAGAGATTTAGCCCCTAGTATGCCGCATCCCACCGAGGCTTAACCGACCCCCCCCCCCCCGACGTCCTGGCTGAAGCTCCCTGCTTCTTCAGCTCCTCTACTTGTTGCTCGAGCCTTTTCATCCTTGACATCTGGGTCTCCTTCTGCGGGCAGTTGAGCTGAAGATGGCCCCTCTTCCCGCACTTATAGCACATGGCTTCAAATATTTTCCTTGCAGGAGCCTTTACTTCGGAGACCTTGCGGATCTTATGGGTCTGCTGTATCTCATTGCGAACAGCCTCGACCTCCAAAGCATGCGCCAACGCTTCCTTTAGCGAGGTGTGGTGACGTAGCCTCACTGCAGCTCTGACCTCTAGATCCCTGATTCCGTCGACAAATGCTTGCACAATATTCGTGTCGACCATCTTAGAATCGGCTCCTGGGTGTGCCTTCTTGACCAGTTTTTCAATTTCCAACGCCCATTGCTGTAGTCCCTCTCCTGAGCGTTGGACTCTGTCACGAAGTTGAGCACGGAACACGTGCTCCAGGTGTCGCTCCCCGTATCTGGATTCAAGGGCCTCCATCAGGTCTTGGAACCCCTTCCCTGTATGTACTTCTAGGACCGACAAAGCTTGCCCTCTGAGCGCAACAGTGAGAGCGGTCAGGCATTGTTCGTCAGTCCATCCGTTGGCAGAAGCAACCGTCTGGAATTGCTGACGATAAGCGTTCCATGAAGTAGTACCGTCGTATGGTGGCACTTTAACTCTTGGTCCTTGTACCACTTGCACCACTCCGGTAGTTCCACTAGACACCGCCACTCCTGTGGTTTCCAGGCGCACTACTTTCTTCTGAAGTTCAGTGAGGCCGGTTTTCACGTTTTCTACATCCAATCCTAACCCGGTAACTCGTTCGTCCATTACGTCGACATCTTTACGAAGCTTTGTCACCGTGTCACTGACATCCTTTATAGCCAGAAGCGCCTTTTCTTGAAGGTCCTTTTGTTGCTCTTGTGACTCTTGCAAAGCGCCGAGTTTACGGTCTTGTGCCCTTTGAGAATCTTGCAACGCCCCGAGCTTGCGGTCTTGTGACTCCTGCAAAGCCTGAATTAACCCAATTATGCTTTCCAATTGAGGAGCCATTTGAGGGGCCGTAGAAACTATGGGCGTGGCAGGATGGATGGACCTAGTCGACGGGGCCTGAGCAGGCGGGGCCCAGTGGGCGGGGCCATTGGGCGTGGCCTGAGTGGGCGTGGCCTGGTGGGCGGAGCCAGTGGGCGTGGCCATGTCCAGAGTGGGCGGGGCCTGGGGGGCCTGGTCAGTGGGCGGGTCCCGGTGGGCGGAGCCAGTGAGCGTGGCTTCACCCGAAGTGGTTGGAGCCTCGGGGGCGTGGTCAGTGAGCGGAGCCTGGTGGGCGGGGCCAACGGGTGGGGCCTGCCCCGCAGTGGGCGGAGCTTGGTCCCCAGTAGGTGTGGCCCCACCTCCAACTCCTCTCTCGAAGTCAATGGCAGCAGCTCGCTGAGCCCTTGTCCTGACACTCCCCTTGAAGTCCTCTCTCGGAGTCAATGGCATCTCCAAATCGCACTTCTGACACCAGTTGTTACGTGCTAGGGTTCGAGGATTCGGAGAGAAAGACCTGGTGACTCTCTTGAAGACTTTATTCACAAACACTAGCTCACACAAATCACTAAGTCCAAACACTAAGCACTAGATCCAAATCACTGAGCACTATCACTGTCCTAGGTCGTAGCCGAGTCGTTAGTTCACTATCACAATCACTCACTATTGATCACTTGTTTTCACTTTGAAATCGCCTTGATGATCGCTCAAATGTGGCAGGTGCGTTGCACAATCCCAAGGGCATGACGTTAAACTGCCATAAACCTTTACCGGTGGAGAAAGCTGTCTTCTCCTTGTCTTTTGGATGAATTTCCACCTGCCAGTATCCAGATTTCAGGTCCAGGGTCGAGAACCATTTCATGCCACTCAAGGTATCCAGAGTATCGTCGATTCGAGGTAATGGATAGCTGTCCTTCTTAGTGACATCATTGAGACGCCTGTAGTCCACACAAAATCTTGTGCTGCCATCTTTCTTCTTCACCAACACAACAAGTGAGCACCACGGACTTGCAGACGGTTCAATAATCTTATGCCTTCTCATGTCCTCCAAAAGGCCTTCAACTTCTTTTTCCTTTGCAATGGGTATCCGTCTTGCTCGTTGACGAATTGGGTTCTCATTTCCGGTATCTATCCTGTGCTGAACCATCGACGTTCTTCCAAGGTCACCTTGAGTGGCATGAAATGGTTCTCGACCCTGGACCTGAAATCTGGATACTGGCAGGTGGAAATTCATCCAAAAGACAAGGAGAAGACAGCTTTCTCCACCGGTAAAGGTTTATGGCAGTTTAACGTCATGCCCTTGGGATTGTGCAACGCACCTGCCACATTTGAGCGATCATCAAGGCGATTTCAAAGTGAAAACAAGTGATCAATAGTGAGTGATTGTGATAGTGAACTAACGACTCGGCTACGACCTAGGACAGTGATAGTGCTCAGTGATTTGGATCTAGTGCTTAGTGTTTGGACTTAGTGATTTGTGTGAGCTAGTGTTTGTGAATAAAGTCTTCAAGAGAGTCACCAGGTCTTTCTCTCCGAATCCTCGAACCCTAGCACGTAACAATATTAAAAGTATTTATTTATATCTTATATATCTACTAAAATTATAATTGCAACTAAACAATCTCCTACAAAACGATTGTTGTGATTAAACCATGTGTCATTGACAATAATTTTGTATTGTTTTCAGATTTTTCACAGCCTGGGCCTAGTGCAGAATATATACCAACATTAGGTAAATATTTTGACAGTAGTTTACTGTATAATTTTTATCAGAATACTGGTAATCAGAATACAAATTCAGTACTTTTTTTTTAACTTACGTTTTAACCTTGTCATCCTTTTGTTACTGAACATCAATGTCTAAAAGTGTTAAAGGATCCACCTCTTGCCTACAACTCCAGCCTACAACTTGCCTTTTTGTTTCAGTTGCACCCCTAAAATTTTTAATAATTTTTCAATGTTTGTGTCAAAATCTTAATGTGGTTCACAGACTACATCTACTTTCCAAGTTTCAATAGTATAGCTCTTATAGTTTCGGAGAAAAGTGACTGTGACATACGGACGGACAGACAGACAGACAGACAGACATGCCGAATCTATAAAGGTTCCGTTTTTTGCCATTTTGGCTACGGAACCCTAAAAAACGATCAAATGTTAATTTAGAAACTTGAATCGTACCAAGTTTTGTCTGTACAGCATTATCTGATAAGTGTGTATTATTTATTTAAATCATTAATATATCACCTTTCAGATAGCAGTAACCACAAATCATCAGATGTAAGAAGGAGCGCGGACGCACATAGGCAGCTGCAACAAGAACAAAATTCCTTTGAGGCCATAACAGAAAGACTTATGAGAGAAAAGCTAGAGATTAAAAAGAAATTCTACGAAGATTACATTAGGTTAATGAGTGCACAAACACAGGCGCTAGTCGACATCGCGGCCGCGCTGAATGGCGCTGCGGCCATGTCTGATGTATTACAGTAGTATTACTAAAAGATGTATAAGTAAATACAAGCGGCTTCACTACATAGTATTGAACAAAATCACTTTCTTCTGTCTGGCGCTATAAATACTGCTACGCTACTACCACAACTACCTTGTTAGATAGGAAGATTTATAAGGTTGGGTTGCATCAACTAACTTTAACTATAACTGTAACTATAACTTTAACTTTAACTACAGTGCAAAATGTCAAATCTTTGGTTAAAGTTAAAAATGGACGCCATCAAGACGCCATATTTAACCATTACCATAGAGCTCGACAAGGTTTTAAATGCACGTGGCGAAAAAAGGAACTAACGCTGTCATCATACAAAAACGCCATTTTTGACAGTTCTCCTTTACCAGCAGCGCCCCCGCCCACGTTCGTTTAAAACCTTGTTGGACCAGCTGTCATCTGTCAATTTTTCAGGTCAAAGTTAAGGTTAAAGTTAAAGCTAAATTTAGCCTTAACTATAACCATAACTTTAACCTTAACTTTAACCACGCCTCTGGTGCAACCCATTCTAAGTTTATCAAAGTTAATTTTAGAGATATTGTAAATTTTGTACGCGAGCAAAAGAATAGATAAACAAATCCATATTGTTCTCTTCGTATTGTATTTAAAAAGCCATGACACCTATATGGACGGTATATTATGTAAATATTATGCATTATAGATGCAGGAATAATTGTAGGATAGTAGATAGGTGTAGCTTCTACACCTGTAAGTACAATATGTATAAATTACATTATAACTACACAAGTACACATTAACAATGAAACAGAAATTAAAAGCAATTTTAAATTTTTAACAGTCAAATGACCAATTGTGATTGAATTTATATTTTATTAGTATTAATAAATTAATATGTTGCAATTTTTCTGCTATATTTTTCAAATCATCTCATTTTCGAGCTTTTGTAAGATATGAAATCTGCAATTTGATTACGTTTGTCTTTTTAATTAAATGCTAAAATTAATATTTCCACATGTAATTTTAATACTTTATAAAATATGACTATAATTTTTATATTATGTAATGATACTTTATACATACTTACAGTATTTGATTTGACCACAGAATTTGACAGAGTATCTATTTACATTGTAGCCTGTATAGTTAACTCATCTTTTGTAGCTTAGTTAAATTTTAAGAATTTTCATTAAATTTTTATGCACCGCAATTAATATTTTATATTTAGTACAGGTTACATTTGATTAATATTAAGTATTATGTGTTGAAGACTGATTAAACAATTTTAAAAAATTCACAACATTACGTATTTTTCAGCCCAGTTTCCAAATTAATGACCTGGATACATTTCTCTCTCCCAAGCGAAATACCAGCATGGACAAAGATTTTTATTAGTCTATGATTCAACAGACGAACATAAAACTAAATAATTATTACTGCTTGGATTGGATGATAACATGGGCGTATATAAGGGGTTTCCGTTTCCTTGGTTTCCGGACCCCCCCCCCCATTACTATCCTTACTTATCCAATCGACAATAATATATAGACCTCGCGCATTAAAATATTAATCGGTGCGGTATATGTATTTTAAAAAATATTTTTGATTTCCTGATGATTCCAACTAGCACTTGGCCGCTTTTTACGTTAGGACCCCCCCCCCCCCCCCTATCAAAGTTATATATTATACGCCTGTCATGGATGATAAAATGCTAAAAATCTCTAAATTTTCCTATTCGTCGACAGATGGCGTTATGTAACTGATTTTCAACCGCTAAACAATTTTTATTTTTGAATTTATTTACATTGAACAATCGATTTCCTTTATCCGACTATCACGACCGTGAGGGAAGGATTCAGGATCGTCAGGGCTGGTTTACACGTATTAAGTAGATAAGTAGTTAACTAAATTTTAACTTAATTTTAAGTTGTTAATTGCATGTAAACACAAAATTTAGTAGCAAGTAGCAAGTTAAAATTTAGTAAGTACTAAACTCAATAACAATAAGAATTTAGTTACTACCACAGAACAATAAAAACTGTTTTTATTGTTCTGTGGTTACTACTTATCTACTTAATACGTGTAAACCGGCCATAAGTTGTACAGATTCAATTTTTAAAATCAACTTTCCTAGCCAGAACATGAGTCTGTCTCACAGATTAATAGTATGTACCTCATTGGTCTGTCTTTTCGTATATTAATTTATTCTTATTCTTATTCTATTATCCAATAATACCCGATGACGCTCCCAACTCCCATAATCTGTTTATCCCGCGGCAACCGTTGATTTTTCCGGGATAAAAAGTATTCCATCATCCATGTCCTTTCCCTGTTCCCGGGACTCAAATTATCTCCATATTAAATTTCGGCAAAATCGGTTCAGCGGTCTAGGCACGAAGAGGCAACGGACAGACAGACACCCTATCGCATTTATGATATTATTAGTATGAATTAATGACATTATTTATTTATTTATTTATGAAAGATAGATAATATTGTATTACATGTACAAGTAACAAGTTTCTTATTATTACTAGCTATGTGACCGAGCTTTGCTCGGTATTCGATAAAATGACATATTCTAAAAATGATTCCTAGCTAGATCGATTTAACGCCCCCGAAACCCCCTATATACTAAATTTCATGAAAATCGTTGGAGCCGATTCCGAGATTCCAATTAGGTATATATATACAAGAATAGCTCGTTTAAAGATATAAGATAGCTATGTGACCGAGCTTTGCTCGGTATTCGATAAAACACGAATAAATTAATGACATTTTCTAAAAATGATTCCTAGCTAGATCGATTTATCGCCCCCGAAACCCCCTATATCAGGGGTTCCCAATCTTTTTCAGCCTGCGGCGAACTTGCAAGAGACTATTTTGCCGCGGCGCCCTACTTTACCTTATATGTACCTAGCTATTACAAAAAGGTACATAAATCAAAACCTTTAATGATTATTATAGGTAAGTTGAGCAAGTATTATTATTTACAAATGTTTAATCATCTACATTATACAAAGCAGGTCTGCTTTGTATAATTCATATTATAATTTTATTTTATAATATTTGTGGTTATGGTTAGTGATGGAGGATCGACTCACGGCGCCCCTCTCGCCTTTCCGCGGCGCACCAGGGCGCCGCGGCGCACAGTTTGGGAACCCCTGCCCTATATACAAAATTTCATGAAAATCGCTGGGGCCGATTCCGAGATTCCAAAATATTTATATATAAACAAGAATTGCTCGTTTAAAGATATAAGATTAATAAGATAGTTACAGCAAATGCCAAGTAGACCTACATAATCAATAATCATTGAAATCAGAACTAAGTGTATAGGCCGTAATTATATTTCTTCGCTTCATTCTTCCATATATAACTAACCAAAAGTAGTACCTTTGCTTATCTGCTAGGCAATCGCGTTTTTTTTAAAGACGTATGTGGGTACTTTGAAAAAGTTACCCGCTCGCTCGCGATTCTTTGTTAACGCGAGGCAACGCGAACACGTATACTTAGTAACCATGCCAAAGCGCAGCTGGTTATTATTATTAAGATGATTGAGTCAGTGTTGTAAGTAACTAAAGTCAGTGTTATTTTGACGACCTCCGTGGCGCAGTGGTGAGCGCATTGGTAGCTCAAGCCGGAGGTCGCGGGTTCGAGTCCCGCCGACGGAACAAAAAGTTTATGAAGTTCCTGGGTCATGCATGTGTATTAAATATGTGTATCATATAATAAAAATCTTAAATATATGTATAGTATAGAAGTATTAAATATATTTCCGTTGTCTGGTACCTGTAACACAAGTCCTTCAGGTACTTAGCACGGGGCCAGACTGACGTGGTGTGAAGCATCCATAGATATTATTATTATTATTTTATCGTGTAACAAGAAAATACATGTAAGTACTATTAAACACTTAAATAAACGGCAGGCACTACCGAGGCCTAGACGAGCCAATTATATTCAATAATTAACCGACATGTACTGAGACTGTGAGTCAATAAGTACAGTGTGTCTGGACCACGAGTCCTTTTACACAATCTATATGCATCGGAATTGATTGCGGATCTCTGACGATGTTTTACCTATTCCATAAATAGAACTATATGTTTGCCCGATTGGGGGAAATAACTGCAAGTTAATTACCACAAGTGTTTAAATATATTAAGTTATTTTATAAACCGCCACAATGTGTGGATTGACGGCGAGTCTCTTAACACAATTTATATGCATCGGAATTGACTGCGAGTCTCTGACGATGTTTTATCTGTTCTATAAATATAACTATACGTTGGCCGGTTTGGGGGTTAACAGCGAGTTATTTTATAAACCGCCATAATGTGTGGATTGACTGCGAGTATCTAAACACAATCCTTATGCATCGGAATTGAATGCGGGTCTTTGACGATGCTTTATCTAAAAATAGAAGTATAATATGTTGGCTGGTTTGAGAGGATTAACTGCGAGTTAATTAATATTTAAATTAAAAATATATTGATATTTTTTTAAATTAACATACTGTATGGATTGGCTACGAGTCTCTGACAATGTTTAAAAATAAAAATTAGCAACTACCGTGGGTTTTCCCGCGCTCTTTGTTCTATAAATAGAATTACATAATTATTATTATTATATTAATGTCTTTGCCGTTTTATAGAGAACAGCTATTTCGAGCTAATAACTAGAATGACTCTGAGTCTCATTAGTTAACAACCTATGCGCGTCCCGCGCGATCCTTTTGTTCTAAATATAGAACTACGATTATAATTTATTATGTCTGCCGGTATATTAATTATTATTATTAAATAAAACTTACACCAATGTTGGGACTCGGGATACACCGCGAGTGTATAACGAAACTTAATATCCTACGTAACGTGATAGTTACTACCCTTAATATTTTTTGTAACATATTTTATCGACAAATAAGTCGATTATAAGGAGCTACCCCAATATTTATTTTTTTAGGTCACTAAGACCAGACAATTGGGGAAATATCACTAAAAGTGACTAATATACGGGTCGATCAGGTTACGTTACGAATGAACCCGAAGCTTTCCCACTCCTAAACCAGGTGCCAACGGTCGATTCTGAGTACCGGCACCGATAGAACCGGACCTGATAGATCCAGGGCTCCTACTGACGTTAGGTGAACCCTCGTTGGGTTCGCCAGATTATGGTTTTAAATGATCGCAAAAACGATTAAGATAAGCTACTGCTTATTAAACGTTTCTGATAATAAGTGTTGCAGATCGATTCCATTTCAATCGATTTATAGATTTCATCTGACAAAGTCTCGATATTATCAGACTTATCAATAATGTCAATAGTATCTGACTTATCTCGATATCAAACTTATCAGATAATATATTATCAGACAAGACAACTTCGTAACGGAAACCTATAACACTCAGACTCGATAAGTCTTGTATCAATATCAGACCGAGATTATTATTGTTTCGCTGGATAGTTCCAGTATTTGTTCTCAGAGACAAATTAGTACATCCCAATCAATCGGGTACCTTTTGGGCTCTGGCAAACCCTTCCCGCTACCCGTCAAAGGGGGGGAGGAGCTGGTAACCGTCGGCTGGCGCCGCTAGCACTGTATCCTTCGAGTTCGAAGAGCGTTGTGACGACTAAACGCTCAACACCGCAGTAGTAGTGCTGACAGTTATTTTTAGATATATATTTTATAGATGTTACTATTATAATTATTGTGGGCTTTATACAGCTATCCCCAACCCGCGGCTCGCGGGCCACCTGGACTTTATTTGTAGCCCGCGTAATGTTAAACCATTTTGAAATTCACGCCCACTGGCAAAATATTATACAGTCAACGTGAAAGTCTTTTTCACTTGTAAATCGTTAATTTTGTATGACGTTATTTTTTAAACCTAAAAATGTTTGTTGCGACTCGCGACACCAACACTAAAAATGTTTGCGGCCCGCATGAAAAATAAAAAAATAAAAATTTGGGAACTTCGTTCCAAAAAAAAACAGGTTGGGGGCCACTGGCTTAATATATTACACACCATGACATCAATAAACTATTAGAATTTGAAACTATATCTTCGTGTACCCCCACCGAAGGTTACCTTATTTCAAAGATTTTCTTTTCCCCAAACAAAGCGGCGGAAAATATTGTATTATAATATTTTAAATACAATTTTTGAATTATTTTAAATTTGAAACCACTTCGTAAGTTTATTTCGAAATTACATGTTAATTTGGAAAATTAACCTTTAAGGGGCCGGGCTACCCTCGAAATTCTCATACATACGTAATACCAAAATCATTTTCTCATACGAAAATATTTAACATGTTTGAGTTATTTTTCAGCTTAAAATAGTAATTACCTAGGTTCCTGTACAAAAATAAACTTCAAAATATAGAAACACTAAAAAAAAATTTTTTGTGTATAATTTTTTTTTATTAAATTTACTACTAAATATTTAAACACTAAAAAATAGAGTAAAACACTAAAAAATATATAAATAAATAGTAAATTTACTACAAAATATTTAAACTCTAAAAATATTTTTTAGCATTTAAATATTTTGTAGTAAATTGTAAAATGTTAATAGTGCCATGGGTGTATTAAATCCACAACAAATATGTAAATATTTTAAGTCTTAACGTTTATAATATTATTTAACTTATATTTTGAAACGAGCAATTCTTGTATATATAATATATAATTGGAATCTCGGAATCGGCTCCAACGATTTTCATGAAATTTAGTATATAGGGGGTTTCGGGGGCGATAAATCGATCTAGCTAGGAATCATTTTCATAAAATGTCATTTTATGTGTGTCTTTTTAATCTTTTGAATACCGAGCGAAGCTCGGTCATATAGCTAGTTTATTATAAATGATCAAACGAACTTACCAAGTGAAGTTCGATCATTATTATATGAGTCGCTTATTTATATATATATATATATATATATATATATATAAGAATTGCTCGTTTAAAGGTATAAGATACCTACCTTAATCTGTGGTATAGGTGGTATAGGCCCATTAAGATAAGTCATTATCAAGATAAGCTAGTACCTAATACATAATTAATTATTGTAATTTGCACAACAATAACTGTAACGAGCACGCGCGGGAATTGAAAAACCTCTTTTTTTCTCGGCACGCGCCGCGGGCCGCGGTACATGGCTTCTGTCGTGCGGCTTTCCCGCGCGCGCGGAGTTCCCTACACTGTACACACCTCCGCAGCCCACGCGGCAAAACCACACGTCATGGTCATTAAAAGTTCACATTTGTATAAAGTTACATAAAATTAATTCTCGTCTATAGCTAGCGCCTTTTGTTTGTTTATGTAATTAGCTCGGTTTACACGCTAAACAACGTTTATGTTATTATTCGATATTTATTATTCGATGATCTGCTGTTTAACCACAATTTTATCAGCTACTGTTATTAGACATATTATGCAACTCCGTTGCGCCAAAATTCGTTCATCGCGCTGGAACCGTACATTTTGCCGCGATAAAATATGTTTTCTATGTCCTTTCCCGGGACTCAAAGTAAGTATATCTTAAGGCACTAACTTCAAACCTTATTTCTTATCTTATATCTTTAAACGAGCAATATATATATATATATATATATATATATATATATATATATATATATATATATATATATATATATATATATATATATATATATATAAGGTGCATTGGGGTAACTTCGGAAGAAAAAAAATGGGGATATTTCGAAAATGGCAAATAATTACCAAACAGCAAGTAATTTTGAGCTCTGGCCACATTTACCGAGACGCCAATTTAATCACCTCCCCCGCTTCCTTTCCCTCGAGCCGTCAGCCGGGAGTGCGTGTGCGCTAAGTTCATTTTTTCGCGCCAAGTGCAATTTTATGATTTTTTGGGATTATCGAAATTACCCCGTTTTGTTTTACACAGAAATTAGGTAAGTTACGTAATAATTTGTTTGTTTTAAAGAAGCTTTGACGTTTTTTGCTTTCTTATGAATATGTAATGTTGGTCTAGCTATGATTTTTAACAAACATTCTAAATAACCCCAGTGGGGTAAATTTGTTAACGAAATTTCCCCAATAATTTTTTCATAGTCTTTTGCAGGGGTGCGCAACATATAAAATATTTACCTGCCTTTACCAACAAACATAAACGAATCAAAATACAGAGTCCAAACTTGACTCGACTCGTACAAACCATGTCGATTTTCGACATTGAGAGGTTTAAAACGTATTTTTGAATAGACGTGTAGAATCAATTTTTATTGTTGTTAAAATAAAAATAAAAACAGTTTTAAAGTATAATCCGGATTCCCAAAAACATTTTTTTTATTACTATCCAGCAAATGTTTCGCGAGCAGCTTCATTTTGATAAGACGAACAACAATTTCCTTTGCGTAAACTCTCGAAAGTGGTAGCTAACAGAGATAGAAAGGATTTAAATTTTAATATTTCTATTTGATGGTCCTAAAATATGGATTGTTCTATATTTTGTAGGACAAGGTTACTCTTGAATTTTATAACTATGTATTAACCTATCAATATAAGTACAAAAAATCAGCTCGTTAGGGTTCCGTTTTAGTCGTTTTAGTTCATTAATCAACAAAACTTGGTTGACTACGGAACCCTAAAACACAACCCTAACCAGCTGATTTTTGTATATTGATAGGTTAATAGTTCTATCTCTGTTAGCTACCACTTTCAAGAATTTACACAGAGGAAATTGTTGTTCGTCTTATCAAAATGAAGCTACTCACGAAAAATTAGCTTGATTGTAATAAAAAAATTGTTCTAGGGAACCTGCACGACTATATAAAAATGGTTTAAGTGAAGAAGCCACTTTTATTATTTGCAGGTGTCAACTGCTCGGGTGCTGATTGCTGACGTGGTTTTTAAATGCAGAGCTAAGGCGCGCCTTTCCTCTGCAATTGAAAACTACTCCCTTTTTTTAATTTAGTTTTAATTTTGATTTAGCTATTTACGAGACTGGGTAAAAATTATTTTATTTTTAACAAAAAATGTGTTCCTATTTTATTTCGTTAGTTATAGTTTTGCTGGGTATTAAATTTAAATAAATACAATAATATTATCTAGTGTTGGCTTTTTTATTGTTCTTATCTATTTACTTCTTTGCTCCAAATGTTGAGGACATCTGCGTCCCCGATGGGGTAATTTCGAAATTTTTTCAGTCTAAAACTTAGTTTGGTGTCTTCTATGGCTTGTATACACAATGTTTTTGTATGGGGTAAAATAGAATAAAAATAAATGTGTGCCTTAAATGTATTTTTACATTAGGTCGTGTTTCGCTGTTATTCGAAATTATCCCTTGAGTTTTCGAAATTACCCATGAAAAGTAAAAATAGGGTTTATATTTTAAAGGGGTAGTTATACCAGAATCCGTAAATACTTTTGAACTAAGAAAGATACAATTCATATATATATATATATATATATATATATATATATATATATATATATATATATATATATATATATATATATATATATATATTATTGGAATCTCGGAATCGGCAAAGATTTTCATGAAATTTAGTATATAGGGCCGCTATCTCCAACCCGCGGCCCGGGGCTTTATTTATGGTCGGCGTGATGTTAAACCATTTTGAAATTCACGCCCACCGACAAAATAATGTAAAGTCGTCTTCTATCAAGACTATCACAGACATGAAATTTTTTCCACTTTTAAATCGTTAATTTTGAAAAATTTTTGATGTGGCCCGCGACACCAAGACCAAAACATATTTGTGGCCTGCATGAAAAAAAGGTTGGGGACCACTGATATAGGGGGTTTCGGGGGCGATAAATCGATCTAGCTAGGAATCATTTTTAGAAAATGTCATTTTATTCGTGTTTTATTCGAGCAAAGCTCGGTCAAATAGCTAGTTTTGATAAAATAAGTACCAAATTTTATGAAAATCGATTCAGCAGTTTGGACGTGAAGAGGTAACAGACAGACACAAGTATGGATCACAGAAATAAAATAATGTAGATAAAAATTTAGGCAGTGGGTTTTTACTTTTTACTTTATAGTTTTTTTGTAACATTAAAAATCCAAAATGAAAAAATTAGCACCTTATAGTTTCCTCTTGTGAATGTGACGTGGCTTAAATGGTTTTTCTCGCGCGATCTGCATTTTTAAACCATTATGAAATAAAATCATTATTATCCTCGGATTTTACACCGTGATGCCGGCTGACGAGGATTGTTAAAGATTACGCAAGAAATAAGTTAGTCATGTGAAAATTGTTGCGTTAGGTTAGATTAGTCTGTCAGCATTTTCCTGATGTTTTTGATCGTTGGCTTTATTATTAGACACAGGTAGGAATGTAAGCATATTAAATCACTAAGAGAAATTTAGCACATAGTATTTAGGTACCTAGATTTAGAACATAGTACTTAGGTACATAGATGGACACTCTTAAGCATTTGTATATCATCGGTCCACCCACAAAAAATACGTATTGAGTTATAAACATGATTGCAGTCATGTTCTTTTGATTATTTAGTACAAAACTGCATTCATACTTCAAGAGAAAAAATATTTGTGGGTTAGTACACAAAATATGCTTACAGCGACCAGGGGGGTGTGCCAAAATGTTTTCGTTTTCGCTTCGTTATAGAATCGCCGATGAAAATGTATGGAATTGACATAAGACGAATCGAACGTCAACGTCATATTCACGAACGTAATAGATATGTTAATATATATAAGTATAGATAAAGGAATAAAATGTATGAATTACGGCGAAATTACATTTGTGTTCAGATAATAATTCCATTGTCAATTCAAGACTTGACAACACCAATATTAAGCCGTAATTTTTATGTTAAATTAATAATAAACCACCTTTTGAATTGTAAGGAAAGACTTATAATGTAAGGTAGTATATATTTAAAGTATTGTCTCTTAATTATTTTATGAATATTATTAAGTTAAGATTTTGTTTAATTGTATTTAGATATAGAATAATTCTATAAGTAATAATAATTCTGGTACCCACATTTTTCAAAGTTTGGTACTAGAATTATTATTACTTATAGAATTATTCTATATCTAAATACAATTAAACAAAATCTTAACTTAATAATATTCATAAAATAATTAAGAGACAATACTTTAAATATATACTACCTTACATTATAAGTCTTTCCTTACAATTCAAAAGGTGGTTTATTATTAATTTAACATAAAAATTACGGCTTAATATTGGTGTTGTCAAGTCTTGAATTGACAATGGAATTATTATCTGAACACAAATGTAATTTCGCCGTAATTCATACATTTTATTCCTTTATCTATACTTATATATATTAACATATCTATTAAACGCTTATGTCAATTCCATACATTTTCATCGGCGATTCTATAACGAAGCGAAAACGGAAACATTTTGGCACACCCCCCAGATCTTATATAATCACACAATATTATAGCATATTCTATCATACAAAATTATTCTGTGTTAACCCACAAACATAATATCTGTGCAGGCGGTTCATCACTTTCATGTAGTTATATGCCTTTTCCCCGTGAATACGAGGGTTGAAAGAATTAACATCATGAAATCCCTGGGGTTAGCATAAAAAGGAATTTATACGTGGGAGAGCCGTACTTCGGCACGAATGGGCCGGCTCGTCCGGAGAAATACCACGTCCTCACAGAAAAACGGCGTGAAACAGCGCTTGCGCTGTGTTTCGCCGAGTGAGTGAGTTTACCGGAGGCCCAATCCCTTACCCTATTCCCTTCCCTACCCTCCCCTATTACCCTATTCCCTCTTAAAAGGCCGGCAACGCATTTGCTGATGCTGCGAGTGTCCATGGGCGACGGAAGTTGCTTTCCATCATAAAAAAATATTGAGTATTGACCAAGACAAATCCCACGTATGCTAAAGTTTATTCTCGATTAGTAATCACTAATCAATTATCACGTTTAACCCTCTCGTATATTGCGAAGACATAGAGATAACATTATATAAAAGCCAGGGTTAGTTTTAAATTTTAATTCAGATCTAGCCAAGTGTGTCGCTCTCTTTGAGCATAGGATTATAGATATAAGAATTTTAGTGGTGCAAGTGGCTATCACCATCACCACCTCACTGACTCCGTGACAACTGACATCGACCCTAGAAATGACATACTTAGCTTTTTCCTCAGTTAGCAACAAGATGGAAAAACTTACAAGGGAGAACCCGTAGTTAATTGGACAATGGGAGGGCTTACCACGATTATGGCCGGCCATTAGGTGACAATGGTTGGGGAGTGGGGGTATGTCACGCCGTGTCACGAGCTGGCCCAGGGTCAGCGGACCGCGAAATTATCGGAAAACACCGACCTAATCAGTAATCGATCCATTGCGATCAATACGATTATCACGCTGACCTTGCAATTGTTTTTGGCGATTAAAAAAATAAATTTGGAATTTGGCTTACCCACGATTTGCCACAAAAAGCGCGAGGTAGAAAAGATAAGGCATAAAAGCGTTTTTTTTTTAATTTTATAACAGAAGTCTTGGGACTGTATATGTTTACCGTTTTGATGAATTTGAATTGTGCTCCCCACTATTCAAATTCATCAAAACGGTCGAGCTAGTGGTCTTGAACATTCATGCTAGAAAAAACCGGCCAAGTGTGAGATGGACTCGCCCATGAAGGGTTCCGCAGCAGCAATAAGGTTTATTTCTATAAAATTAAAAGGTTTTTGATTTATTTTTATATTTTAGTTGATTTAATGAAAGTTAAATTAAGGTTTACCATTTATGACGTATAAAAAAAACTACTTGTTAGATCTCGTTCAAACCAATTTTCGTTGGTAGTTTTTATAATAATGTACAATGTACATCATATATTTTTTTTGGAATTATCATTTGTATCATGCTTTAAAAGTTAGAGGGGGGGACACACATTTTATCACTTTGGAAGAGTCTCTCTCGCAAACTATTCAGATTAGAAAAAAATGATGATAGAAACCTCAATATGATTTTTAAAGACCTATCCACAGATACCCCACACGCATAGGTTAGACGAAAAAAATTTTTTTTGTTTCAGTTGTACCTATGGGGACCCCTAAAATTTTTAATATTTTTTCCATTTTTCTATCAAATCTTAATGCGGTTCACAGACTACATCTACTTACCAAGTTTCAATAGTATAGCTCTTATAGTTTCGTAGAAAAGTGGCTGTGACATACGGACGGACAGACAGACAGACAGACAGACAGACAGACATGACGAATCTATAAGGGTTCCGTTTTTTGCCATTTTGGCTACGGAACCCTAAAAAGGTACTAGGTATTAATAATATTCTTATATTGTATTGCACCGAAATTGCCTCTACATTTTCGGTACAATATTACAATACAAGCAAATGTTGTAAATTGACTTCGATGTACCAAATTGAGCTCCTGCATTTTAATACGATCAATGATCATCAATTATTTAAACTACTTGTGGTACAAATAGTTCGAATTATCGGTAAACGACAAAGTAAAGGTCATTACCAACATTCGGGATTCGAGAAGTAGTTACGTGCGCCGCGTCACGCTGACACGCCGTCCGGGAGGCGGGAACAGCCGTGACGCCCGTGACGTCGGGAGTTCGGGACTCTGCGCGTCACAACTCACACGTAGTACTATATTTAGTGTCGTGACTATGACTTCATTGTTTTACAGTAAATAGATCTGACGCGTAAAACCTTAAACTTAAAGTCATCTTATTCTGTTTCATTAAAAATTCGGCACGAATTTATTTATGGTAAGTGATTAGCACCGCCCATAGACAATTAGACACATATTGTAAGCTTTGGTGCTGTGCGTAACTTGCGTTCCTTGTCCTGCTTGTGTAATGGGGGATGCATGGCCCCACGGGTATCCAAAATTTTCTTAGATTACAAATTTCTCAAATACTTAGTCATGTTATATAATAATAATAATAATAATAATGTCTATTGACGCTTCACACCACGTCAGTCTGGCCCCGTGATAAGTACCTGAAGGACTTGTTGTAACACAAGTCCTTCAGGTACCAGGCAACGGAAATATATTTAATACTTTTATACTATACATATATTTAAGATTTTTATTATATTATACACGTATTTAATACACATCCAGACCCGGGAACTTTGAAAAATTTTTTTGTTCCATCGGCGGGATTCGAACCCGCGACCCCCGGCTTGAGCCACACACTCAACCAATTGAGCCACAGAGGTCGTCAAATGAGAGCGTTATATGAGAGCGATCGATAGACAGATGCAGATATCTATGTAAATTGGTCTGGTTATGTCCAGCCTTTAACGACTAACGTTGACTTCACATGAGCCGAAAAAATTACGTAGCCCATCTGCCTATGAATCAATTTCTCTGAAGCTACGTGACTTTGACGATGATCAGAAAGATCTTTATGAGTGTAATCATCTAATTACGCGAATGCAAATGGATGATCTCATGACACTTGGTTTAATGAAAGATTCGGAGAACCGGCTACTGACCATAGGGGAGCTAATTTGAATAGAATAGGAAATCATTATTGGTACTAAAACTTAAAATTAGCACATCATACAAATTATACCTAAATCCTAATGATTACAATGCATGGAACAAAACATGCAGGTTTGTTCTACCTTTTTTTAAAGTGTTTATAGTTTATAAGTATATAAAAATATTTACCTATGAGTATAGTTTTCACAGAGCCAGTGCTGGCTGCCAATAAGACTGGCAGCCAGTATTGGCTTGGTATATGCCGCGTGTGAACAGTTTGGCCTGGCTTGAAAAACTGTTCACACGCATATACGGCATATACCAAGCCAATACTGGCTGCCAGTCTTATTGGCAGCTGTACTGGCTCTGTGAAAACTATACTTTAAGGTATCTAATATATATCCATACTAATATTGTAAATGCAAAAATGTGTCTGTCTGTCTGTTACCTGTTCACGCCTAAGCCGCTAAACCGATTTTGATAAAATTTGGTCTGGATAATGGAGATACTTTGAGTCCCGGGATAGGACAGACGATACTTTTTATCTTGGAAAAAATTACAGTCACCGCGACATACGAATTTTGGTGCAACGGAGTCATAGTAAAATGACGGAGTGGTGGACGTGTCATTTAGTTGTGAAAATGTACCATCGAGGAAATTAATTCCTAGGCAGTTGACATACCCACGTCAGTTGGTCTTCTCATGTCAATTCAATGAGCTGTGATCGGTCTGATAGGTTTGACGTAACGCGACTAAATTACTTAGGTTCCCCATCTGCCTAGGAATCAACTTCTCTGATAGAACCTATTATAGTTTTAACTATTTGTAGTATGTGTTTGCCTCATAGGCCTGAAGTAAATACGTCTATGGTTTTATTTGATTATACTTATTTAAAATAACGACTGCATTTTTGAGTGCACTACCGCCACATATCTATATTATCTAATATAGTTACCTAAGCTCGGCTTTTCAAACGAATCCATGAAGTATCGACAAATAGGTACACAATAGATACGATTGTCTAAATATGGACTTTTGGGATTGAGGTCAAGTGGTCCCGGTTTGGGGCCTGGGACGAGGCCCTACGTGCCGGGGCCCGCGACACACCACGTGACGACGTGACATACGTGACGTAGCACACACCTTCCCACGATTATTGTTCCCAATTGACACTCCTATAACTTCAAACTTGCGTCATAGTTTCTATCGCACGGGAGCACTCACGTAAGTGAGATGATACAGTTGAGATAAAATATAGCATAGCACTGGATAAATTTATTATATTATAGCTTTAGTTTTTGTGTAGACCTGCGGTTTATGGTAACTACGGTAAATATGGTACCTACATAAGCTTAAAGCGTCCTAGTCTATCTAATGTTCCAAATCTAGACAAATAATTATCAAATAATATTCAGTCGCAAAGACGTTCCAAATACGTGTGAAATATATAATTTAGGTATGTAGATATATGTCTAATAATAAAAACATTCATGCTAATATTATAAATGCGAATGTGTGTCTGTCTGTCTGTCTGTTACCTCTTCACGTTCAAACCGCTGAACCGATGTTGCTGAAATTTTGCATGAAGATAATTTGAGTCCCGGAAAAGGACATAGGATACTTTTTGTCCCGGAAAAATGTACGGTTCCCGCGCGATAAACGAGTTTTGGCGCAACGGAGTTGCGGGCGTCATCTAGTATATTACATAGCAGAACGTAGAACCTTCTAGTTTTTTGGTTTGGTTAAAGCTTTTCAGTTTCTGGTCAATGAATGGGGCTTAGGATTTAAGACTGAGACTACAGGCATTAAACGCGAGTACCTGAATACGCGCTTTTTAAGACGAGGTATAGTCTTTGTGTTATAATATGCCGAATTTACCGAAATGTCAGATTTCATAATACATTTTGAATTATTCAGATGCTTCCCTGTGTACCCAAATGAAAATATTTAAAATTTCAGGAAACGAATTATGTACTTATGTAAAAATTCAGGTTTTTCCATACCTCGTCATTACCATAATTAGGTAGGGATTTCTGCTCCTGGTAGTGACGCTTCTTACGCGACCACATAATATGTAAATAAGTACAATACCCTTTTGCAGACTTAGTTATAACTTATATAATATGCAAATACTTGAATGAATATTATAATCCAGATCCGTATTGCTTACTCATAGTAACGGGTCCTGTTGAACTCAGAACTTGATCGTGGTGTATCGCCGTGACACATAGATGTATTATATTTTAAAGTAGCAGTTTTATTATTGTAATATGTTAATAGTAGAATAAGAGACAATGCAATATCGAGTATAATGCATAATATTGGAATTTAGAAACTATTATCTATTAATCAAGCATATATGATTTATATTTTTATAACTGTACGATGACTGTAGAGCTGTTGTAGAGTTAATGTAGATTGTATAGTTTGTCTCTACATTTAAAACGTGGGAGAGCCATGCTTCGGCACGAATGGGCCGGCTCGACCGGAGAAATACCACGTTCTCACAGAAAACCGGCGTGAAACAGCGCTTGCGCTGTGTTTCGCCGAATGAGTGAGTTTACCGGAGGCCCAATCCCCTACCCTATTCCCTTCCCTTCCCATCCATACCCTCCCCTATTACCCTATTCCCTCTTAAAAGGCCGGCAACGCGCCTGCAGCTCTTCTGATGCTGCGAATGTCCATGGGCGACGGAGGTTGCTTTCCATCGGGTGACCCGTTTGCTCGTTTGCTCCCTTATTTCATAAAAAAAAAACATTAGCCCTCAATTCACTAGGTGAAATTTACTCACGTAATTACCTTCTATGAGTGAGTCCCTGGGACTCACATATTTTAAATGTATGTTTTTATGAAATGAAACAAATTTCATCAACATTTTATTTAACAATCTTCTTAAGTACTTAGTAAATTATAAGAATAAATAACAAAAGTAACCAAACTTCAGAGATCCTCTTGAAAATTAAAGAAAAGGCATTTATCAGTCTTTTAAAACCATGATATTTTTAAGATTTCTCTAAACTACCAAATATTCTAAAAATTAAAAAGAACTAAACGTTTTTAAACCAATAAAGGTACACAAAATAAAATAAACATTAATATATGCTTCTATACAAAGAAAAAAACGTGCAGTGGATTTCTACCACTATCTAAAAGCTACGTCGGCATATCTTTTTTTGAGCAAGTAAAACATAATATCAGCTTCAGACATTTTGTGCACAGATGAGCAGTTTTTGTTCTCTTGTTGTAGTGGCATTAATAGTAATACTTTTCCTCCTAGCCAACTTGTTTCAGGGTGGCTCACATCTTCAGGAATGTCATTTTTCGTCCAAATCTTCTTGAAGCCAGGCTTCCAGATAGAATCTGCTCCGTCTTCTCTTAGATTGATAAAGTCATATTTTTTAGAGCCATTTTACAATTGTACAACAGAAAAATAAAGCATACATAATTTAAATCATGTTAACAGTGAAGAATCAACATTTCAAAACTTTAATATGTAAAAATAATCATAACGTAATTCACTAGTATGAGTCCCTGGGACTCACTCGGCGTAATAACTCACCAAATATGGTATGTACGCACTCATCCTCTCGGCACCATGTCGCCCGCGTCACCACATGAAGGCACTGAGACGTGGGGGAAACTAGCTGCTAAGACTTTTGAATTATGGCCGTTTCAAATTTTGATGTGAGTCTCTGGGACTCAGGAAGTGAAGCCAATATGTGCAATGAGTAATAGCTGTAATGACTGGAGAGTATATTATTTTAAGCTATTGCATAGCTTTCATGACGGGCTTTGAGCACGGCGACCGAATCAAGAAATTTCGTAACGAAAAAAACCTAACACACCCACTCTAACCGGCACAGTCAGTGAGTCAGCGCAGTCGGTACGGCTAGACGTATGCAAATTATAATTGCACAAGTTGATAAAATATGCTATGAAATAACTTTACCGCGGCAGTCCCCGAGTGCCACGCATTTTAAGTAAATGTAAAAATGTAAAAAAACTGTAGTAAAAATCTTAAAAATAACATAATGTAATATAAATAAATCCTTTTAGGCCTAACTCAGTGTATCTAGCGGTATATCCCTCGCGGGGCGCGTGCGACGACGGGGCACGCGAGGCAGTTCCGGTGCGTCAGAGCTGCGCCTGCGCCGCCGCCGCCGCCGCCGGCAGTCGGCCTCACACGCGGGTCACAGGGCTGACAGGAGGGCGCGGGCATCTTAATAGATACACCCTTTAGATACGTATTCAAAAAAATATCCGCAGCCGAACATATAACCTCCTCCTTTTTGGAAGTCGGTTAAAAAGTGGACGGAGCGGCTAGATCGGTTTTATGCAGAGTCCAGTAGGCCTACTACGAAACTGTTTTGAGACTCAAACAATCGGAAAATAATGCCGCGTCTTGCTCTAACAACGTTATTTCACGTTTGTTAGAGTAGGAGTTACAATCATGTGATCATACAGATAACAGAACATATAATAATAATAATCTCAGTATAGAATAAAGAACAATATGGTTTATCATATCATATGAATACCATAAAATAGAGTTCTGTTATCTGTATGATCACGATCTCAATGGTCTTCGCATTTTCCAATTTAAAACATTTTCCATGAGCGATGCGCTACTTTCTTTTATTTTGGTTATACAGTATAATATTGTAATTACTGAACCAGGTTTGCAGTAATTAATGTATTTATTATTTACTGCAAACTAAATTGTAACATGAATGAATCATTTTAATTAGTGATCCACAATAATTATTGTGAACCTTGACTCGTCTATTAATTGCGTAGACTGACACGTAGTTTTGTAGCAAAGAAAATTCCTCATGTAGTTCATATTACAATAAAAAACTCGGTAATATTATGCCTACCACTATTACAAGAATTTACAAGAATAAGTAAATTTTCCCAGCCCTATATCGAGTTAGCGGTTCACGGTTTGTTTGTTTGTCCGAGAGTTGCCCGCGTGTGAACGGCGTTGCACCGCGCGGCATTTCCGGACTATCAGCAAACACCGAAATTGAGTTAATATTGAAGTGTAAAGTATACATCGAAGATTTTCTCGCGTAATCTGTGGATGCACTTAAACTGGAACAGCAATGTTGCACACGGTGAGGCGTAAACTTTCTACGTCGCAGACTGCAGATCAAAATTGCAGTTTGAGGACGCCAAATCTGGCGTTACGACTTGTGACCATATAAGGTTCGTTACACTTTTTATTACGATCAAACCTTTCATTGAAACAGTGATTAATTGTTATGGTTGTGATATTTTTTACTCCTATCTATACTTATATTATAATCTATACTAATATTATAAAGCGGAATAGTTTGTTTGTTTGTTTGTTTGCACGCGCTAATCTCAGGAACCACTGGTCCGATTTGAAAAATTCTTTCAGTATTAGATAGTCCATTCATCGAGGAAGGCTATAGGCTATATTTAATTACGCTAAGACTAATAGGAGCGAAGAAATAGAGGAAAATATGGAAGAAACGGTGGCAAATTATTTGAAAGGGCTTATTTAAACATGCTAATCTCAGGAACTACTGATCCAAATTGAAAAATTATTTTAGTATTAGATAGCCCCTTTATCGAGAAAGGCTATAAGGCTTCATTTTATTACGCTAAGACTAATAAAAACGAAGAAATAGAGGAAAATGGGGAAAAAACGGGGGAAATTATTTGAAAGGGCTTATTTGAACGCGCTAATCTCAGGAACTACTGGTCCGATTTGAAAAATTCTTTAAGTGTTAGATAGGGCATTTACCGAAAAAGTCTATAGGCTTTATTTTATCACGCTAAGACTAACAGGAGCGAAGAAATAGAGGAAAATATGGAAAAAACAGGGGAAAATATTTTAAGGGCTTATTTGAACGCGCTAATCTCAGGAACTACTGGCCCGATTTAAAAAATTCTTTGAGTGTTAGATAGGCCATTTATGGAGCAAGGCTATAGGCTTTATTTTATCACCCTAAGACTAACAGGAGCGAAGAAATAGAGGAAAGTGTGGAAAAAACGGGAAATTATTTTAAGGGCTTATTTGAAAGCGCTAATCTCAAGAACTACTGGTCCGATTTGAAAAATTATTTCAGTGTTAAATAGGCCATTTATCGAGGAAAGCTATATGCTATATTTTATCACGTTAAGACTAATATGAGCGAAGAAATAGAGGGAAATGTGGAAAAAACGGGAAAAATTATTTGAAAGGGCTTATCTTGCGAACTACTAGAGCAATTTTTCTCTTATTTGGGTCAGATAGGAAGTAGAGCACGTGATCATAGGCTATTTTTGTGGACTAATTTGTCTGTGAAATATCTAATTTACGCGGGCGAAGCCGCGCGGAACCTCTAAAAATAATAAAAATGAATCCATATTTCCCTTGGTTACGACATCACGCGTGAACAGCTGGAACGATTCCGCTGAAATTTGGTATAGATGTTACGCTCAAAGACCGAAATCGCTCAATGAGCGAAAAAAAGGCTCACAACGCGTTGTGGTCACAGTGAAACAGCCTACAGTCTAATGAAAACGGCCACGACGCGTTCTGGCAATCGCAAAAAGTCCATAACGCGAAATTCGTGTCGTGGCTGATATGCTATTCGTTTTTCTTGATCTGTTCTTGATTGATTAATTGTCCATAGGTATGGAAGATTATATTTGAATTACCACGTGTACTAGGTACAAAATATTTTTTCTTTTACTTAATCATACACACTGCATAACGTGTTTATCATTATTATTTATAAAATATCCATACTTCCATACTATCCGTACTATTATTATTACTGTCTGTCTGTCTGACGCAACATAGTTGCGGGCATTAACTAGTGGTATTAACTTTAAATTATATATAAAGAAAAATAAAACTAAATACTTATTATTTATTAAGATCACATTACCTTATATTAAAAAAACAATAACAAACAATAGCACTTTGCGCCAGACAGACAGACAGTAATAATATTAGTAAGGATATTATGGAACTATGGATATTTTACAAATAATAATGAAAAACTTGATTTGCAGTGATTTTGTAAAAGAAAAAATATTTTGTAGTACGTGTGGTAATTCAAATATAATCTTCCATACCTATGGATGATTAATCAATCAAGAACAAATCAAGAAAAACGAATAGCATATCAGCCACGACAGGAATTTCGCGTTATGGCCTTTTTGAGATTTTGTGACGCGAATTTCGCGTCGTGGCTGTTTCACTGTGACCACAACGCGTTGTGAGCCATTTTTTCGCTCATTGAGCGATTTCGGTCTTTGAGCGTAACATAGATATATTATATACTTTGAGTCCCGGGTCGGGGAACAGGGAAGGACATAGGATACTGGATACATTTTGTCCAAAAAAATGTACGGTTCCCGCACAATAAGCTTTTATGATTTTCGCCTAAACTATTCAATCTATTTTGCTGACATTTGGTATAGAGATACTTTGAGTCCCGGGAAAGAACATAGGATATATTTTGTCGCGGAAAAATGTACGGTTCCCACAAAATTTACCTTTATGGTTTGCGCGTAAACTATTCAGTCGATGTACGGGAACAACTATAAACTGAAATCCACGCGGACGAAGTCGCGGTCAACAGCTAGTGAATTAGATACTTTTATATAAGTGTTTGCTATTTATTTAAGATAGTTATAGTATTATTATGGTATTATTTGTAGAAATCTTACAAAATTTATTTTATCGATGGCACCGGAATCAACAATATTATTATTATTTATGAATCTGTCTAAATCGCATTTATACGAAGAAATGAAAATGAACGTCCTGTGTAGGTACATAATCAAAACAGCTTTTGGAAGTGATGATGATGATGCCTAAACATATTACTACGCACTTCTGTTATCATTACATCAAACATACGTCTTGGATTTACCCGTGACGTAACGGGTGGGAGTTGGGACACACGTGTGACATAGCGCACGATGTTGCCATGCGCCTGCGCATGTCATGACATTAAAGGACATTTATCCCGGGACGATAGCAGTGACATCAGGGTTTAGCGCTATATGGACCTGAGTTAGCTCACAAGTGTTCCTAATTAAGATTAAGTGCCTACTTTAATATTTGTCGTCGTTTTGTAAGTCGAGTTGTTTGTCGTGCGTAAGAGTTCGCTGTATATTTAGTCACAATTCTTATTATTGAAGTTTTATAAGATCATGAGATGTTTTTTTCGTCTTTTAAAGTTATGGCGCAGAGTTCACATGCGTAAAGATTGTAAAACGTAAGAGACAAGTTTTTAATTTTGGGTACCTATAAGGCTGACACATAGTTTTTAAGACTGTATTAATATCTTATATTCGGCCTATATGCGCTAAAAGACAATCCATACTTCCATACTAATATTTTCACGCTCAAACCGCCGCACTGAACCGATTTTGCTTAAATTTAGAATGGAGATACTTTGGTCCGGGGAAAGGACATGGGATACTTTTTATCCCGAAAAAATGTACGGTTCCCACGCGGTAATCTAATTTTGGCGCAACGGAGTTGCGGGCATCATCTAGTTTAACATAATAAGTCTATCAAAGTATTATTCACAGCGATACACATCTAGTATGAGTGTATCGGATGCGTTCACGCACATTTCGCCCGGGGTGGCAAGCCGTAAGACGTTCCACAGTACTCCACATATCTACATCGGTGAATCAGCGGTCGGCGGCAAAGAAGTGTCATGTGGATGCCCTGAATTCTGATAGACCGTGGGACCACATACCCTGACTCATATGGGGTGCGGTGCTTAAAGGTAAAGGTCCGGTTGGGAGCACTAGCAAGACCAGATAGAATCGCGCTATGAAAGTAACGAGTTTATTTGTCGCGTGTAACGCATCCAAAATAATATGTTAAGTATTACAAAGGTATTTTAATGCTAGATGCTATTTGAAAAAAAAACCCAGTAAGTATGTGTTATACGGTAAATTAAATAAAAGAAGGTTGTACCTAATAAAAGTAGACTTTTATATCAATGCGAAAATTTTTTTAAAAGATTTAGAACTAAAACTCCTTAAATAAAGATATTTAAAATTATTTTTAACAAAAAATTAAAACCGACTTCCAAGGTAAAAACAATATTAATAGCATCCTTATAATATGAACTAAAAAGTATAAAATAATTTTTCCTATCTAATATGTAGTGCCTTTTCCCGAATTCGGCTAAACCTCAACTATTTCTGTACTCAATCTTCATCATTTTGAAGTCGGTACCAGATATAGCTGAATCTATATTTCTTTGACAGAAAATTTGAAACTTTTGGAACTGGCACCAACTTCAAAATTATGAAGATTGAGTACAGAAATAGTTGAGGTTCAGTCGAATTCGGGAAAAGGCACTACATATTAGATAGGAAAAATTATTTAATAAATTTTTAGTTCATATTATAAGAATGCTCTTAATATTGTTTTTACCTTGGAAGTCGGTTTTAATTTTTTGTTAAAAATAATAAAAAATAATAATTTCACTCTTTTTAGTTACCTAGTAGGTAAACTGTTAGTGCCAATTCAAATTGTATAAAAAATAGTTTCATATTGTCTTCACTAGCTGTCACTGAGGCGCTCCTGTGTCGCGCTATCGCTTGTACGTAGAAGTTTTATATAAGTAGGTAGTTGTAACTTGTAATAGATTTCTGTTATGTTGTTGAAAGTTTGTAAGTAACTGACAACTCAACAGTGAGCTTGCCGCTTGGTGTGAGCAGTGAGCATTGAATTGACAACATAAATCTTAATATTGAGTGGTAATTGATCTCGTATAATTGTTATTAAGTTGACCTCCGTCATAGTCCGCGAATTTATAAGTGGTCGTCAGTGGTACTGCGTATATTCTACGTATCTTATTACAATTTGTTAAGACTGTTAAGAGTCATAAGGCATACCCCAAGGCCCAAATATCAGGTAAATAGATACATTTAAACAATACATTTAAAAAAATCTAAGTGAACACGTGCTGAAAAATGCTCGCAGCGCGGCATGCCGCGCATGCCCTGACATTCCGGTTAGAACTTGAATACGATGTTTACGCACGACGGCGCCGCGCGGCGACGCCGTTGCCTCTGCGGCGCCGACCGCCGTGTATATTAAACAGCCTATAATAATTGGTGTTGTTATGTACATAATTATTATTATTGTATCCATACCTATGCCTTGTACTATTATCTATTTTGTGCCATGAGACATTGGTGACCTTAACACGACGCGCGACGTGGTAATGATGATGATGACGATGATGATGATGATGAATTTGAATTGCATGGTAGCATATGCTTTCTGTTCTTAAAACAACGCCGAAACTCCCAAACGTGTATCTATAAAGAGTCAGGAGTTCTCTCAGCATCTTCGAAACCATGGTATACCTTGACCCAATATTTGACTTTTTGGTAGCATATTCTTAGTACACTTTACATAAAACCAAAATCATCATATGTTTCCATATAAATTTCGAGGAGTTCCCTCGATTACTCCTGGATCCCATCATCAAGTCACCACTTTTGTGAACATGGTACCAAACTGGAGTGAAACCTAATACAACAAAATAAAAATTTCGAAAATCGGTTCACAAACGGCGGAGTAATTGTTGAACATACAAATAACATACAATATATATATATATATATATCCACAGCCGAACATATAACCTCCTCGTTTTTTGGAAGTCGGTTAAAAATCGTAAATTTTTCAGAATCTAGTCTATTTTTGTGAGTAGAGAAGTAACAGAACTAAAGGTCTCAATCTAATTTCAGTCAGTGCTTTCTGGGCTACCTGGGCCTAATTAGGGCCTAAAAACAAAATAAACTTCCAACCGTCTCATTAAAAAAGTGAATTTTGGTGGTCTTATTACATTTTCGCCGAAAGGTCTCTTTCTGCCGTTGTTTTTACTATAGGCTTATTGTTAACATGTGAGTGACAGTAATGGCGGGTGCAACAAAGCCTCCAGGCGCAGTGATTAATGCTTGAGTTTCAGCGAAACGGAAATTTCAAAATACCGACTCCCAAGTTCCGAGTATTTTCAGCTTTTAAGGTCTGATACTTCCTTTATAATGGGTTTTCCCTATTGTACTCGTATCCCTTAAGCACGTTGTATCAGATAGCATATTTTTAAGAATGAACTTTAAAAATTTTTAAAAGAGATAATTTATTACTGAAAACATAGAGTGTCTTTTAGGGTTGTCGCGATCAAAAATTATAAGAATAAAAACATTGCTCTGAATTTGTTAATTCTCGAAGACCACCGCACGATTTGTGATGTCACTTTATGACTGACACACTGTGTAAAAATATATTTTTTAATTATTATCATATTATTATTATTATTTACTAGACTATGAAAGGAGTTTGTGTATCGTGGAGTCGTGACGACTAATGTCAAATAAAATATTTATTGTTAATTAAATTGTCTAATTAAATATATCAACTCTCGTTCTTCATTTTTTTAATTAGCAAAAATCAGTTTTCATTTTTTTGTGTATTTTATCGTGGTTTTGTTTTACCTAAATTGAATAGTGGAAGAATATTTTCAGTCAACATTCCTAGTCTCTAAATTTGAATCTAAAAATGTTATGATAAGAGCTATAGTATTTCCTAATAAATGAAGCAAGATCAATGCCCTAAAAATTTAATCAAAATATTTTATAACCTCCTCCCTTTTTAGGAAGTCGGTTAAAAAGTGTATGACAGGTGAGTGCAGGTGACCCGCAGCTCTGGTGGGAAAAGTACTCAATACTCATTATGTAAAATACTGAGGCCTATGTACCGTATGACTTAATACCTTTCCATAATTTGTTCACAATTATTTGACCTCTCACAGGACCTTACACCAGCGATATAAGAACTGCTCTCACAGTAAATTCGAGGTAAACTACTCCGAGTTAGGGTTGCCTACGTTCCAGTTTTTTCAGGGCATGTCCTAGTTTTTGTAATTAACTAGGACATTCTGAAACGTTTATAAGCAACGTACTGGGTTTAAGGTTTTAAATAAATTTGTAACTCGTATGATTTAATTCATTTATGGAAATTCTTCTAAATATTCACCTACAACTTGCAAGTAGCAACTCTTTAACTGTGTACCATTTGAATTGTTCTGGTTTCTCTAAATTTAAATCCTATTTTTACCCAATGACGATAAAGCCAAAAGTAAGGGTTACAAATGGCTGACAGTCTATGTATGTATGATTCTTCGTAGCGTCCAAACTTAGGTCCTATTATTATAAATGATTTGTTTTAAGGTTTTTAGTTGGCAACCCTATTATGATTGGACTAGCCCTCACTAACGATCGGAAACCGCCGAACAGTGGAATGTTCGGCGACCCACTATGCAAATGGCTGCATCACTTTCCGTCGGTAAAAGTGAAAAGGTAAAGTTTCCGTAGGATTTCCCACCGAGTTTTCCATCTACGTAAACAACTGCACATTGGTGTCATATGTTACGGAAATTTAATCTGCAGGTGAGTTCGTTGCACTTACCTATAATGTTTTTATTGATGTCATTATTTTCATTTCTCATATATATTATTCGCTCTTATAATAATGTATGTGTTACGCTCAAAGACCGAAATCGCTCAATGAGCGAAAAAAGGCTCACAACGCGTTGTGGTCACAGTGAAACAGCCACGACGCGAAATTCGCGTCGTGGCTCTAATGAAAACGGCCACGACGCGTTCTGGCAATCGCAAAAAGTCCATAACGCGAAATTCGTGTCGTGGCTGATATGCTATTCGTTTTTCTTGATCTGTTCTTGATTGATTAATTGTCCATAGGTATGGAAGATTATATTTGAATTACCACGTGTACTAGGTACAAAATATTTTTTCTTTTACTAAATCACTGCATAACGTGTTTATCATTATTATTTATAAAATATCCATACTTACATACTATCCGTACTATTATTTTTTTTCGAAACGCGAAAAATTTCGCGTTATGGCCTTTTTGTGATTGCCAGAACGCGTCGTGGCCGCTTTCATTAGAGCCACGACGCGAATTTCACGTCGTGGCTGTTTCACTGTGACCACAACGCGTTGTGAGCCATTTTTTCGCTCATTGAGCGATTTCGGTCTTTGAGCGTAACATATGGATCTATAATAACTATACAAGTTGTCTGGTTGTCAGGCATATTATATATATAAAAAGCCACATGACAGACGCAGACAGTGGGCTTTTAAAAATTATACGCTGCGTAATTTTAGGGTTCCGTAACCAAAGGGTAAAAACGGGACCCTATTACTGAGACTTTGATGTCTGTCCGTTTGTCTCCAGGCTGTATCTCAAGAACCGCTATAGTTTTAGACTTCTGAAAATTTCATAGATTGTGTATTCCCATTGCCGCTTTAACAACAAATACTTACTAAAAACGACAAACGTGATTTTTATGGCCTTTTTGCTCGTAATTAATAATGGCTAAGGGTAGGCGCATGAAATACGCAGAAAATCCTCAATTATATTTGTATTTTAATAATTAATCATAAAATAAAAAAATTATAAATTATTTCAGGGGGGCTCCTATACAAAAAACACTTTGTCCCAACTTTCGCTATATAATGGTACGCAACCCTTCGTCCAACTCGCACTTGGCCGATTATTTTTCATAGTTTTCGTTTACATTTTCATTACACTATCTTATATTTAACTAACTCTAACCCGCGGCTCTACTTGCAAAAAGAACACTAGGTATAATGTTCCAAAATAAAAAGTACGAGTTTTTTTCGTAACAATAACAAAATATTACGTTTAGGTTACGTTTATGATAATAAAACCTTTATAAATATCCTACTATTAAGTAGTATGGCTGTGTACCGTCGAAGAAATTGATTCATAGGCAAATGGCTTACCTACATCGGATTTTGTCCAGTGAATGTCAGCCGCGATCAGCTTGCCTTGAACTCAACTAATTTATGTAGTATGTAATATGTATCAATTTATCGTGATAACACAATAGCTAGCGATTCTAGGAAATGTTAAGATGGACTATATTTTCGTCCATCTCAAAATTTCCGTCCCTGTCACATCCTGTTCGTGTTATCGAAGTTCCACTTTCTCGTTACCTAGACACACATGCGCTAATTAATCGGCTGATGCAACATGCGCCTGCGCACCTGACGATCGCGCGATGCCCCTTCCCAGCGCGCGCCAATGGCATGCACTTGATGCAATAAACGGTACCCAAACATCACACCACCAGCTGAAGCTGGTCACGCCTGGGTGCTCAGGGTAGGGTAATGACATGCCTGATATACCTGATAATTACTGCAAACTTGTATAGACCTGGATCCCAAAAGGATAAGACATAACTTACTTTCTGATGGATGAAACCATAGGTTTTTGGTAGTCCCTCGTGAACTTAGAACACCTGCGAATTTGTGTAGCTCTAAGTGTGACCCCTGGTCAGTGTGGACTGGTCAAAGTGGACAAAAAATGAGTCTTACTTTACTTATTTTCTGATGGCTAATATTTATGTATAATTTGTAGATTATTGTTCTGAACAAGTATCATGTAGTGGTACAGAAATACTTGAGCCCTGGGGTTAAAGTATACTTATAACTTTTAGCTTAAGGCGACGCCTTGATAATTTAGCTGTAGGCTGTGGCGATATCGATTTTTCTCAGCAATTACTAAAGCTGCTGCGACAAAGAAAACCGGCGTGAAACAGAGCTTGCGCTGTGTTTCGCCGAGTGAGTGAGTTTACCGGAGGCCCAATCCCCTACTACCCTATTCTCTTCCCTACCCTCCCCTATTCCCTTCCCTTCCCATCCCTACTAAATAATATTCCCTCTTAAAAGGCCGGCAACGCACCTGCAGCTCTTCTAATGCTGCGAGTGTCCATGGGCGACGGAAGTCGCTTTCCATCAGGTGACCCGTTTGCTCGTTTGCCCCCTTATTTCATAAAAAAAAGCTAAGAAATTAAAGTTTATTGACAGTATTCATCATGTCTTTGTCTTTGAATTGCCCATAGCATAACACCGCGTTAAAGTAAAAAACCGTGTTGGATACGTTTGAGATTGCTTGTTTTGTATTGCGGCCGGGCCGGTCTCTCATAGTAAACAAGCAATGGAACAGCAAAAAATGGAAAGTGCGTAAGGGACAAAATGGTTTTTGTCGCGTAATTTAAATCTATAAATACATTTCATATAAGCTATGGGCATATTAAAGTATATGCTTGAACCAATATATTATGTAAAAATTTTGGAAGCTTAAATCACTCTCCTCTGTTCACAAAATAGGAATCCCTTTTTTACAGAGGTATTTTTGATTGATTATTCTGTATTATAAAAGTTGAGCAACCGTGTTATGCTATGGGTAATTCAAAGACAAAGACATGATGAATACTGATAATGAACTTTAATTTCTTAGCTTTAGTCATTGCTGAGAAAAATCGATATCGCTACAGCCTACAGCCAAATTATCAAGGCGTAGCCTTAAGCAAAAAGTTATAAGTATACTTTAACCCCAGGGCTCAAAGTATATCTGTACCAAATTTCAGCAAAATCGGTTAAGCGGTTTGGGCGTGAAGAGGTTACAGAAAGACAGACAGGAAGGAAAGAGGGGAAAATTATGCATCTTTGTTATTATACCATGCAGTATGCTGACACGGACAAAGTCGCGTGCAACAGCTAGTAGAAAATAAATTCTTGCAATATCGTATTGTTTTCCAAGGTGTTATATTAATTTATAAAATAAAAATTAACACCTTTGAAAAAAAAATAGCAACAAAGTTATTTTCAAAACGTCTGATAATAGTTTTGGTCATTGAAAAGTGTCTTACACTACATGATACTTGTTCAGAACAATAATCTACAAATTATATATAAATATTAGCCATCAGAAAATAAGTAAAGTAAGACTCATTTTAATATTGTTAGGTGCTTATAAATATAATAATAACACATACTAGTTTAGTGCAATGATAATATATTCAAGTTTAATTAATACTTTATGAAAAGACAACCATGACGCCATATTGACAGCCCGCGCATGAATAGTGATGTTCCCTGACAATAGTGAAGGGCATCTATACTCATAACAATTTTTTGTCCACTTTGGTACCTGGTACCTGACCAGGGGGTGACCCCTGGTCAGGTACCAGGTACCAAAGTGTGAACTTAGAGCTACACAAATTCGCAGGTATTCTAAGTTCACGAGGGACTACCAAGAACCTATGGTTTCATCCATCAGAAAGTAAGTTATGTCTTATCCTTTTGGGATCCAGGTCTAGTAGGGCAGGGACTGACATACATGGTAGTAACCGCTGCTAGTTTGCAGTTAAGGAAAATTTGAAATACTATCTACTCCTCTTATTTTCTTCTGATTAATTTCTTTGCAGGTACCAAGTAACTCTACTAACTATCGAGACAGTTTAAGCGTGTAACTCGTGCTCTTTTTTGTGACACTGGAGATGCAGTGGTAGAAATATGTGATGGGACAAAGCCCGCTTTTTATGCCGATACTTGTAGAACTTGGGAGCTGGAATTAATTGCTTCAGAAATAGAATACTTCACCGAAGATGTAGTGTGATAAGTTGTACCGTTAGAAACGAAAGAAGAGGAACCTATTCTTACCATGACACAGCTGGTCATGAGTCCTGACCCTTATAACTGTCAAGCAAAATGAAATTAAACGAAGAATAGTGAGAAAACAATTATAATAAACTACTTTGTTAAGATCTACAAACCAGATATTACTATGTATTATTAAACTATTATTATAATGTAAATAACCAGATGGGTATTCATGACCAAAGCCAAGGCCAATTCTAAATGTTGGGTTTTATATGCCTCGTAACCGTAACGTTCATGTTATAAAATATATGATGTAATAGTTTCCTTGTTTGTATACAACTGCCCAGTTTCGATTTTCTTCCATAATATTTGCATTTAAAAAGGTGCAGTTTTTATAAAACAAGGAAAAATACCTTAAAATACAAATTGATTAATTATTATTTAAGATATTCTTTAAAGTATTATATTCATTTCGAGTTAAGACAAAACGGAAAAACCTCAAGTTATAAAAACCCAATAAAGGTAGCTAATTGTGAAGTACAGTCTACAAAATATTCTGTGAAAGTAGAGTTTTATAGTACTCAGAAGGAAACTGTAGTAGTTCTCTACCTCAGCAGTCGAGCTAGCAAGAGCGTACGGTACTCAACAATCTACATGACGAGTTCTCTACCTCAGCAGTCGAGCTAGCAAGAGCGTACGGTACTCAACAATCTACATGACGAGTTCTCTACCTCAGCAGTCGAGCTAGCAAGAGCGTACGGTACTCAACAATCTACATGACGAGTTCTCTACCTCAGCAGTCGAGCTAGCAAGAGCGTATGGTACTCAACAATCTACATGACGAGTTCTCTACCTCAGCAGTCGAGCTAGCAAGAGCGTACGGTACTCAACAATCTACATGACGAGTTCTCTACCTCAGCAGTCGAGCTAGCAAGAGCGTACGGTACTCAACAATCTACATGACGAGTTCTCTACCTCAGCAGTCGAGCTAGCAAGAGCGTACGGTACTCAACAATCTACATGACGAGTTCTCTACCTCAGCAGTCGAGCTAGCAAGAGCGTACGGTACTCAACAATCTACATGACGAGTTCTCTACCTCAGCAGTCGAGCTAGCAAGAGCGTATGGTACTCAACAATCTACATGACGAGTTCTCTACCTCAGCAGTCGAGCTAGCAAGAGCGTACGGTACTCAACAATCTACATGACGAGTTCTCTACCTCAGCAGTCGAGCTAGCAAGAGCGTACGGTACTCAACAATCTACATGACGAGTTCTCTACCTCAGCAGTCGAGCTAGCAAGAGCGTACGGTACTCAACAATCTACATGACGAGTTCTCTACCTCAGCAGTCGAGCTAGCAAGAGCGTACGGTACTCAACAATCTACATGACGAGTTCTCTACCTCAGCAGTCGAGCTAGCAAGAGCGTATGGTACTCAACAATCTACATGACGAGTTCTCTACCTCAGCAGTCGAGCTAGCAAGAGCGTACGGTACTCAACAATCTACATGACGAGTTCTCTACCTCAGCAGTCGAGCTAGCAAGAGCGTATGGTACTCAACAATCTACATGACGAGTTCTCTACCTCAGCAGTCGAGCTAGCAAGAGCGTACGGTACTCAACAATCTACATGACGAGTTCTCTACCTCAGCAGTCGAGCTAGCAAGAGCGTATGGTACTCAACAATCTACATGACGAGTTCTCTACCTCAGCAGTCGAGCTAGCAAGAGCGTATGGTACTCAACAATCTACATGACGAGTTCTCTACCTCAGCAGTCGAGCTAGCAAGAGCGTACGGTACTCAACAATCTACATGACGAGTTCTCTACCTCAGCAGTCGAGCTAGCAAGAGCGTATGGTACTCAACAATCTACATGACGAGTTCTCTACCTCAGCAGTCGAGCTAGCAAGAGCGTACGGTACTCAACAATCTACATGACGAGTTCTCTACCTCAGCAGTCGAGCTAGCAAGAGCGTATGGTACTCAACAATCTACATGACGAGTTCTCTACCTCAGCAGTCGAGCTAGCAAGAGCGTACGGTACTCAACAATCTACATGACGCGTTCTCTACCTCAGCAGTCGAGCTAGCAAGAGCGTATGGTACTCAACAATCTACATGACGAGTTCTCTACCTCAGCAGTCGAGCTAGCAAGAGCGTACGGTACTCAACAATCTACATGACGAGTTCTCTACCTCAGCAGTCGAGCTAGCAAGAGCGTACGGTACTCAACAATCTACATGACGAGTTCTCTACCTCAGCAGTCGAGCTAGCAAGAGCTTACGGTACTCAACAATCTACATGATGAGTTCTCTACCTCAGCAGTCGAGCTAGCAAGAGCGTATGGTACTCAACAATCTACATGACGAGTTCTCTACCTCAGCAGTCGAGCTAGCAAGAGCGTACGGTACTCAACAATCTACATGACGAGTTCTCTACCTCAGCAGTCGAGCTAGCAAGAGCTTACGGTACTCAACAATCTACATGATGAATTCTCTACCTCAGCAGTCGAGCTAGCAAGAGCGTACGATACTCAACAATCTACATGACGAGTTCTCTACCTCAGCAGTCGAGCTAACAAGAGCGTACGGTACTCAACAATCTACATGACGAGTTCTCTACCTCAGCAGTCGAGCTAGGAAGAGCTTACGGTACTCAACAATCTACATGTCACATGACGAGTTCTCTACCTCAGGAGCCTACCTAGCAGGAGCTTACAGTACTCAACAATGAACAATCTACATATAAAGATAGATGAAAATTGTCAATTTTCTTTTTTTTGCGCCGTGAAAAGAGCTTATACAGGTTGTGACTTGTGACGAAGCAAAGCAACAATAATTTATATTAGGCCTAGCCTTAGCCCTTAGGGTGCATACTCAATTCACCGTGTCACACTTAACTCCATTACACCTTGTATATATTATAAAGGTATTTAGAATACTAAAGTCTTCATTTATCTCTATTCATTATCTTCTTATATATAAAATTCTCGTGTCACAATGTTAGTCCACGAACTCCTCCGAAACGGCTTTAATGATTTTTACCAAATTTTATATGCATATTCAGTAGGTCTGAAAATCTGCTACTGGGTACTTTATATATTGATAAGTGCATTTCTTGAATAAATAATAGTAAATTATTACAACCTGAGACTGACGGCGACCATTGTTTGAGCGACGGGGTAGCGATAGACGTTGCTATGTTAACATACTTATTTAGTCACTTCAAAAAAATAATATAGCAAATATATTATGATTCATGGCAAAGCAACGTTTGCCGGGACAGCTAGTTTTGCTATAAAAACTTAAGAATATTTCATCAATTCGCTAGACTGATCCAACTATAAATACAGACATCGTCTCGCGGCTCGCGGCGCGGCGTCGGCGCAGACAGCGCGGCGCCGACCGAGCGCGGTTGACTCACGGTGCGGCCTTTCTAAGGTACAGCCTACAAGATACGTAATTAATGCTCCATTCACGTCAAGTTTGAAGGGACTCAACACCGCTAATTCCGAAATTGAACGTGGCTAAGCTGAAATATTGCTCTATGCTCTATGGTAGAGCTCGGCTTATCTACATATATCTTTTGGGCTTCTTCTTTTTTAGAGCAGGGCCCTTGTCGACGGAGCTGTCGCCATCTCTCCCTATCCTGCCAACATCTCCAGCTCTCTATATGACATTACATTATATACTTTTCAAGACACTGTGTATAACATTATGTTACATGTAGAGAAAGTTAAAAGAAAAGTATATTACTCCTTCAATGTAATGTAGCACAGTAAATGCGTGCGGGCGAGCATACTCCGTAGTCCATACGTAATGCGACGATGCGCGCGCGCAGGTAATTAGCAGTAACTGGGTCAGCGCGGCGGGCGGTGTCAAGGCCGCGACGGAGGTCGGCGCCGCGCTACATCTGATCGCACGCACGTACCGATACTCATTAGTCATTACCAAAATCAATTTTGTTTCCTGTTTAATCCCTAAAAAACGAAATTTATGTTGGGGTTTACCCTATTATGAATAGGGTACTTTACAATAGTTATAGTTTTTCCAGGGAACATAATATGTCCACTGGAAAAACTAAAAACATACTGCGAAGTAAAAATTCCCGTTCCTGTTTTTCTTAACCCCAAAAAAAATTAGGCATTTTCGTTAGGGTTTACGGTATTATGAATAAGTTACCTTGATAGTTAAGTTCACTGGAAAATATTAACATAACCACGAGAGGAAAGTTTATAGTAGAATTAGAAAGCGCAATTTGTCATCCACTCATTTAAGAGTTCTTAAAATTTTCTCATTGCATAGTATTTCCCGAGGCGAGTTCAGTGGAACTGGTGAATAATTGTTACATCAGCGCACGCGCACGCGCCATGACATAGCACTATGCGCGCTGTGTCATATTCAATTTAGGTTGTTAAACTAATATGTATTTTGTGATAAACTCATATGATCAACATTTCCCCGCATCAGTAATACTACTCTAAATATTTCATAAATATACTTCTTTGTTTTAATTAGGGTCTTACGTGCAAACAGGTCACTTGATGGAAAGCAACTACCATCGCCCATGGACACTCGCAACATAAATTCTGATCATCTTAAAAAGCCAGCAATGTACTTGCACTCCTGCATTGGAAAAGTGTTATTTCCGAGTTTGATTAGGACTATGCGAGCTTTTCATCTGATTGTGTGCCAAGAAACACACTTTCATGCGTCGAATATTTATTTAAAAACCAAAATAGTTGGTCCTGCGCCTGATCTTTGGCTAGTCGCGTCGGTCATCCGTCCTACAGAGGTACAGGAGTTAATGAGACTGAGGTTCTTGTGTACCACGCACACATGACATTCTAAAAATCACTCCTGTCTAGCTAGCTCGGTTTCAATGAAACCGGCCACTGTCACCGACTAGAGAAGGCACTATAACGAACGATGACAGTAGATAAATATGTTTTGACTTTGTATTGTATTGGTTCAATGTTTCATGTGCAATAACTCATCGGGTTTTTGGCTGTGGTAGGCGGTTATCGACTTGTATAATATATAAGACTTCTAAGAGTCGATGTACAGTGAGAAATTGATTCATAAGCAGTCGGCGGACGTTCATTATTTAGTCAGCTTATACCAAATCCAGCGAACGTATCAAGATTTACAAGGCCTTGGCGTAACCCGACTAATTTACGTAGGTCCCCCACCTACTCATTGATCAATTTATCAGATGGTACACTGACAGTGAGCACCTCGCGGCGCGCACGTTGTCACGGGCTGTTTCTAAGAAGTTCACTGTGAGTCAGAGGCGGGTTTTCCACCGGGTCTTACTTCCGAAAACTTCTTCACGCGATACTGATTCACCAAACCAATCTTAATGACAGCACCCACATGTTTTGGGAAGATCGTTCATGATAATATTTACGACCATATTATTGTTACGGATACGGGCAGTTGTTTACCTGCGCGCGACAGTTGCGCGTATTTTCTAGAAAAGTCCGACCCTTGTTTATGTGAATTGCGTGTTTACGTAAACAATCCAGAATAGAACGCTCCAGAAGGCGACGCGGGCCATATAAAAGGTAAACAAGCCGGCAGTCAACTCAGTTCGATCCGAGCGATCATCAAGGCGACTTCAAAGTGAGAACAAGTGATCAATAGTGAGTGATTGTGATAGTGAACTAACGACTCGGCTACGACCTAGGACAGTGATAGTGCTCAGTGATTTGGATCTAGTGCTTAGTGTTTGGACTTAGTGATTTGTGTGAGCTAGTGTTTGCGAATAAAGTCTTCAAGAGAGTCACCAGGTCTTTCTCTCCGAATCCTCGAACCCTAGCACGTAACATTATTTAAACGCTTTCTAAACACAGGTTAAATGTCAATAGCTTGATAGTATTAATTCAAACAGCTGTATTCGGGTTCATTCAACGATCTTTTAAAGTTTTGATTTGTCTATGTTTTTTTTTTTTAATTAGGGGTCAAACGAGCAAACGGGTCACCTGATGGAAAGCAACTACCGTCGACCATGGACACTCGCAACATCAGAAGAGTTTCAGGTGCGTTGCGGGCATTTATACGTAGTTTTTTTAATAGATACCAAAATATATAACATATAGTAACAAGGAACCTTGAAAGTGAATGTTAAAGTGGACTACGAGCGAGGTTTTTTCCTCAGCCAAAATCCTTATTGAAGCCTTCTGAAGCAGGTTGACAAATAAGGCAGTATGACGCAGGCGCAGCATCCGGGGCTAACGGTAAAAATGTGCAATACCCGGGTGTATGCATGTGCGTGACCTCACACTGTCAACGCCGCGCCAGCTCCGAGAACTCCAATGAGAGCAAATGTCTGCGTCACGGCATTCTTTTCGCAACTAGTAATGAGTAAATATTAACACAGACTTACTGTCTTCATTTCCAGTAAATGTTTGATAATGTTTGAAATTAATCGAGGCAGATGTACTGCCAAATCTAATACATATTAGCATGGAAAGTCCATACTAATATTATAAATGCGAAAGTGTATCTGTCTGTCTATCTGTCTGTTACCTCTTTACGCCCAAACCGCTTAACCGATTTTGCTGAAATTGTTATGACGAAAATACTTTCCCGTCCCGGAAGGACATAGGATAGTTTTTAACCCGGATAAATGTACGGTTCCCGCGCGATAAACAAATTTTGGCGCAACGGAGTTGCGGGCG
Source organism: Lysandra bellargus (assembly GCA_905333045.1). NCBI lineage: Eukaryota > Metazoa > Arthropoda > Insecta > Lepidoptera > Lycaenidae > Lysandra > Lysandra bellargus. The sequence continues at coordinate 8,476,644 of HG995359.1, forward strand.
TCATCTATTATAGTTGTAATATGAAATCATCATTTTCAGATTACATTAATTTCGAATTTTTTTTTATATATAAAATAAGGGGGCAAACGAGCAAACGGGTCACCTGATGGAAGGCAACTACCGTCGCCCATGCACACTCGCAACATCAGAAGAGCTGCAGGTGCGTTGCCGGCCTTTTAAGAATTGAAAACGAGAGTGTACTGTTTGAAAACGAGAGTCATAGACAACTCAGACATTGGCACCGTGCCTAGTTCTGGCCGTGCTCTGTCAGACGCGCGGGCAGCGAGGAATTCCGCGGATTATGACTACTACTAGATGTTCCGCGCGGCTTCGCCCGCGTAATTTAGGAATTTCACAGAAACCGTTCATTTTTCCGCAAAAAATAGCCTATGTCCCTTCACGTGATCTATTCTTGATGTGTGCCAAATAACATAAAAATTGCTCCAGTAGTTTTAAGATAATAAGCGATTTCAAATAATTTCTCCCGTTTTTGCCACATTTTCCTCTATTTCTTCGCTCCTATTAGTTTTAGCGTGATAAAATATAGCCTATAGCCTTCCTCGATAAATGGGCTATCTTACACTGATTTTTCAAATCGGACCAGTAGTTCCTGAGATTAGCACGTTCAAACAAACAAACTCCTCCGCTTTATAATAATATTAAAAAGTATAGATATGCTACAATTAAAAAGTATAGATATGCTACATTGGATTGAATATGACACATTTTTGGGTTCATGTCCCTATGTGACCCAGCCAGCTCCCACGCATAAGATCCTGCCGGCAGGCTTAGCATGGTCACCGTAGAAGCGGTTTCTTTCTTCGCAAGAATAGACAAAGTGACAGTTAGACAATGGAAATCCGCCATTTCCTCCCTAAAATCTATCAGTATGTAAATTCTTTCCCGTTTCTAATGTTGATATGCTCAGCCTGCTGGTCACGCAAATATTTTTAATTCTATCTACGTAACATTAGTACATAATTTACTTTTAATTTTTTTTTATCTATATCTATACTTATTATAAAACAAAGTCGCATTTTTTCTCTCATGTCCCTTTGTTCCCTTTAATCTTTAAAACTACGCAATGGATTTTGATGATTCTTTCAGTGTTAGATAGCCCATTTATCGAGGAAGGCTATAGGCTATATTTTATCACGCTAAGACTAATAGGAGAATGTGAAAAAAACGGGGGAAATTATTTGAAAGGGCTTATCTCGCGAACTACTAGAGCAATTTTTATGTTATTTGGCACAGATAAGAAGTAGATCATAGGCTATTGATTTTAATCATTTTTTCAGTGACTATATATTTTATACATGTGCGACGCCGGGGCGGGTCGCTAGTTACCAATATAATGCAACATTTATACGGGACTTTACAATAACACTTGTACCAATTATTCTGTTCATTATCATTAGTAACGCGCGGGCGACATCCTCTCGACTCACGTAGTAACCGATGCTACTGAATACTAAATAAATATTAACATAACCGGTTTTATATCGTTAACGATTACTTAATCGCATTTACTACGTTTTATTACCTTGATATGAATTAATAACCCATAATAGTATTGTGAACCCATACTGGATTTGTGAGCTTTAATTTTGCTGACATAATATAAGACAATATGATAGTGGGGTGATAGGGTACGGTATACCGGATATAGGATTCAAAGCATAGGAGCTCTTAATAAGACCCATTTCCTACAACGACTTTCCTGAAGGCGACAAAAACTATGTTTTGAAATATATAGTTCATAGTTACCCCCTATTGCCACACCGATTTAAACAACGATTTGATAGTCAAATACAAAATCTCGATTATTTATTTAGTGAGCCATTCAAGTCTCAAAACCTTATTTCGCATAAATAAGAAACTTGTTAAGTCGACGCCTTGATAATTTGGCTATAGCGATGCCGATTTTTCTCAGCAATGACTAAAGCTAAAAAACTAAAGTTCATTGTCAGTATTCATCATGTCTTTGTCTTTGAATTGCCTATAGCATAACACGATTGGACAACTTTTATAACACAGAATTATCAATCGAAAAGACCTCTGTAAAAAAAGGGATTCCTATTTTTCCAACAGAGGAGAGTGATTTAAGGTTCCAAAATTTGTACATAAATTGGTTGAAGCATACACTTTAATATGTGCATAGCTTATATGAAATGTATTTATGGTTTTTAAATTACGCGACAAAAACCATTTTATCGCTTACGCCCTTTCCATTTTTTGCTGTTCCATTGCTTGTTTTCTATGAGAGGCCGGCCCGGCCTCTCATAGAAAACAAGCAATCTAAAACATATCCAACACGGTTTCTTACTTTAACGCGGCGTCACCTTAATGAGAAGTTTCTCACACTGAAACTCGATGTAAAGGAGTCGTAAACTCCTAACGCTCCTCGAAATTTCAATAACAAAATTAACGATTTAATTAAATAGCATTCGGTCGTTCGCGCCGCCGCGCCGCAAGTAAATCCAGCCTTATGAGTTAAAGTCAAATCAAATCGCAACGCGGCGCGTAGATGCATTTCTTACAGATTTGCACGAGTCACGACGTCTCACGCAATTGAAATCTGTCAAATCCTACAAAATTAGAAATGCATCTACGCGGCACGTTGCGGTCTGAATTAAGGTTACCACCTTTTATTTTTGCATTTAAAATACATTGGTTACTTATACTTACTCTAAGTAAGAAAAGAGTGATTCTTAAAAAAATATTCTCCGCGTAACTTTCGCGGGCTCACTCATTTATGAGTGAGCCCACAAAATAATAATAAATAAATATATTATAATATAATAAATAAATAATATTATAATATAATAAATAATAAATTAATAATAGTAAGTTAGTTTTGTAACATTACACTCATTTGTGAGTGAGCCCACGAAAGTTACGCGGAGAATAATTTTTGAAGAATCACTCAAAAATGCAGTAGGTACACAGTATAAAAATAAGTACAATTTATTTTTCTTTATTATTATATTCAAAGATATATTTTTACTGCTTTTTGCAGTAAATGAGTATCTTTCGATCGAAATCGATAAATTTCGTTTAACGAAAAATTCTTACAACTTCAACAGAAATCAAGTTATGAGAAATAAAGTATTTTCGCGTACTTTATTATTAACATAAAGTACAGAGTACAATTACTTTAAATAACGTACAATACTTTATTATAAAGTACGGGTGGCAACCCTAGTCTGAACTGATCCTTTACTTCCCTTATGCATCGTCCTCGCGTATCGTTCTGCACCGGCTCTTATTAATGAAAAGGTCACGCAGTCGGCGCGCGACGTCACGCGGTGTCACGCGGCCTTCGCGCGGTGAGTCCCCGAGCCCTGCGCGTGACGTTGTGACACCGGCGACACGTCACAGTACGTGCCTCCGCGCGGGGAAAGTGACACGGTAACGAGGTAAACGCGCTGAGTACTCTACGTTCTGCGGTGCGGATTTTTGCTCGACAGGTAACTAGGGATTTTCGTATCTGCGGCCTTGTTTGAAAACATAACAAACTGTTACCCTCTATATAGAAATGAATTTTAATTTTGTTTGTCTGAAACTCGAGAAAATACACGCTTTCCTTAGAAACTTGAAGGCCATAACGCTACAGAAGTTTCAATCTGTACTTCCGGACTTATTACAGTCGTAGCCTTATAAATTCATCGTACGCACCTCACACATAAAATATTCCACACACATAATACGAGTAAATATTAACATAATCTGTCAAATTATTATGATATTACACAAAATATATATTTGCAACACCATAGCGAGATACACGTGTAAGATTAGCGCGCGTCATGTGGAACACCTTATATAAAAATACAATTAGCGATACAGAGCCCATTCAGATTAAAGGTTTGTTTACATTGATAAAAACCTTAAGGCTCAACTTAGGCTGTACAGTACTGGGGCAGAGTCGAAGCGACGCATCATGTATTTCGCCAAAGCATATTCGTCTCTATTATTCTGCTGTTTAAGTACTTTTTGTTTATGAAAATCTGGAAGCGTCTAGTGGCAAATGGGCGCAACGACGTGACGCTTCCACTCTACCCTAGTCTGAATTGACCCTTAAGGCGACGCCTTGATAATTTGGCTGTAGCGATGCCGATTTTTCTCAGCAATGACTAAAGCTAAGAAACTAAAGTTCATTGTCAGTATTCATCATGTCTTTGTCTTTGAATTGCCCATAGCATAACACAATTGGACAACTTTTATAACACAGAATTATCAATCGAAAAGACCTCTGTAAAAAAGGGATTCCTATTTTTCCAACAGAGGAGAGTGATTTAAGGTTCCAAAATTTGTACATAAATTGGTTGAAGCATACTCTTTAATATGTGCATAGCTTATATGAAATGTATTTATGGTTTTTAAATTACGCGACAAAAACCATTTTGTCGCTTACGCCCTTTCCGTTTTTTGCTGTTCCATTGCTTGTTTTCTATGAGAGACCGGCCCGGCCTCTCATAGAAAACAAGCAATCTAAAACATATCCAACACGGTTTCTTGCTTTAACGCGGCGTCACCTTAAGGTAGACTTGGCGTGACGTAAAGGTCACGACAAAACTCGGCGGAAGTTCCAAACACGTCGTAGCACCTACCAGACTCTACTAAATAGTACGTAAGTAGTACTAAGTAGGGCTCATTGACGGCTGTACCCGCTTCACCTACGCGGCCACGTCATGACACTATTGTAAGGGCACTGTTATAATAATAATAATATAAGTACATACGTCTGTCGTCTAAAGTAATTTAAGGATTTGGCAACACTTAACGTCCATTATAAGGACACTTAAGTACAATATACGTCAATGTGTAGTAAAAATATTTATACAGATATATATTATATAGCTGTACGAGATGGAATATATTTAGGACAGAAAATCTTGTGAAAACTCGCAGTAACTTATGTTTGTGGGGGTACCGACCACAATTAGCACCACAATCCTGAATCGCATTATTCACTAAGTTATCTAAGTGCGTCGGTATAATATATACGATAACTGAAATCAATCACTTGAGCTTCGACCTGACAGAGCATCACCTCGCTCGGTCGATCTTTCTTTGCGGCCGCCACGCTCACGGCACACGTTGTATTATATTTTCGGCTTGCTGTCAACCCTAAGACCCTGTAGAATCTAGTTAATTAGTTATAGACAAGATTACAACTTGTACTGACACTAAGAGAGAATGTAGACAAGGTAGAGCCGTGTAGTGTCAAGTGTGTACTCATGTGAACAAAGGTCTACGTTAACCGGTACCTTCTTTAGATAATCATGCCACAGAGATGACTTAGTTACTACTTACTACCCCATGATCTTTGGTGGGAAGTAGTCACTAGCGAGAGCACTCTTTAGAAATCAGCAATAGTGAGAGAAAATTCTTTTTCAGAGGAAATCCTTTACCAGCAGAGCGTTCGACTCGGATTCGGAAACGTTATCGTGCCGTAATTGGTCAATGTCTAGCGCGGCGAGCGTCTGCCGTCTATTGGATGTCGTGCGATGAAGTTTCCGAATTCGAGTCGAACGCTTTGTGAATCAGGGCCCTATCTGGGCCCATGAGCAAGAGTGATAATTATAATGGGCATAGTTAAGGATTTAGATGTCAAGTTTCAAAGAGTAAGAGGTAAGTAAAGATAGAAATCTTTTTATTGTGACCCCACGTCACTGCGACACAGCTCAGTAATTACTATTCTATTCGTATCTCCGTGATATGGGTAATTCGTGTAAACCTAGCGGGCTATTTTCTGGTGTCACAACTATGTGATGCGTATGCCGGTCACGGGCGGGTCACTGTGACGCGCCGTGTCGGGCCCACTGAATGTGTCGATCTCGTACTTCCCGGTTTTACTCATGGGGCAAACTCCGGGGAAATAATTGCCGGAATATAAGGATTAAGGATGGATTATTTAAAGCAATATCACAAAATCATACATGGGAAATTGGTGTGAGCTGCCATTATCATAAATTGCTCTATTATTATCGCTCAGAACTCAGACCAATTTTTTTATTGGTCTGAGGCTCAGAAATCAGAATCGATCAAGATTTTTCGCTCATGTAACATAATTAAATCAGAATGAAACGATCCCAATTATCATTTCAACTAACAAGTAGACACGTTAGGGCTCGTACACAAAACTGCGATGCATCAGCATCGAAGTTTTGTGTACGTCGAGCCTATAAGGCTATGCTATCGTTTATCGATTCCATCCACGAGCGCGAATCTTAAGATGTGACGCGGCAACGGGGACTATGTAGAGCCCGTGCCATGTAGGGCAGTCTGCGGGGGGCGAGGGGCTACGGGGGTTGTGACGTCACAGGGCGTACGTGCGGCGGGCCACGTGCCGCTCCGTTATCGATACAATTAGCTGATGTTCGAGCTCGCGCCGTGATCGCTTGGAACGGACGTAGGAAGTGCGTGTCGGGCCGAGCGCGGGCGCACCGCCTCGAGGGAGAGAGTTAGTACTGTCGAGTACTCTCGATATCTAGTCATATAGAAACACGAGCACACTACCATTTAATGTGTCAACAACAAAAGTTTAGCCTACTCCTCTTACTCCGCTATCGTATTGGTGTTTTTGTTTTTTAAAGGCTCACAATCTTGTTTAAAAATGTAACTTAATTAACCACTGGATCATTCTTCAGGAACCTCTTAAAAATACATAGCAAATCTGTTGTCTAAACTCGAAACGAATCTAATTCGTGTCCTGACACCCACTGCACAACATTCGAATATTTGCAATTTGCAAAGTCATCGGAGAAAACCGTGCAACACGATCATCGGGCACACCTTGGAACAACAATAAATTATAATTTAGTACATACTAGCCACCCGCCCCGGCGTCGCACGGGTATAAAATATATAGGCACTGAAAAAATGATTAAAATCGATAGCCATGATCCTTCACGTGGTCTACTTCTTATCTGTGCCAAATAACACAAAAATTGTTCCAGTATTTCGCGAGATAAGCCGTTTCAAATAATTTTCCCCGTTTTTTCCACATTCTCCGATTAGTCTTAGCGTGATCAAAAATATAGCCTATAGCCTTTCTCAATAAATGGGCTATCTAGCACTGAAAGAATTTTTCAAATCGGACCAGTAATTCCTGAGATTAGCGCGTTCAAGTTAGCCCTTTCAAATAATTTTCCCCGTTTTTCCACATTTTACTCTATTTCTTCGCTCCTATTAGTCTTAGAGTGATGAAATGTAGCCTATAAGCCTTCCTCGATAAATGAGCTATCTAACAGTGAAAGAATCATCAAACTTGCGTAGTTTTAAAGATTAAAGGGAACAAAGGGACATGAGGGAAAAAAGCTACTTTGTTTTATAATAAGTACAGATATAGAAATAAAGTATAAATTGATCACACTCGGAGCCGTCGGGATCAAAGTCCCCGCGAAAGAGATGACTTGATGACGCACGCCCCATATATACCCGCACCGCCGCGCCGCCACATTCCGCGATGCAAAAACTGCGCAGGCGACGCCGCGCCGGCCCTTTGACCACAGAATAATTGGAGGCGGAATCAAGTTATATTTTGTGTGTATAATGCTGCACGTAGTATTTGACACCCATATTCTATATTTGGTGTTTTAAAATACTACTTTGTAAGGCATCCATTACACGGTAGGTTCCTCGTCAGTCAATTCCATCACTCATTATGTTTGACTGATGGTGACTGATGGACTGACGAATGTATCCAAATTTTCGTCAATCACCGTCAGTCACGCTCTTACACGGTAGGTTACCCATCAGTCACAGTCATGACTGTGGTTAAACTGACAGCAAAACCTACCGTCTAATGGATGCCTAAAAGCTTATTCGAATATACTAAATGAACATACGTATGTGAATTCTGTCAAATATCGCCTCAAGCAGGCCATAAACGTATCGTATTTAATAGACGAATTCTTGCACGTTACTCACAGTTTGCAGGCAGCTTGTAATTTATAGACTAGACAAAAAAAATCTAAGGAAACTTTGACAAAAACAGGCATCTACTCGGGTAAGTAGTCGGGTAGTCACCATGCCTGTTTTTGCCAAAGTTGCCTTAGAGTTTTCTTGGTTTACGTAACTATTTAAATGCATTTTTTTTTAATTGTATGCACCATGTGGGATGTGCGTCGCTCGGAATTGAGAACTTATCTTCTGTGTCCCTATATTGTGTGTTAACAGGCATTCCCCGCCAGTTAGTCAATGGGAGGCTGCAGGTTGTACGCGAGCTGAGTGAGTGAGTGACTGAGCTCGTCTGATCCACTTTTTGTGTGAGTCGTACGAGATTCCAGTGTGAATACTCACTCATTCATTAACCTCCTGGGAAGTATTCAACCACGTCCATTTTATACATTTTACGGAGCCCTTAGTCTTTATTTTACAACTCTACTACTTACTAGACACTAACTAGACAGGTCTAGGTTAAAAAGTGTTCAGTCCTATTAACTTTTAAAAGCACAATATTTTACTTATTCAATCGATACTACATACAATAGTTACTAAGTCAATAATTTACTTAGCTAAGTATTGATTATGTGGTGAACGATGCTGAAATCGAGAGTTAAAATACGTAAATTGAGCTATATAATGTAAATGGCCTTAGGTCTACCTTAGGTAGATCCTTAAGCCTGGCTTTCACTATTATTTTTTACAATTTATTTACATCTCAATACAGTTTAGAATCAATCGTTAAGATGCTACTATTAAATAAAACATAATATATCAATTCATAGACTGGCAAAATAATACCCTTCTTTATTTTTTTAACGCAGTCGGGTAGACGACATAATATTATAAAGCCTACGCTCGTAGGCGGCGCGCGCGGCGTAGCGGTGCGACGCGGTAGTTCCGACATCAACGCGAGCGATGCTCTTACTTCATACCTCAGACATTAGAGGGCCTTGACAAGTGGCAAGTGATTATCGTAAACGTCAACAAAATGTATAGAATTTGACATTAGTATTCGTTGTCTAAGCCATGACTTATGTCAAATCGCATACATTTGATTGGCGTTTATCATAATCGTTTGCCACTTGTCTAGTAGGGCTGTTATATTTTGTCTCTAAACGTCACTGTATAATTATGTTAATGATGATTTAGTAAACTATAATATATGTATGTATACATATACAAAAATGAATTTTCAAATGTGTTAGTCGCGCTAAAACTCGAAAACGGCTGAACGGATTGGGCTGATTTTAGTCTTAAAATATTCGTAGAAGTCCAGGGAAGATTTTAAAGTGACACGAAGTTCACCGGGACAGCTAGTTTAAAATATAATCTTATTTATGTAATACACATGCCGTTTTATCGCTCTTTTATTAGTATTTCCTGATAGTACGACACAGTGGGTTTAAATAGTTCATTAAATTATTTTGTCTTCACTATTTAACAGCTGTATCGATTTTTATTAATTTTGATTTTGAGATGTAAAAAAGGTTATAGGATAGTTTTATCCCGAAAAATTGACACGTCTTGTCGTTACTCATGCGACAAACTAATTTCGGCGGAACCAGACAACATCTATAATATAGAAAATGACAAGTTTTTGACAGGAAGTCAATGACCGCTACCGCCATATTTCGCCGAATACAATATAGTTATTTTGCAAAAAGTAAAAAACGACGTCTTTTATTTGTTAATTATTTAGTTTTGATAATAATCTTTCAAGAGGTTGTTGAATCTCGCCACAACAGCCACTCGGCGGCCGCGACAGTTTTTGCTGCGACCGCGACGTGGAGGTCAGTTCGCGCGCAAATTCGGACCTCGCGCTCAAGTGGACTGTTTTTTGCCACAATCTTTAATTAACTTTGAGTGTGTCTGAGAGTTTGTCATCGTATATTTTTTGTTTATGAGAATCGAATGTTGTATTATAGTATATTGTATTTCAATTTAATATTTTTTGTTGTTGGATGACAAAAATACCTGTTAAGGTGCTGCCAGACAAAAGTTATATAACGTTAGATAACATATTTTTTGTCAAACATTTTTTAACAAATTATAATAAAAGACACGTTTATTTTTTAAATCACTGAAAAATTATAACTAAACAATAACTGACGGCACCGGTCTATTTACTATGACTATATTTTATATGTATCTTTCGCGTATACATGTAACATTTCTCATATCCATACTAATATTATAAACCGGAAGAGTTTATTTATTTGATGGCGCTAAACTCAGAAACTAGGAATAAAAATTGAAAATCTCGTTTTGTGCTGGATGGAGGAAGAGTTTAGAAAGGTTGAATAGCATAACCCTACGGCTAATAGGTGCGAGAAATCAGCGGTAAAAGTAAAAAAAAACCGGGGAAAATTATTCATATTTGTTATTATGTTTTACTAGTATCATTTCCCACAAATGCAACAGTTTAACATAATATCCAGGGAACAGGTGACGTGATGTATCATGTACACTGCCTACTTTGAACTATTGTATTTTATAACATGTGTGCATATTGTATAAATAATAAAGAACTTGAATTTAAATTGTGCGTTTACGCGGATGAAGTTGTTTGCAGCAATTAGTTAAGTTAATATTTTGTGGATGGCTACTAGCGATGATGTCCTGACGACAGTGAATCTACGGCTTTAGGCTCCTATAAAGCAAAGCAGACGGTCTACTACTCCTGTTTATAGACCTAGCATATTGTACCGGACCTATATGCGTCAGTACTGGCGTCAGCACAGTACCGGGACCGGACCAAGTCGTTAATCCTGTGTTTACATAACACATTACTGTTTGTGCAATGATTGTGAAGGCGAATATCCCGGACACTGACTTGAATAACGCATCTGTGACGTCACCGATAACTTTTTTTCGCTAACTGTACCGTTTACTGCCTGTGAAGTCACAATTCACAGTAGGTACACGGTACACCTGCAGGACGCCTGTAAAAATGTACCTCCAAAAAATGTAC